>BJBW01002696.1:255811-580183 GCA_004320125.1 Scolopax mira
AAATAAAAAAAATCAGGCTCTCTCCCATTGTAAGTCATTAAAAGTATTGGGCAAGGAAAGAGCAGAGGGAAGAGGACGAGGAGAGCCCTCTCCAGCAGCTCCCTCTGCTCTGGACTGAGGATCAAATAGCTGCTGTTATAATCACAGCATTTCAGCTCATTTTCTCAAAGACCAGACGTAGCAAACAAACAGCCTGGAGTGAACTCATCCAGCCTGGGTGTCCCTGTGTGTGGCTGAAGGTCCCACTTGTGGCAGGTCCCTGTCACAAACCCTTGCTGTAACAGCAGCCACCGGAGCTCAGGAATGCGTCTGCTCCCACATCCCACCCAACAGGGCAGCACAGATGTGCAGCTGCCCTCCAACATTCCAATGCAGCTTCCTCGGCTTATTTTGCTGTGACAAGACCTCGGAGTTTCTCTACACAAGGGGTTTCCCTCACACTGGGTCCCAGCACCCCCCTGCAGTGCCCCACACTAACTCCAGACAGCCAGCGCCACACAGGTCCAAACAGAAGCACGGACCTTCATTTCCATCACCCTCACTGTTTTAAAAGCACTTTTCAGTGCAAGTTTCACTTCAAAGTTCAGTGGAAATTAAAGCTCTTTTGATGCAACTGAGTTCCATTCTTTCCTCTCTCATCTTTCACAGCAAAAGCCCTTCATCAAATTCTAAAGCCACTTCAGATTCCAACACCACTAGACGCCATTTCTCACCTCGTGAGATCAGCTGCATCCTCTACTAAATGCTTGTTTTATATTTACCTCCTGCATGTTGACACTTCATCACGATTCCAGGTAGCAGTGCATTTAAAAGACAACATTATACATCAGACTTTTATCAAGCATGGCCAATTATGCAAATTCCTCCTAAATTTATTTTTAAAGAAAAGGAAGATTGATTGCAGAGATTTACCATTTACAGAGACAGTGATTTAGGAGGGGGATTTCAATTGCTAATGTGCCTAACAAAGATGCGGGATCTGTTTGTAAACTTTAGGCCTGCAAAATTGAATGTCAACACCAGACAATTATCATATCCCATCCAAAATGCTAAATTCAATCGAAATACGCTTTGTAGTAAATCAACAGTCAGCACTAGTCTTAATGAAAGTTGATTGTTATGCTGCCTGTGTGTAAAAAGTAAGTACCAGTGGCACAAGCCACGGATACCCCAAGCCAAAGCAACGCCTCGTTTCTCACGGCTCCCCGGCGGGAGCAGTGTGACCGGGCACCACGTGTGATTGACTCCGCAGGCGTCGCTGCTTAGGGCACCGGTACCAAACCCCTCTGGATGAGGCCAGATTCAATATTTAATTATGGCCTGTGGGCTTGAGCATTAATTCAGGATACCACCCCCCCCTTTTCTCCCCAAGAGGAGACCACACAACAAACAAGTAACTATTTGCTCAGCCCTTCCTGATGCTCACTAGAAGTTTTCAACACTGCTGCTGAACTTCCTCCTTTGCCCCATCCTTCTCTTTGATGTTTTTTATTCTCTTCCATCTTTGCCTCTCTCCTTTCCCTTCTCTTCCTCTTTCCCCGTTCCAACCTTTTAACACCAGACATTACAAACCTGCACGTTGAGGTGAACTCCTGGAGTTCCACTGTCAGGTGATGCTGCCCTGCCCTAAGCCAGTCTCTCCCCATCTTGTCTGTCCCTGTGCAGCCCCCCCGTCTCCCCCGAGCACAAGCCCCAGATAAGTATCACAGACTCAGGGGAGGCTGATGGTAACTTACGTGCTTCAGACACCCAGTGACAAGTCTCCAGCAATTATTTCTGAAAGAAAGAATAAAAGTTCCATAGTAACTGCCAGTTCAATATGTTTAGGAATTTGAGCACAGAAAAAACCTAGGAATCAGCCAACCCTTGACCATGACTTTTCATTACATACATATACATTTATATATATTTTCTCAAGAGAATTTATGTAGTCCTAGTGAATGAATATATGCATATATACACACAGGCGTGAGAACATATATTTTCACAAGAATCATCTTTTGCAGTGTCTCACAAAACCTAAAACGTTTAAATTTTAATGCTTAGTCTCATACTGACATTTTAACTTGCTGTAAGAGGTTCTGAACGTGACAGGAATTTCAGCGGTGTAAAATTGCCAAAAGGCTTTTACCTGCTTGAGAAAGAAATAACAGAGCTATTATTGTGTAATAAACAATATGCCTGTTGCCCAGGGAGCTCCTCCAAATGAAACGAATGTCCCAGAGGAATCTGATTCAGCATCATTTTTAGATGACATTTGCAATTCTTCTCATCAATGAAATAAATCTTGATTTTTTTTTTTCTTTTTGAGCAAGAGATGTTTAATTGAGTGTAATTAAATCACTCTACAGCCAAGGGAGGGTTTAATAGCAAAGTGCTCTTCGATGAGGCTCATAAAGTAGCATTAGCCAAAAGCATCTGAGAGCAGCAGCAGGGGGTGGCCCACAGCAATTTCCACAGCAGCAGCAACAATACATTGAAACATTTTGTTTATTTATTTAAGTTGTCTGTCCAGTTCAGGTGAGACTGATATACATTAATTCCTCTGATTAAGATTGCTGCCTGTAACTATCATCCAAGTAAGAACAGCACCATCGATACCGCTTTCATCCCACGTCCAGCTCAGGCAGAGCTTTGCCTGCTCCTATTTTGCCACTCAGCAATTGTCACCAAAAGACCCGGGCGATTTCCACTGCACTAACTTCATAGCAGTCATTTAACACGCACAAATCTGTCCCTATTTTTCAAACGGGACACCTAAACCCTTAGAGCTGCTACGGGCTCGTATGTATAACCACCTGCAGAAGTCTCCAAAGCAGCTGCAACCAGATCTGTTATTGCAAATGTGGACTCACTGGTGTAGTTTTACTTCAATATCAAAAATTCTAGGAATTGAATTTTGGTCTGGGCCAGTAGTGGGAGATTCAAGTACCTATATACAGTAATAATCAGACCTGCCCTCAGCTCCCCTTCAGCGGATTTTGCACTTTCATTACCTGAGGAAAGAACAAGTTTCAAATCCTGCCCCATCATTCTGTAAAAGCTCCCTGAAACCACAAATCCAGCAGCGTGGGGTTATGGAGCAGACGTGGGCTTAACACTGTCCTGGCTCCAGCCATCCTCAGCTTACGGCTGTTTTCCTGCAGTGCTCTTTTATGGTGGCACTGAAGTCTCCAGGTACAAGCAGCTTCCACTACTGTTCAAGTTTTATTATCAAGTGAAAAAATGCTGATACGTGCAATTACTGCAGGTTTAGCATCTGCCAAATTGGCGCTGCTGGATCTGAGGCAGTTTCCAGTCTGCCGACGGGGGAAATTGAGACGAGTGATATGACAGCTTTGATTGATTTAAGCACTCGGCTGATTTCAGTGATAAACTAATCATAGTTTCCCCTCCTCCCAACCCAAGAACGGGGCTGTTTTCTAAAATGAATTTCAGACTTCAGTACAACGACTGGGCTGCAAGTCCAGGAAAACTGCAGAGCAGCCCTACTGGCTCTGTCCAATGGACAAGGATCATTTTTTATGGGCCCTTTCCTAAATCTGTTAGGAAACTCTACTTTCATCAATTGAATCATTACTGCTGCCACCAGAATTTAGGGAACTGCTCTTATCATAAAGATCAAAGAATAGATATTTCAACAAACTATATATAAACTGGTTAATTTTAGAGATTTAAGGATTACATACAAGAACTCTGTTAAGACAAGTTACAGGAACATGCAGAAAACAGAGAGTTGGTTTTCAAAAGTGTCCTTGTAGAACAAGAATTCAAAATATTTGTTATTTCCAAACTTAAAAAAATTCCAATAGCTTTAATTCATGAAGGACAGGTTGACACTTCAGTTAGAATAAAATCCAAGGAAACAAAAAATAGTATGATCACCAGAATGAAGTCACATCGAGCTGGTTAATAAAGCATGGAATTTTTGCCATTTTTTCAGCTCCTTGAAACCCTTTTATTATTTATGTTAAAAGACTTGGGAGAAGATACTCAAGTAGTTTGTTCATAAAATTAAGGAGAATTTTAAAAATTAAATTAAATAACCAGAGCAAAGCATACAAAGAGCTCACAAACATCTACCCAAACCTCAAACAGTGCCTGCTCTGGCCACGTTTGACGGAGGGCTCCTGGAAGCTGTTTGACCCCCTGGAGCAGTAGGTGTGATGGGGAAGGTGATACCTTCTCCTGGGGCAGCCATCAGGACACCTCACCCATGGGTTCCCTAAAAAAATCACAGCGGTTCCCTGGCAGTGCAAAATGATTATCCCCACTTCAACCATAGAAAGAGAAGCAATACCCTGGGGAAAGCCTATGGCGAGGCACAGAGAGCACAGGAACTGGACACGTCCCTGCCAAGCAATCGCCAGCCCCTTCCCTTGGCCCAAGGCTGCAGCTCCATCGCGCTGGAACCAGCACCACCAGGATTTCCACGGCCAGACCCTGCTGCCCTCCTGGTGCCAGGAACTTCCTCCTGCTCCCAACCAACCTGGCCATTTATCCCTGACAGAGACACAGATCAAATCAAGCACCATACCCATATGCGGTGGAGGGTTATATATATATATATGTACATATATAGATGTATACAGCCATACAGTTCTGTACACGGCAACACCGCCAAATCGTTATCTCACCTCGTTCCTTCTGCACTGGGATTAGCACGAGGCTGAGATCCATCTGCATTCCAGCATTTATGGATTCCTGGGTTTCTTAACCAAAACTCTACAGAGATCCTTTTCTAGCTTTATGAAATAAAATATACATGCAGGGGAAATTAAAGTACAGATGCAGCATTTGAATACACAAATACAGTTTTCACAGAGTACTCTGAATCAGGTTTCTTCTGCCGTTATAATTTACAATTACTTATCACATTAGCTCCTAATTGTCTTTTCAGAGTGCACTCAATTACAAAATTAGAATCCTTATCTTCCTGTAACAGCCACCTTCGAGACAGATCCCCATAAAATGTGCAAATTGACTAGAAGAATATTTTTCCTTATACCCTTCCTGTTCATCAAAAGGTTGTCCTAAATCAAAGCTTAAGTGTGCTTTTGTTTTTCTGGTGAGGAAAGCAAACCAGCTGCTTTCTGGAACTGGCTTATTAGCCATTTGCTTATGCAGAGACCAGGCAGTGTCATGGATTAATTCTTTTTCCTATTTCACAAAATCATGATTTTTTACAATGTTGGTGTTTTTCAAGTTTTGGCAGGCAGGCATTCCTCCCCAGGATCATTTGTAACAGCCAGGGATAAGAATGAAGCAGGATGAAATAAACCTGTCTTCTGTTTCCTCCTTCCCTTCTCCCTTTTTAAAATCAGGTGTGAGGTCTCAGGCTCTGCTCAGCCCCCTCTCAGCACCACGGCTCCTCCTTTGACCCAAACATCAATACACACTCCTACAGCTCAAATACCATTAACTCTCGCCGAGCAGGAGAGGAAAACAAAAATAACAGACCAAAACCTCTGCCAAAAATACTCCTGACCTGGTGAGGAGGGACCCTCTGGCTGCACTCACGGATGAGGATGGCACTGTCAGCCTGGCATCGTGTGTTGTGAGAAAGGCGTGAGGAAGAGGAGGGGAAGGGACACCAGAAGGGCAAGCCAAAGTGACAAGAAGCACATTGGAAAGCAGGAAAAATTCTGCAGTTCCAAGAGTGAGGATTGCCCAGCAGGTTCCAGATGCCGAGGGAGCTCCCCGGGACGTGCCGGGGTAACCTCGAACAGAGACATCCCGGCCCTTCCCAGCCCCGATCCCCTCACACTGCTGGCATCTTCATAATTTCAAGGTAGCTGCATAATTTTGCATACATTTAAAGTAAGTGGTTAATCATTATTAATTCCACTGGCATTCTCTGTGCTAACAGTAACCGTTATTAACCTATTTGACAATATTGTGGATTCCTTTGGCGTTAATGTGATTGTAATATGTAAATCCATAGGAATTCACTTGTAAATTGCCATTATTCAACACACTTAGCTTCAATGCATAATTCTGCAATTTGTGCAGAAAGAAATTACATGCTGACTCACGAGACATAACTTCTCAGGGCTTCATAAGACCAAATGTGAACAATTTGTACCTATAATTACATTAAAATGTAAGTGAAATATATAATGCAGCTACAACACATTAAAGGAAATATACTACTTGCATCCTTAGCCATGGTGCTTAAAGGAAAACGTTTCATATAAAACTAGCTATTTGCATCAACCACTTGCATAACATAGATTTACTTCAAAGCCAGCAGCAGGAAAGGCTTTAATCTGAGGTATATTAAAGAGGACATTTTGACAATTTGAGTTTTAAACATATTGCTTTTTAATCCAATGTTGAAGGCAGCCCCTGGTTTCAGGGGGGCAGGATCCTGACCTTTCCACAGGCTCCCATCTTTCTGAAAGCCCTGGGAACCTCACAGGGCTTGGGGCAGGTCCCAGAGCAGGAGAACAATTTGAACTCCCCCCCAGGCCAAAGTGGTGAGGTGCCCTTTGGGGGTCTCGGGTCCGTGCCCCATCACCGAGAGACTGACCCTGTTATCACCACGAGCATCGTGTGAGCGACTGGAGAACAGACAATGCAGGGCACTGAAATGTCAATCGTGTCCAACCAGGATCTCACCCTCTGCTCTCAGAAGCATCACTGAGCTCAAGCAGAGCTCCAAGAAATTATGAGAATTTTACCCGCACACAGTAAAGAGACTCATCTTCTAGAGTTATTCACCTGAGTAATTTCACTGGTGTTTAAATTTAACAGGATTGCCCACACATACATTGGAGGTTTGCAGGTTAGCAGTCACTAAAAACCTTTTTATAAATGAAGTTCAGATAAGAATTCAAGAAAAGCAAAAATTTTGCCCCAGACTGAGTAGCAGCATAAAATTAGGCTGAAAATTTCATGAGATGAGGCTTTTATGATCTGCTCACTTCAGCCAGAAGTCCTGCAAGAACAATTTGTGATTATGAAGACCAGAGCTGTGAACTGAATACTCTGCTCTTTCGGGCACTAGGTTCATTTGAAATTCTAGAAATAGAGGAAACATGAAGGAAGAGAGTCTTGAATTTACAGACAGAGGATTTTTAGGTCCACTCCAGATGGAAATTAAATTTGCACCTGTCAATAACCTGTTTCTGAAGGCAGAGATGTGTTTATAAGTCAAATATTTCCACCTTTGAGCCTATAAGGACCGAAGCCTGGTCAGGTTCTTAACAGAAAAACACCGTGTCTCCTTAGCTAGTAATGGCCCTTCAGTAATTTCTGCCTCTTCCCAACATTCACTCAGTTTCTCAAACTCTCAGCAACAATATTTCTGAATGAGATGGGGCACACAGACAAGGGCTGCATCTTCTCTGAGAGGTAACAGACCCGTACCACGAAAGGCAACAGTCTGCCTCACCAGAAATAAGCTGAGTATTTCTCACAAGAAAGAACAAAACATCTTTCTACAATTAAATATTGTAAAAAGAAATCTATCAATATCTATGAACACTGGACTACAATCACACTATTTGACTGACCAAATAGCAGCAGGTGAAAAGCAAAGTGACTGACATGTCCTTCCATATGTCTACAGGCATTTTGCTGACTAATAAAACTACCCCTTTGCTGCTTCATTTGAACTATCTTCTGTTCTTTTTCTGAAGAATAGTGAGAATTCTAATTCTCCTCCTGATAATAACAATAGGAGTGAAGAAAACCTCTACTGAAGAGGTGCAGGACAGATACTGAGTAAAGCATTATTTTCCTTCCAAAAGTCACTTTTGAATTTTCCCATCCAGAAAAACAGATCAAATTAACTTAAAATTGCCGAAATCTTTCTGCTCTGATATGTTAGTGCAAAACTAGAAATGATTTTTGAAAGGAACAAAGACATAACAACCCACAAACTTGAAACACTTAAAAACCCCCATCTGGCACGAGCTGAAAGCTTTCACCCACAGTCCAGCTGGTTCCGTTTGTGATTCCAGTTTCCCATGGTGGTTTCTCAAGCTCTCAATGGAAGAACACACTCAACTTTCAGTGCCCTCCCACCGCACCAGACCTGACGTCTCCATGACAGGGCTCTGAAGGGTTCAGAGCTCCTCAAACCACTGCTGAGGTCCCAGGTGTGTGGGCAGTCACTGCTGTAACATCCCACCCATCACACCCTGCAGCAAAGGCTGGGAACCAGGGACAGAGAGCCCAGCATCGCTGTGCACCGCTCCGGGGCTGCTGGAATAACCCGAGTTCCCTCCCTCCCTCCCGTCAGCATCGCTTGGATCAATACCTGCTCCCCCAGGAGCCAGAGATCCATGTTCTACCATCCCCTCTCTGCATCCAATGCGGTGATTAACAGAGCAGGGGCCAAGTGATCTCATTACACAAATAGGATAAAATCATGTTCAGTACATCCCTGAATTAACGCAGTGTCTCGGGGCAGCACTGCTGTGCTGCAGCAGATACTCAGCACCCTCACATCCACCAATGCAATCGTAGTGAAGGTTCAAACATACTTCGCCTTTTCTGCAGCAATATTTTGCTTTGCTCTTTCCTATTTTCTGCTAACAACTGCAGGGACCTCGGGTGTTCTTCAACCTTTATAGTCAGCAAAGCACCGAGTTCACAATTGGCTCAAACCCTTTCTGCCCTGCCCCCAGCTACAGTTGTCCAAGCGAGAGCTTTGTCATTTTGGACTCTAGCCTTTTTGTTTGAATTATTGATGGAAACGACAGTCATACAATATTTAGTAAATTTAGCTACCTCCAGACTGTGGGAAGTTTTAATCCTTCCTCCTCCATTTACAGCACACAGATGCACACACAAGAAGAACTGATCAGCTTAATATTTCTTCAGCTTCAATCTGTGTCTATTAGTTGGCTTTGCCGTGGGGTGGGAGGACAGAGCTGCACAGCACAGGTGCTTCAGGGGAAAAACCTGCTGGAGGGTGCGACCCACGGAACCAGACCTTTGGCATCGTCTGCTGAGAGAGAGAAGGGTGAGAAATTCCTCGGAGAGCGAGCGGGGCAGAGGATGTGTGGGTATCTCTGCTGCTCCCCTTTGGGAGATACCCTTGGGTACCCCCCCGTGGGCGAGGGGCTGCAGGGCTGGGCAAAGCGCTAATGAACAGCCAGGGCTCTGCAGGGTGGAACTCTGGAAACAGAGTAAGACTGAACTGTAGATTATTCAATGCACACACATTCTGCCAAAGGGAATAATCCTCCCAAAGGACTAGCAGCTCTTCTGGTTTTCACTTTTTCACTTTAAACATTGTCCCCCCACCCCCGTGAGACCCCGTACCGAAGGGGAGCAGTGACACCAGTTCAGCCCATTCCTGCTGAACGGGTGAGCCCCCACATCGTGCTCTGCCAACAGCCTACAAACCTCTGCCAGTGGAAAACACCCATCACTCCATAAACCTGAGAAAATGTTAACTTCCAGAAGAAGCAGAGAGCAGTGTTTGTTCTTCTTCCCCAGTAGATTGTCCTTTCAACTTTCAGAACTTTGATTCACTGTTTATATTTCTAGCCTGGCAAGAGTCTTCCTTTCCAGGTGCCTGGGAGAAATGTATGCCACAAATTATCCTTAGCTTTTCTTTTTTTAATCTTTATCTATTCTTATTGTAAGTATTCTTGAAAAGAAAAAGGAGAAAATTAAAAGCCGTCACTCAGAGGCTGATGGATTTCTCAGAGTGATCCTGCAGGGCTTGGCAGCACAGACCACAGCTATGGAGCTACTAATCACACAGTTCAGCCCAGGACCACTCTACCCAAATCTCTCCCAGTTGTTAGGCCCATCCCAGTTTTAAAGGGATGGATTTGATCAGCCAAAATGGGCCAGTAAGCTACTTTCATGGAGGAGAACACTTCCCTGCTACTGCAAACCCATGACCTGCCTTTCTACAGCAGCTCTGGTGGCCAGAGAGGTGTCCCCTGCAGCAGAAGCTACCAGGAGGGTGCTTGAGCCTTAAAAGGCAAAGGAAGAACTGAAAAATTAAGGGCCTGCTCTGAGAAGATGGGACCTGCTTTTGAAGGAGAGGGAGACAGAAACAATGGTTGGCACCAGATTCCTCAGAGAGGCGTTGAGGTGTGACTCACCTCTGGCGATGCCCATCCAGCCAGAGCAGAGGACACAGAAGGGCTGAACACAATGACCCAAAAACAAAGTGTGGAAAAAGTTACAGGAGAAGTCAAATTAATTTGTTTTACAGCTCTGCCAGGCTGAGCTCAGCCATGGCTGTAGACTTCTGCAAATGAAAGACAACGTAAAGGAAAAGGAAAGAAAGAGGGCTAATATAATTCACCCACTCAGATGAATTAAATTGCTTCAGTGGCTCTTTGCCTGATTGAAACCAGCTGGACGTAGGTCCTTGCTGAAGTCAGCAGAGCCCAGCTGAACTCCAGCTGCTTTCCCTGGGTTCAAACATGCATAATACATGTGCCCCTGACAGCTTCTCCCAGCCACAGAACCCTGTGTCCTCATTTATTAGGACAGAGGTTTGAGTTGGGGCTGGGAGTCAAAAGCCACGGGGTCCATGGCTAATTACCCTGTTAAAACAGGCCCAAGAGCCCAAAGGAAGATTAACTTCTCTGCTTGAAATGAGGATCTGCTTGTAATTATCTTCAGTGTTGTTTCCTACTTCACTTGTTCATCTCCCAGTATATTTTCAATTACATCCAAGAACTACAATAAAACAGCATTTTATTGCCAAGCCAAGCACTCCAAAATTAAGAATTGCCAGAATTAGAACTGCCCATGCAACTTCAATTTGGTCCCACTCTCTATATGCATAGTTTTAATTACATGATCACACAACATTTTATCCACAGGACCCTTGATTAATTTTCATTCTGAATGCACTTCTGGGAACTTCAAGGCCATTAAAAAAAATTTTTTTAATCTTAGTCTTTAAATAAGAGCTCATCCAGAGCTCTGAAAAACAACAAAAATATTTCAAGATAGTATTTGACCTCATGTTTCTATAGATTTGGGGAAAGAAGTGCAACAGCTGTGGCTGACACAAGGTGGTCACCCACCAATGTAAAGAAGTGGCTACAACAGATAATTCATACTGTTCTATCGCACCTATGGACTGAACGGCACTTGATGAAGAACCAGCATGTGACAATGTAGGAACTGAGCCCTGTTCTTCATCCCACATCACAGGAAAGGATTCCCCTGGATCCATCCACACCCCGAGTCAGAGAACACCCTCGTTTCCCAGTGCTGTCTCTAGAAGGGGCTCATCCCAGCACCCCCGGCTGAGCACGCCACCCTCGCCCGGTCACCAGCTCTCAGCAGAAACCCCGCACCTTCCTCAGAGGCTGCTGCCAGAGGGGCTCTGGGGAACTGGGACACTCCACAATATTATGCCAAAAAGCCCTTTAAGCGGCCCAACCAAAACCGGGAAGACAGACCCCAAACTTCACCCTAGGCCAGCTTCTGAGCACACCACCAGAAAGCAGCAATGTAAGAGTGAAAACCTCACTCCCAAAGCCAACAGGCCCGAGCGCTTCAGACGCTCCTGGCAGTTACTCTAAATTTCTGAACATGGCAGCACACGACGGTACTGGTGGGAGTGTGTTAGGGCAGAGTGGGTGGAGAAAGAAGCTAAACTGCAAACCCCTCTATGGCCTTGTGCCTCACTGACCAAAACCCACTCCACTTACTACTATAAGTAGTATGCTTTTAAACTCTAACCATTCAATGTTTCTTCTCCTTCTTAAGCCAGCACACGTATTCATGGTAGCAGCAAACCCACCAGAACCGAGCTGTATATACATCAGCTTTTGTTTTCCAGGGGGATTTGGCATGAAGACTCGGACAGCTCATACAAATGACAATAACAGCCTTGAATGCAAGTCTCTCATCCCGAGGTAACCAGAATGCCAGCTGGATCCTTCACCACTGCCCACAAGAATGCTCTCCTACAGCTGCAAAGGAGCCCACGCTGTTCTCTCCTCTGAAATAACTCTTGGGCAGATATTTATAACCCGTGCTACGCTGTCTACGTGCCTGGGAGCCTCTGGGCTTGTTTTACTAGCACTGTTAAATATAGTTTTCTCTGTTCATAAAACATCCAAACTAGGCTCTCAGAGCTGTAAGTAGAGAGAACAGAACCTTGTCTTCTCCAAGGGCCACAAATCACTTGTTTGCACTTGATGCGAAGGCAGAGAAGAGGTGACATTGTCCAGGAACCACAACACAAAGAGCAGCTATTGCTAACAACAGAGGAATAGAAAGTTTGCCTAAGATAATATTTAGATCTTTCTCACATAATAACAACCACCACCGTAAAATTGTATTTTTTAAGTATGTAATTTCAAAAAGAAGCACTCAATTAGTGAGACACATTGAAAGGGTTGCAATTACGCGGAGACACAAACCACAAGTTCTATACTTGAGCTACTCTCAGATGATTCTAGATTCTGTGTTCTAGTTTAGGCATAAAATAAAATAAGTTTCACCCTACAATACTCACATAAGAGCTCCAAAATTCAGGAGAAAGTAGAAGAAAGGCCAAAACTGAGTTTTCCGTTTGGATTCAATTCTAATTATACTCTTCTGGGCAGTTTCCTTCCTATTATTTTTAATTAGCTCCTCTGACACCATAAATCACACACAATAGTGAGGGTGGTTTGGGGTTGGTTGGGTTTTTATTTTGGGGTGGTTTTTTTTTTTTTTAATTCTAAAAAGTCCTCATTAAAAAACCCACCAAGTAGGATGAACACACTCTACTGACAACAACTAAACATCCCCAGGGCTACGAACATTCTGCAGCTTTAGAAGAATAGTCAGATCAATGGGGACTTAAAAGAAGAAAAAAAGAATTTTTAAAAAAAATTACAACTTAGAGAAGCAAGAAATCAGATTTCTAGGAACCTGCATATCCCAGCCATGCAAACCCGGGAATGGAAACCCCCCGCAATAACCGCTCTCGGAAAGGCAGCTCCTGGGTTCAAGGCAGCCCTTTGCAGGGAGCTCTGGGAGGTTATATTTAGAACTAGCAGTACCCCCCGTGGCTTTAGAGAGTAAGGGGTTTGGGCACTAAAAACAGGAGAAAGAATAGTATTTCTATAATTTGAAAGTTAAGGAAAGCTTAGCAAAAGTAAAAGTCCACAGTGTTAATGTATAAACTTCCCTGGAAGGAAGAATCAAGAGGGAATATGCTCTGCTTCTCCAAAGACACCAACAGCCTTGTTTCTCTGCTAACTCCAGATGAGGACAGGATCAGTGTAACAGCCAGCACTGGACGCAGAACTTTAAGCCTCTAATCAAAGAGCTACAACAAACTCATTTCCACTGGCTGAGTCACTGGAATCCTCTATATTTGAGACCCTCATTATTTTCATATACTGCAACCCTGGCAGAGCCAGCAGACCAACTCACTTGCCATTTTGTTCCTAGAATTAAGCCATCAAATTTACATCACAAAGAATAAATGTGTTTTAATCAGTTTAATTTGTTCCCTCACTCTCTTAAGCAGCAGACACCACAAGAGGCACCCACTGCAGTTCCTTCAATTGTTTGCAAAGACTGGAAAGGGAAAAACATAAATCCACTAATTAACAGAGAAACAGCAATATGTGGAATCTGGCCTCCCCTGCAACCAACGGGCCTTTTGCCAGCCAAGTTCACCCCTGAGTTTAACAATAGTTGCTGGAAAAAATGTGAATAGCTCCATTAGGAGTTTGAGTGAAAAACAAAGTCACTTGGCAGCTGATTACAGCGGAACAGGACGGCAGAGCAATGGAGGAGGCATGGCTACCTGGCAGCACTAAGCTTTCCACCACCACTGCCATCGGGGTGAACATCCAGTTCTTCTGCACAGCCCCACTGTTTCAGAAAGCCCCTGGCAGGAAACCTCAGAATTTAACTGTGGGAGAAAAGCCTTCAGATAAGCATTTCATTTTGTGCTTTTTAGCCGTATATAAAGGGCAGAAGACAAAAAACAGCTACGGATGAAGTCAGAACTCAGCCTCAAGGAAGGCTCCATCCCACAGGCAGGCACCAAGGGATGAGCAAACTCAGATGCCCCCCAGCCTCAGTCCCTCAGCGTGCCAGGCCACCAGCCCCATCCCCTTCCCTCCAGGGGGAGTTACAGCAGCAACAGCAGCAACAGCTCACTCACCTTCTGCAGAGCAACCGCTCCAGCGCCAGCACGACTCTGCTTCCCTCCATCCAGAGAGGTACAGGATGCTTTACAAGAAACACTTCTTTCTTTCTTCCTTCCTTCCCAAGCAAGCTGTCCCCTTCTTTACCCTCACCTCTTGTGAGACAGATGCTTAGAATCCACTCTGCGGGTTTCGCCACAGCACGGACCAGCACCACCTCAGGCTACTCCATTTCTCCCTCCTGCCTCACAGCCAGCAGCGAGGGGCAGCTCTCCCCTACCACCAAAAGAGGATTTTTCAGACTGGGTACTGACATCTTGTCTCAGCCCCGTACCTCTTGCCAAACTCCCAAATTCTCCTTCAGCAACAGAAACTCCTCTGCAGCTCAGGTGCCTTCTTTACCCTGATCAGAGCTCGTTAGGGCTGATTGCAAACACCTGGTTCTGTCCCTCCCTGCACAAGGACCAACACCTGCCTGACCTCTCTTTTTAACCTTTACCAACACTTCTAAGTTTCACAAGATCTTCTTGTTACATCTTACTTCTCTTCACCAAGGAAAATTTAGGCATTCCAAGGAATGTGTTCTTGGAGCTATAGAAATGGAAACACCTCTCCCCCTCCTGCTAACTGCCATGATTGCATTTTGTTCTTATTGCCACCTGCTGTGAATCACCAGCACAGCTGGTGACACCGTGCTGCTAAATACTGGGTGCAGCCTGGAGATAACCAGAAACATGGAAGAAAATTAAACACAATTTTTCTCTCCAAAAATCTAGCAGAGATTTTGTAACGTGAATCCTGTTCCAACCCAGCCATTTCCTCCGTGGAGCCCATAGCAACATTTTTCCATAATGTATGTGAGCAACCCATAAATAATGTGTGATTTACAGCTTGCTGTGATAAACCCCAGGGTTTCAAAGAGGCAGTGGAGGGCACACTTGACGACAACATCACCAGAAAGGAACTGAGTTGAAGGAAACCTGCAGATTGCAGTAAGTCAAAGGCCTAGAAACTTTTAGATGTTGATGTGAAACTAAAGATAGTGATGGTCACTGATGGATCTGCCACCACCTGCCAAAGGGAAGGAAAGGAAAGGGAAGGGTCTGCCTCACCAAGTGATGACGTGGCAGCCCAGGTCCCACTCCAGTCTCCCATACATCTCCACTGGACTGGGCAAGAAGCCTAAGGTATCTCAGATGAGAGACCAACTTTATTCCAACACTGGACACATGAGCCAAAGTAGAAGCCATCACACCGTTTTACAGGCCACCAAAGAGTTCATAATGAAGTCCCTGGGTTTGGTGTCATCATCAGGGAGGAAATACTAACATTAAGAGTGAAAACTTGCCCATACCAAGGAAATGGCAAAGAGATCTCTCCCAACAGGGACCTTCAGCAGGAACTCAAACTCTTTGCCACACTATGTTACAATCTTCATCTGAGTTTGGTCCCAAGATTTTTTCTGAAGGAGCAAATGACCTACCCAGCTGTCCTACAGGATACAAATACAAAAACCAAATGGTGGGATGAGAAAATATCACAGAGACTTTGTTAGACAGAATCTTTGGAAGGCAATTCAACAGGAATGAAAAGAACCATGATTAATAATTGATTTTTTTAATGTTTACTGTTAGACATTTTATTTGTGCTTCTGCAAAAACACCTGTTTTGTTTTAATATTCTGCCTCTGACGAGCTCCTTCATAAATATTTCTACTTTCCAGTATAAAAAATTTAAGCTCTTAATTAAACTGTCATTGATGTTTTATGGCAATAAATGCATTGAAATAAATGACAGCATTTAACAAAATGTGCACATTTTTATAGGGATGATCACTGCTGATGTTCATGGGTAATGTGAAGGATGGCAGCATCTTCATACTGCTCACAAGAAAGACTTTTTAATCCCTGGCCTCTAAAGATTGTTAGTCAAAAACAGCACTTCTGATGGAAAAAGAGAAAGGGAGAAGAGCAGAGGAGGAACTGACTGATATTCTGCACTGTGAATGGTTAAGCAAAATGTTGCCTTGTATCACTCTGCGGACCCTTCCCCTCTTGACCTCAGATACTTTCAAAATCAGATTCCTGGTACTTTGCATACATATTTCTAATGTATTTTAGAATTTGGAATTATTTTTAAAGATCTACAAGGGCTTTGGAGAAATTCAGTATAATAGGGAGGATTACTTTGCTGCTGAAGTTCTTGTCTATAGGTACAGAAATTTCATCACAGAAATTTCATTCTTTAGAAAGAGCAAAGAATTTTTTTTAAAAAAAGAAATTCTTAAAAAAAGGCAATATTTTCATAGCATGTTATTTGTACACTTGAAATTACTGAGCAGGGACATGGGGCAGTGGTGGGTTTGTCAGTGTTGTGTTGACGGTTGGACTTGATGATCTGAAAGGTCCCTTCTAACCCAGGCAATTCTAGGATTCTATGAAAAAAAGGAACCCCAATTGCATCAGCTTTGCCCACCCTACAGCCACAGTGCCAAAGGAAAGCCCTCTCTTCTGGGAAATGGCTTTTTACATCTTGTCTCTCACATCAGACAGTCAGGCAAGCCAACATCACATGGTCACACAAACTCACCCGCTCCAACCCTCAAGGCAGGTCTTATTTTGAGGACACTCCTGAAGGAGCAATGGTGCTTTAGGAGACCACGACTGAGTGTGTTCCAGCAGCAGGACTAATTAAGGCCGATGCTGATCTGGGTGGAATTCCTTCAGACTACTGAAAAATGCATTTACTTTTTCCTGAAAGTTTTAGTGAAAAATCAACATCCAAGTAATTCATTGGGAGCCCATGAAGTCACAAGGACACAGGGAAGGAATTCAGCCCACACTGAGGTAGGAGTCAGCATTTCTCGTTAACATTCAAGGAACAGTCCTCCCGGTCTGACCTTCACTGGCTCCCCACAGTTCGTTCCAACATGCACGGTTCCACTTTTCTTCATTAGGGAAAAGAAGGGAAAAAAAAAGAAAGTTGAAGAGGAAACACTCTCCACTTTTGTTTTTACATAAAAACCTCTCTCACCAGCTAGTTCCTGCTGGCTGCTTTCGCGTGGTTCCAGCGTGGTACACTGATGTCTGACTTTGAAACAAAAGTTATTTAGATCATTTTGGGATTTAAGCAGAGCTCAGCTGGGGCAGGGTAAAGGTTGAAGTAATCTTCCAAAGCCCTTTTTTAAAGATTAGATATTCATTTTCTATTCCTGTTCTGCAGATAACCACAGCTTAGAGTGACAGAAACACGAGCACATGCTTGGCTGAACTCCTCATTAGTAAGGACACCGCTATCTGGATGATCTTGCTCCCTTTCTCTCCTGCTGAGAGGGAAGGACACCACAACAGACATGAAAAGATAAAATACTCCAACACTTCATAAAGCATAACAGTTTCTTTGTTAATCAGTAACTGTCACCGGGCTGTGTATCTCTGGGGTGTGCACACAGGACTGGCAGGAGCCATGCTGGGGAGATACAGGCAGAAGATTGAGGACAGAGGTGGTTTCCAGACCCACCACGGGCCATCTGCATGAGCCCGGCTGAAATACTTAAGGAATGTGCTCCAGTTCCAACGTTGTTCAAACCAAGCTTCCCACCTCTTAAACCCCTTGAAATCTCCAAGATTTCAAACTGCAGGACAGGACATCTCACTGGGTTTGTACAGAAACCACCATAACAGGCTTCTGATCATCCTCCAAGTGCTGCATTCCTAACAACAACCACGTTGCCCGTCACACACACAAGGAGGACAGAGCTACTCAGGGCTCTGTAGCTCAGTATTTAATGTTTATCATAGGACTGGATGTTTGGGCAGCTAAACCAATAACCAGGTTTATTAAGATGAGAATCAGGAAACAGATTCCCTGGTTTTTAGTCCTCGCTAGAGCATGTCACATCCAGAGCCACCTTGGTGGGAGACAGACTCCAATGACAGCCAGGGCCAGGGACCAGCTCCAGGCAGGGCCACTGGCTTCTACAGCTGCAGGACAGCAACCAGCTCCTGTACAGACATCTAATTCCTGCAGCTTTCAGTCATTTAATGTGCTCACATGCCTCATCTTTCTCTGCTGCAGTTACTTATCAGCCTTCCCAACACAGGGACTGGGGACAAAACCCAAGCTACAGACTGTGAGAGACTCAGTCAAAGAACAGGGACTGCCT
This sequence comes from Scolopax mira, assembly GCA_004320125.1. Lineage (NCBI taxonomy): Eukaryota > Metazoa > Chordata > Aves > Charadriiformes > Scolopacidae > Scolopax > Scolopax mira. The sequence continues at coordinate 274,067 of BJBW01002696.1, forward strand.
AAAAGAAAAAAAAAAGTTGTCAGTCAATTCAGATTGATAACAAATGCATTGTCTGAAAGGAAAAAAAACAACATAAAATGAAAGTCATGGCAGTTTGTCCTCCACCAAGGCTATGGGACTGAACACACAGCCCAGGCTGTCTTCAGTGATGCATCATCTGTGCCTTTGCCCAGACTAGAACTGATTCTGGAACCAGGCATTAGGTCCCACAAGCAGCAAATTCTCTCAGGGATTCCAACCTTTGCACCTGGTGCTTCCCTTCCAAGGCAGCAGAGGACGTGCAGGAGGTAGCAGTCCCCAAGCCAGAGTTTGCTTTTAATTAAATCCTTCCTCCCTACCTTGCTGAGGACCTGCCAGGATGAGGCCCCCAGAAGTGCACGTGCAGGCCATGCAGTGAGGAAGCATGATTTATACCACACAGCAGAGGCATAAATCAGGTTCATAAAACATGTTATTTCCAGCTGTGCTGTTATACATACTGCTTTCGAGAAGCAGCAGGAGCTGTTTCCTTTCCCCATACTGCTGCTTTCAATATGCAACAAAATGGTTTAAGTGCCTGAGAAGGCACTAAGGATGTTTTAAGAAACTGCCATGCTTCAGATTTTTATTTTTTTAAGAGAGGAAACTGGAAGGTGAGCAGCAGACAATAAAGATCTCTTCTTGTTAGGTATGAGAACCTTAGCTGCCAAAATTGCTCCTTGCTAGTCTTGTCACCAAGAAGTACTTTTCCCAGAAAAACCTGGGGTAGTCCAAAGAAAATTTATCTCATTTTTGCTGCAGCTTTTCCTTCTGTTTTCCTGAAATAAACCCCACAGCACGGTGACAGTGGACTCTAGTCGTGGCGGGTGCATTAACAGAGCGGTGCCATCCAAGCCACGCACCTCGTGCAGCAGAGGTGACCCAAAGTGCTCTGCACCTCCAGAAGAGCACCTTTCTGGGGCTGCTGATGGAGCCAATGGTACCTCCCCTTTGGCTCCCAGGAACCGAGCTTGCTGGGGAAAACATCCTTCCCTGAGGGTGCCTTTTGTGCTGAAGGTTCCTGTGCAGAACTTCCCATGCCCTGTCCCTGTGCTGGACCAGAAGGGCTGACACTGAAGATCTCAGAGCCACAGGTCCAGGAGGGAGATTTTCTAAAGTGGCAGGACCTCTCAAGAGCTTGATGAGCTTCTACATAAGATTTATTATACCTTTGCAATCATCTGCTCTTTTCATCTCAACCTGATTTGTTTAAATAAACAACCAGCATGGCTTCGAGTGCCATTTCACCCATTGCACGAGCAGCTCGAGAGCTGGAGAGGCAGGAAAGGGAATAATAGAAAACTGATGAGGAGAGAAGAAAATAATAAATAAGACCAAAAGAAAGAATGAGAACCCTTAGGGTGATAGTCAGCATTCCAGCTGAGAGGTCTGTGGGTACAGAAAAAATTATTTACATTGAACTATGAATTTTAAAAGTAATATTATATAAGCCTTCCAGCTTTAACAATTAAAGGGAAAAGTAATTATAAGAATTACCCAAATGTTAAATGGCTTGAAAATAACAGAAATATTTCTCTCTCCCTAGTGGAATGTTTTGCACGACAAAAGGAACAAGTTTCTGAAAGATGGGTAGGGGGGGTTTATCAGTCATTTTAAAATGCAAATATTTTAATAGGTTTCTTTTAATATATATGATAATGAGCTTATAGATGAGACACAAACCACAGGCCAACTAAGCAGATGTCTTGTCAACAAGGTCTAGAATTTAGAATCATTAGGACTCGTTTAAGAAACATACTTAGTCTGACATAAAACTGAAGCATATTATAATATTTCAAATTCACACTGCTCTGTGTGACATTTTTTCCTCATTAAAATGAAGAATGACACAGCCAGAGAGAGCCCTGTCTTCTCTGCTTTGTATTTGTAGTTCAAAAGATGTCTCTAGCAAATTGTCCCAGAGAGACAAAATATTAAGCACCTTGAGTGCTGTTCTGCATGCAATTAATTTCACAGCCTTGGAAAGTTTTTAAAGTGTTGTGGTGACCAGTGAAACAACAATAACTTGCTGCTCATTGTTACCTTCTTGTTCGCTCTCTCTTTTCCACAACCTGTCAAATCCTGTTTGATTCTGCCTCTTTCTCGGGGTCTCAGCTCCTTTGCACAGTGCATCTTTCCTGATGGAATTCCTGAACTTCTTGTTCACCCTTCACCTTTGAAAAGCAAAGAATCAGCCAGACCTGAGTGAAGGAAGCCGACATGGAGTATTCCTGAAACTACGGCAAGTAAACAACACTGATGACCATTAAGCAAATACCATAAAAATTAGTCAAGTTACAGAGTTAACTGCCCATTGGGCTGGGGCTTTGCCAATCCACTGAAATCAATAGATGGCTCCCTAATGCTCTAAGTGGCATTCTATCAAATCTTAAATTAAGTTCTCTTTTAAACACATCCTTTCTCCCTTTGGTGCACATATACATATATCCAAAGGCAAACTCCACCCTTTGACTTCTACGAAGCAGTGAAATTTATCCGAACATCAGTACTCACACACAATATGTTCCTTCTGACTAAATTCTGCTGAGAAGCCTGTAATATCTTGAGTAAAAGCAAAATAATAAAAAAGGACATGGTTATTTGTCCTACAGAAAAGCATAATTAAAAAGGAAAAGTGTTGTAAAAACCACTACGAGTACAAACAAAGGAATATTCCCAGGGGCATTATGGAGGCAGAACTATTTAAAGTAAAGGACAATGCTGGCATAAGAACCAAGGCATATACTATTTGGGCTGAAAATTAGAGAGAAGTAGCCAGAAGGAAGATTCAGAATAACCGATATCAGCAATTGGAGGCCAGCAAACCCACCACAGACCCCTGTGAAAAAATTATGCCTTAGACCTTTGCTTCAACAAATACTGGAATTTTTAGCCATGTTTCAATAAGATGTTCATAGCTTCACAAAACTGAAGCCTTAAAGCTTTTAAAACTGTTTTCCCCCATACAAGTTGGCCAAAACCATTTCTAAATAATATTTTTGTCCCCCAAGCTGCAGTTTTTGATGAATAAATGATAAAATACAAGGGAAAGGAACAGATATACCTATAAACCAGGCATGTTGGCTTCAATACAACTGAAAGATCTTTGTTCTTGGTGAATTCCCATAAAAACTATTACTGACAGTAGCCTCTGTCTGGATTTCATGTGCAATACAAAGAGATAAAAATAAAAATGAAGGAGGTCTATAGAGAGAAAAAAAATGACCCTGTCTTTCTACAAAAATTACTTAACAGAATAAATTTACAAGCACTTGTTTAATAACATCCCAAAATCCAGTTGAAAATATGCATTTTATCAGGTTTCTGAAGTATCTTCTTTTCAAATTATTCTTTTTTGTGTACGAGTTCTGTCCTTGGTGAGTGAAAATTGTTTCCTGCATCAGATACCGCCTCATGCCCTTACCTTTCAGGGTGACTGATTTCAGAACTGTCTCCATCCTGCCCTTTAACACAGCACTGAGTATGTGGTTTACAGAAAGAAAAGGCCAAACCAACTCACCTGAGTCCCGACAGTCTCCCAATGGCTCCGAGCCACCCATCACCCCGGGGAGGCAGGGAAGGGATTCCCATTAATATTTCAATCCAGATCCTCTCCCTCCTTCCCCCTGGCTTACGCTGCAGGTGGGGGGAGCATATTCAGTCCCTTCTGAGCAGGCAACTAAGGAAATGCCTTCTGTGGTGTTTTAGTCCTAGCTTGATGGATCCAGCCCTGGAGGGCCCCCCTTTTAAATTGAAGCAACCAGCGCTTTCACCACACTTCCTTAGACACTGTGGACCCTGTGGACACAGCACGTGTCTGGATGGAGCCTCACAGATGGAGCTTGGAAACAAAGCAGGGACTGCTCTCGGAAAGGGGCTGCCACGGGAAGGACAGAGACCTGCCCTTAAGGGTTCTGCAGGTGGGGGGAAGAGCTCTCACCGCTCTCCCTTCACCTTCAAAGAACCACTGGCTCCCAGAGTGGGGCTGTCCCATTCCCAGAGCCAGCCCAGCACCCACACCAGTGGGGGAGAGCTGCCCACAGAGGCCGTGAGCTCCAGAACATGAACAACTGCCCAACGAGCAACCTCTCTGCAGGATGACTTGCTGAGCACATGCCATTATATTTTAACATCCATCAAACTTTTAGGGCTTTATTTTCTTTCCACTCATTAGTGTTAATGTTTTCACTTATTTAATCCTGCAAATGCTTACAGCCCTGCGTAAAGTTAAAGTTATTCCATCACAGGGCCAGCACCCAGAGTAGCACACCTACAGAAACAAAGCTGGCCCCGCTGAGCTCTTTGTGTTCTTGTGGTTTTGCTTCAGTTGTAATTCAGGGAAGCAAATATTCTGGGCCACATTAACTAATGCACAGAGAATATGTTAGCAACCTTTCCAATAACAAACTATTTGCCTCCCAGTCTTTGCAAATGACCTTCCCAATCTATCACCTGAGCTCGCGAGGCGCCAGGGGCCCACAGCCAGCACCGAAGCTGCAGCGAAGTCCCGCAGCAGACAATATGGGATGAGATGGCTTCAGATCAAACCAGATCAGCCCACGCTGTTTAATTGACATTAATCACCAATGTGGCACCACTTCACTCACTACATGAACCTTACCCACCAGTTCTGGCCTCTGGAAAACTTCAATGACCTTTTAAGAAAAATGGCTTTGCTTTAAGGTTTATTCCCAGTGCAGTGAACCTGCAGAACACATGAGTATTGGACAGGCTGTGCCATGTGTACGTGTGGGAGCTGCTGAAGTGTGAGCAGGTGTACAGCCTCCGAGCATTGAGCATGAGGACACGGGGAACAGCTCCAGGGGGTTTCATGTTAGCAGTCTGTCCGATACCAAAACAATGAGATTCACAGTTAAAAATTCACCTCTGTCATTTTACAAAGCAGGTGCATTTGGATCAACCTTTGATTTAGGTTGATCTCTTGTGGTCAAGCTAAAGAAGTGCAGGGAAGGCAAATTACCTCTCAAAGTCTTCCCCCAGCCAAAAAAAGTCCCGTGTGAATTCAGGCTACTTACCAAGGAGCTGAAAAGCAGACATGTGTAAGGTACACCAGTATTTTCTGGGTGGCACTGTCATTACATGAGCCAAACCTGGCTTGTGCAGGGATTCGATGTGGAGGTGTTTTGTATTCCACTTGCAATAGCCGAGAGCCATCCAAAACACAACTGAGCTGAAAAAGGCAGAAAAACAAAAGCATCTCCTTTGTCCCAGATGAATTCAGCTTCGTTAGTTTGGGCAGCTTTTCAAAGATCAGAAAAAAATATTTGTTTGATCTTTCCCTTCTTTCCACTTAAGGTCAATGATTAAAACAGGATCAGCTCAGTGCCTACACCTTCCGTTCACAGGCTGTTGGATAAACCTACTAAGTACCATTTTGACAGCTGTGAAAGAAAAAGATACCAAGACTTGTTATAACAGCTTTACAGAATGGGGAAGATTGTTGCTTTCTCAGGTAGTTAAAAGCCTGGCCCATGAGGCAGAACAATTCTGTTCTAATCTCTCTGCAGTAGCCCCACTTGTCACCCAGCAAGTCACACACGACAAATTTCAGAAACACGTCACCAGCTCAACACACAATCCAAATTCAGTCCCCACTGAGTAACCATCTGCAGAAGAGCTACGGGGCAGCAGGTTTCCCTGGTGGCAGGAATGCACGGAAATAGGCAAAAGAGGTTCTTCATGAAATAAGCAACTGGTCTCGTGCAAAAGGTTGCACCTGACAAGCCTTGTCCTGACGTCACTTATGGTGCTGATTTTGAGAGTCCAGACAGAGACATCAGTCCTTAGATTGCTCTGGGTTTTGAATTCCACACTGTGTAACTGCTGCTAAAAACAAACAAACAAACAAAAAAACCAACCAAAAAAAACCAAATCAAAACCAAAAAAAAGATAAATCCTAAAGAAGATGTATGTTTAGATAATGTGAAGCTTGAAGAGAGTATTCACCTGTTTCAAACCCTATTTGTGTAATTCTCTAGAAATGCTTAAGCAGACGCTTCCCTGGGGAAAGGGAAAAACATCCTATTATCAACTTCAGAGATTTAAGGATTAAGTTGAATCCTCTAAGACTATTTTAGGGGAAAAAAAATGAAAAAAAAACAAACAAACCCAACTTTCCCTCTGCTCTTCTAATGGAGTAATTCCATTTAGAAAATCTTCCTCAAAAGAAACACAATCTTTCTTTCAGGGGAAAAGAAAATATTTCATAACAAAGCAGGAGAGAAATGGGAAATATGGTAGCACCGGGTTCCTTATAGAGCCTTCCAATGTTTCAGTGGGAAAAAATATGGTTATCTTGTTAAAATATTCAACAATAATGAGCAATTCATTCAGGATTTCAAATACTCACCAGATATGGGATCGTTATCATACTGCAACTGGGAACAGGAATCCCTGCTTTGCAGCCTGGGAAAATTCAGCCAAATTCTAGTACAGAAGTTCATTCCCCAAAAATACAGTCTTATCATGTCACGTGTTATGAAGCTAGAAATTTAGAATCACTTCTACTGATTCATACCCATAGTTAAATATAAAAAGAGAAAATATCATAAAGAGCTTACAGACAGGCAGGCTGTTTGCTCACATTGCAGATGGAACACCAGCTCCAGGCCTCCGAGGCTAACGCTGGAGCAGTCTGTTGAGTTCTGCTTCAGTCACAGAGTGAGCTTTGATTCAAAACTGACCAACCATAAAAGTGCTGAATCTGATTTATTTAATCAGATTTCTCTTTTACTGATACAATAATTTGATGCCTTCTTTTAATTTGAACTGAAAAATTTGATGGGGAAAGATTGATTCTTAAAACAAGTAGGGAGGTAAATCCAGGTGAATCGAGGGAGAAAGGCTTTGTTCTAGTGTGTCAGTTCTTCACTCCTGATTTTGCCAAGTAAACAGTGGATAGTTTTATGACCATAAAGAGACAAATCAACTCTATTTTTCCCTTCTGTACATAATAGAAAAAAAAACTTCTACCCATACACAGAACTTCATATTCCCAGGTATTGCAAAGTCACTAGAGCTTCTGAAAAAATCTCCAGGAGAATAAAATGAGGAAATAGTTCTTTTGATTCCAATAGACATTTTAGTAAATAAAGAAAAATGGTACAAAATCACATTAGAGACACCAAAATATTGACTAAGCTGCTGTGAGTAAGCTTTTGAGAAGCCAAGGTAAAAGAAGTTCTAATAATCAAAGAAAGTCTATTATAGCAAAGAGTGTTGTGGTATCAATACCTGTTAATGAGCAACTTCAGCAGCTCCTTGCAGCAAAAAGAAATCATCTGTCACTTTCAGAGAGCTGTCGGGGTTCAAGGCGTCTGAAAAGTAGAGTAAGATTATAGGAAAGTAACTGACTTGCTCACAACCCCCTGGCCACCCACTTACCAGTGGAACCTCTGAGATGGTCAGGGCTTCAGTAGCCAAGACAGGTCCCAGACTGACACTGGGGTGTGCAGGTGCTGACAGACACCACGGTGAGAGCATCACCTCCTGCTCAGCAAATGAACAGCAGCAGCAACTCTAAACTCAGCATCGAAAGTGATACGTGGGATTTGGCCTCAAGAGATGAACAGGTTTGATTTAGATTTAACTTGGCCAAAATGCCCAAAAGCACATTTATTTCCAGCTGAAATTGCCTTCCAGCTCCTATAGCGTGACTATGTTCCTATTCTGCCAGCAAGATGTGCAGAGAAAGTCTTTTCATTATTGCCTGTACAAAAGCTAAAGCCCTGGCACAAGCCCGCACATCCCCACACACATCATCTTTGGTATTTTTGGGGTTTTGCTGTAATTCCCTACGTTTGGAACAGCAGAAACCCCAAGGTCATCCCGCAGAAGGAAAAAGGCACTACTTTGGTGGGTAACTTTCTGGTTCTGTGCTGACTCCAGCCACTGCTGGAGTGTCCATGTTCGGCCGGGACTCTCTCTCCAAAACCAGAGACTGTGGAGGTCTCAGTGACACATCTGGGTGTCTCACTCTCTGTGAAGGACTAATTTGAAAACACAGAGATTTGTCCCACTATTTTAACAATGTTGACAGAAATAAACACCAGCAAAAAGCAGACCCCCTCCAAAAAAGGCTCTGTACTAACCTTTTTTGTTGAGAAGACAAAACTAATAAAATCAATCTTTAATTATTTTTTTTCCTGTTCTTAGGAAAATAGAGGTTAACCCAGTAGCCAAGCAAAGCTCAAATTTCTAAGTCCTTCTACTTCCAAAGAGAAAATACAAATATTTATAAAGCAGCAGTCTCAGTGCAAAGTCTTCCATTATCTGGAGGAGTTTAGAAGCCTGAGTTCTGCAGTATAATAAAGACTGACAAATTAGTGAAAATACATGCAAATAATATTAATGTCCCCTAAAGATGTTTTAAGTTTTGACATTGATTACTCTACATACTCTACATTTGTATTATCTCTATGACTTCTTATGTATTATACTGAGATAAAGCTAATTTCCCATCCAATTGATTTTTTTTAATCATACATGTTATTAGTATTTGTGGTTTTTAATCTTTATGGCTCTTTAAATGACCATTTCATAATGGCTGATTAGATGAAGACTACAGAACCCATTATAATCTGGCATGAAAAACTAATTGTTAAGAAACAGATAAAATAATTACTTTATTCTTTGTGCCTATGTATCAAGTTTGGAGCACGAAGTGGCACTTTGCCTGCAGTGTCCGGGCAGGTAGAGCCTGGGCTGGGAGATGAGCACCCAGAGTTACACCCCTGGCACGGCTGCTGGAGCCTTGTTGATGGAGGCCTATGATCACCTCCGTCAAACCTTCCAATAAGCCACAAATTGGGGGGTTTAGGCTTCTGGAACAAAGACCAGCAGGAAGTCAGGGAAGCGACTGTCAGTGCCCATGCCCAGCACTGGGAGCATCGGCTCCGCAGGAATCGGTGATTCCCAGTGACCCCAGTACCGTGCTCACATCTCCCTTCGGTCTGCTTCCATCCCTGGCAAGAACACACAGACCTTTGGGCAGCTTATTTTGACCTGTACTGCCAGGTTTTATCCCCCCGACCACTGCACTGGCTATACTGGAATGAAGGATGGCACGGGGAAGGAGAGGCTGGGGTTCCATGCCACTCCCATGTCCTTGGTTCACTGCACAATGGGTTGGAGATTGCAGGAGCTTTTCTTCTGCTGGATAAATGGAAGCTATTAACAGGGTCCTTGTAGTGGAACATTTAGGAAATATCATGGGCTCTTCATAAGCGTAAATGCCAATACATAACACAGCCACAAACATAAAAGAGCCAAAAACTTTTAGTAAGAAGGATGAAGGGAAAGGAAAGAATCACTTTTTTTTTTTTTCATTTCTGCTTCATTTAATTTAAACATTTTACATCTCTTGTTTGAGAGATACACTTGAGGGATGGGATGTCATCCAGAGGGACCTGGACAGGCTGGAGAGGTGGGCCCAGGTGAACCTCATGAGGTTCAACAAGAGCCTGCTCCATCTTCTCCATCACCCCCACAACACAAGTGCAGCTTTGCCCTTCGCACTTTCTCTCCACCAATTTCTCCCAGGAGTTTGTTGCTGCTGCTGCTGTCAGCTTGTTTGGGGTTAGATCAGATCCCTGGGTGCCTTTAGAAGAGCCTTCTGAAGATGAGGGGATATTTTGAGACTTTTCCCCACACATTGAAAGATGCTGCCTAGAATGAGTTTCCTCTCAGTAGGAAACATTTAAAGAGATATTATCCAAGTTACAGGTCCTAGCCTTAAGAAAAAAGGAAACAAAGAAATGAGAGACATAGCTAAAGAAGATTTTCTTAACCTTGACATTTCCCCCACCAAGCCATATGCTGCAGCTTCTCAACAGGTATTGTTGCAGCATAGGGAGAACAATGAGTATTAGTTGAATAATCAGGATAGATTATCAAAATATATAAAACCAAAGTCTATACCCTACAGCAAGTCGTAAAGAAAAGCAGCCATCTGGAGCCTAAGAAATATTTCTAGCTTTGTCAGTAAGACTTTATTATAAACACACAATATAGGCTGCTAATTAAAAAAGCTACAACTAAGCATTCTCCCTCTCTCTGGGGAATTTTTTCCATACATGCTTTAGCATTCAGAACTGGGAACTTCCACCTCTTCTACCAGGAGATCTCGGCACTGGCCAGCAGGGAGTTCTGAAGGGCCAGACCCATATTTCCCAGCGTGCACGCAGAAGAGAGGGATATCATTGTTTGCTACAGGCACACATTAATTTATCCATACAGACCAAGAGGATTTTCTACCCCAGAAGGTGCACCATCTCCACCAGAAGAAGATGCAGCAAAAAGAGCAGCCCCACTCATAGTCAGCCATGGGAACCATTAATTGTGCTGGTCACAGGGCTTTCTGCCCATAAAGGTTCTGCGTGACATGTTCAGTTTCCAGTTCAGGCTCTAGCTTAAAAAAAAAAAAAAAGCAAAAAAAAAAGCTTTGTTTCACATGATGAAAGTTGCCCTACTTACTGAGGAGACAAGTTACTTTTGGTCTTTTGATTTCCTGCTGGCCAGGATGTACAGATGGCTTTTGTGGGGAAGAAAAAAAAAGAGAGAGAGGGGAAGAAAAAAAAGGACAGATGACACTGAAGCAGAGAGGAGATTAACAGGGTCACTCTCTCCCACTCCTGGGCTCTGGCTGAAGGATTCCTGCTTCTTCCAACTGTGAGCAGCGAGAGATGACAGACCCATCACTCAGTGAGGAGTGAGTTACGACTCCCCCGTACGCAGGCACTTGGCTGCGTTCCGTGGCCTCGGCTCCTCCGGAGACGGCTCGTGGGGAAGCAGGGCTTTGATGTTTCACTGAGTTCTCCTGTGCAACATATTAGACACGAGGCATATCAGATACAAGTTCAAAGCTTCCAGGCTAAATTCACACTTGGTATTGATGATTTTCTGCACTGCTTCAGGTGACATTCCAAGCAGGTTATTTAATGTCTAATAAGCGTATAACCAAGACTATCCCACCAGGAACAATAGGGCTTGTGTAAAATGATGTCGAACATGGAGTCACACCAGATTTGACAGCTATTAGGCTAAGACACCCACACAATTACCTAAGAGACTTGAGTAGTGTGCAGGCATCTTCACTATGCCAAAAGAACAACAGAAAGTTGTGCGAGCAACACAGAAATTTGGCAAAAGCTGCCAAAACATGTCATGTGAGATGCAGGACATCTTACACATGGCCTGAAACTGGTCCTAGAACTGAGTGGCAATATGGTGAAAAACCCTTCTACAACACTGGTATGGAAAGGTGCCGTATTCAAAGGACAAAAAGAAAAAAAAAAAAGTGAATCCTGCAGACTAGATTCCTTTTTGTCTTGTATTTTATCCCACTGTCTTTGGCTTAGAGATGGAGAATTAGAAGTTCTAAAATAATATGAAGTAGTAATAGAGCTCCTTAAAACCAGCAATGTAACTTCCACTTGCAAAGCAGACAACTTCCAAGGGACTGGCTGGTGCTGAAGTCAGAATACAGCGTTTAAACATCTCTCCGTGTAAGTGAAGCCTCAGATAGAACGGCGGGTTGTATTTCTTTCTTCATCTGAAAGGTGATTTCATGCTTCAGGAAGTAAAGAAAGTTTGTGCACTGACAATATAAATGCAGATGCCTCCCATAATGATTGACACGAGAGGTCGTGCAAGTGGAGTTTCATTTCTACTCCCAGTAGATCATGCAGCCAAGCGAATTAACATCTCTTTAGGAATTAAAAAGTCAAAGTTTTGACAGCTCTGACTTCCCCCCTTGAAATGGGTTCAGTTCAGAAGGCTTCCTTGAGGTCTGATCTGCTCCTCACAATTATCTTTTTTAATAGACAATATGAAAGCCAGTGACACTCAAAGTGTACTGTCACAGAGAAGCAAATTTCTTTCCCTGCAAAGGACAAAAGTGGCAATGAAAGAAGCTGACTATTACATACAGCAAAGCAGCAAAACACTCTGTCATAAAGAAGTATTAATTTCATAGAGCTGTCAGAAAACTGTCTCTGGCCCAATCCTAAATGCACGTGTCAAACAAGAGACCTTCCATTCTGGAAGAATAATGCTGTTCATGTAGAAGATAAGCGAAGTATATTCCTCACAAGTTGCTTTTGCAATTTGTGCTCTCTTACCAAAAGGGAATTTTCCAATACAATAGAAAAGCTATTGAGCTACAACCAAAAATATTGTGACAAACAGTAAAAACTACAGCTCAGCATTTTCCCCTGCTGTGCATATTCAGACAGATGTCTGACTTCTTGAATAAAGGTATATACAATATAACGCAGTATTAGAATATCAGTAGGGTATCTATCACAGAGACCCCCAGAGACAACCAGAGCTCTATTCAAGACCCACTCAGGGACCCAGACTTTCACAACAGAATCCAAATCGGGTCTCTCTTTAGAGTACCAAACAGCCTTTCAGTGCTTCTACTGACGCAGACAGAGAGATGATGTATGTGTATCTTCTACACTTTTGTCTTCAGGAAGGAGAGTGGGCAACGAGAGGAACAAAGTACAAATACAAGGAAACAAAATGGCTCTCTAAAAAAAATCTACAGGAAATAAAAATCGACAGTGATTAACACAGATGGGGCTGAATACCTCACCAAACCATCAGCCTACAACACAGCTGAAAACCCTATGTCTGAGCAATAAAACCAGTAAATATTCTTTACGTGCATCATACCAATCTTTTCATCCTATAAAGTCCTGAAGCACCTCACAAGCACTAGGCACAGAAATACATGCATCACCCCAGGCGTTGAAACAAAACAGTAATCCTAAATAGTTTAAGGAATTACTAAAACAAGAAAATACCAAATTATTCATTTTAGGAAACTGACCAAAGCACCAAGAAAAGGATTCAGTAGAAATCAACTAAAAATTTTATAACAGTGACAGCATTTTATTTTTCCTTCTTTCCTGTTTCCCTTTTTTGTTACTTATGAATACCCTTGGGTAAGATTCAAAACCAGCCTCTCCCTCTTTGGTTTTCCCAGGGCAGGAAGAGAGAACATGACTGATGTCCTGATCGCTCGCTTATAGCAAAATACTAACCTTCTGTATTGTTAATTTTGATCTGAGATGGAAAACCAAAAACTTATTAACTCTTTCCTTTTTCTTCTTGTCATACTAAAGGCACTTCAGACTCCATGTCAGAGGAAGGAAGGAGGGAGACAGCAAAGAGAATTGGAGTTCATCAGAAACCCCATCCTAAGCCAGTTCTTTCTACAGTTCAGGAAAGGTGAGCTTCTGGCAACCACTACAGGGAACTACAGGAGGAAAAAAAAAAAAAAAGCTAAAAAAAATAGTTTTGAAGGAGGAGTGCCTCATGGTGTCACTCATGTCAGTGCTCTTTTCTTCTACTTTATCTGGGGTTGACATTTTCATGGGACCCCAGAGGGAAGCAGGTCTCAAGGGGGCAGATGGAGCAGCTCAGCAGACTAAACCAGAAGCTCAGGTCCCTGACACCACCTCCTACCCAAAACTCTATTGATCTCTGTGAGAAAAGATTCAGCAAAAGAGTATTGGTCTGTTCCTCTGCTGGAGGTGACACAAGGCTGTACAGAACCAAGAAACAAAACGGTTCCCAGGTGAGTGTCCACCCCTGCTCCCAGGAGAGGAGAGACATATTCAACCTGAGAGACAACAGAAGGGGTAACATCTCAGCCCTGGGTAAGTGCCTGCTGTGAGCCCTGAGCTAGAAAGGGGCTGCATTCCCTCCTCTGACAAACTTCTGCAAATTTAGTTACAATAGAACATGCTTCCTGCCTGATTACAGTGCTGACTAGTGTGCAGCCTTGGGATGACCAAAGTCACATCATCAACAAATCTCAAGCCATTTTGCTCATCTCTGTAATTGTCCACGTTTGGCAGGCATCCATTTTTCAGTATGATGGGATTCCCCTCAAAGACTAAAGAATTCAAGGTAATTTAAAAAACCCTTCCACCTGTTTTCTTTTTTTTTTTCCTCTCCAACAGTCCTTAGGAAAGAACACAGACTAAAGAGGAAAGCAGCAATAGCCACGAGCAAATACACATCCCCCTATTTTCGTAGGATGATTGGGGGACTGTAGAAGTCAGGTGTGGAATATACCATACCCACCTTCCAAAATCCAGGTCATCTCTTTCTCCCTGAATTGTTTTGCAGCCTGCACTTGGGAAGCTTTAGGCTGAGTTTCATCCATGTTTTGTGCATTTCCAACCTCACACACCCACCATCTGGAGAGGTGATTCTAAAGGCAGAGCTGGGAAATGCCATCACAAGAAACTAGTCTTTTTTTTTTTTAATATGCCTGAGCTGCTCCAAATCTGAAACACACTTTTATTGCAGCACAGTGAAACCTAGTGACAGATGGTAATAATCACTTAAAAATAAATCTCCTTTACACGACCAGCTTTTACATTCATTCAACAAATCGTTAAATCTCCAATACAGTTGTGTGCTGTGCATTGCAGGCACTGCACTGCTGGGCATTTTCCTCCACAAGCTCATGTTCACTCACCTGTCATCACCCCCACAGGTAACGGGCAAAGCCTCAGCCCTTACAAAGTCCACGACAAAAATCCACTCCTCCTTCAGCGAGGACTACTAGGATTTCACCTTAAAAACCCACTCACCATACAAATATTAAATCAAAAATATACATTAAAATACTTCAGGCTCTGAAGAGGTGCAGCTCATGAGCTCATCATCGTGACTAAAGCTGTGAAATGGCCCAACACAGCCAAATGTAAACCTATCAAAGCTCTTCCCATCTCACCTGGGACTGCTCTGACAGTGCACGTGCGTCTCGGCACGGGCAACCCGGAGTCTGTTTACTCAGCTCTGCAGCACAAGGGCACTGGGGACAAAGTCACTGTGCTTGAATTTATTTATCCAGTCCAGACTCAGGAATCAGCAATCTTAGTAATGAATCCTGATATATGACTTAATGGAATAATCCTGAAGATACACACACTTCTCTGGAAACTAGCTCTGGTTAAAATTCATCAACCAATCACAAATCTCTCTACAAAGAGGGAATAATTTACTTTGCAGGTGGCAACATGGGGGCTTATAAAGGCAGCCCTTTTAAAAAAAAACCAACAAAGCCTAAGGATGAGGCAAAAGTGAAAAGGGAGCAGTTTGTTCCCACAGACCAGAGCCCAGCAAGACGATGCTGAAGCCAACTGAAACACAAAAAGAAAATAAACTCAGCAAAACTGATGCAGCAAAGGCCAGGGTAAAGCAGTTTTTGTAACAATAAACTGTGTGTTCTCCTTCCCTCTGTGAAATTAAAAGCCTGCTGATCCTTAACGGCATATGCATGTGCAAACATTTACACACTTCACACTTTCCTACGTGTAAGCAGCAGTGATTGCAGCACCGGGAAGCACCAAAAGGAAGCGTTCCCAGGGCTGGTGTCACACACACAGATCTTCTGCCACTCCTCAAGCTTCTCTTCTTCCACGTTTGCTAAAAGGTTCAAGCACTGCCTCCTCTGAAATGGTTTCCCATCCTCTCTGAACGTTTAAAGTTTGCAGGTGCACAAAGCCCATGGATCCCCACGTGAGCTGAGCACGGGTAGGATGCCCTGATGAAATGCAGACAAAATGCCTTTTTACACGAATCCCAGAGACTCCACAACAGCACCTGCAGGTCATGAAGTGCTGAAGTCTGTGCAGGTCAGGCCTAATTATGATTTTGAGACACTTAATTCAGGGTTTTCCAGTGCTCACAGGGGAGGAGACAATCCTTGCTGGCAGAGGCCCATTAGAGCTGCGGAGACACCGGCCTTGCAGGAGATGTGCCAGCACAGACCCAGATCTGGGGGGGGGTCACCCAGACCTGGCCCCAGGACGGCAGGGACCTGCCCTCCCCACCCCCATCTCTCGTGCCCAGACGAGCGGTTCCAGAGGAAAAGGATGCTGAGAAGCTAAACCTGCACAGGGTCTGAGCACTCAGGGGCTGCAGCTGGAAGGCACGGCAGAAATGAAACACTTCTTTATTATTTTTCTCACTCACTCAAAGAAACATCTGAGAGGAAAGCCAATGTTTTGTAGAACTTATAAATAGATGAGAAATCTGACTCGTTTCCCATTCAGGTCAAAAGGAGTGATTCCCACTGGCTGCCATGTGAGCAAGCCCGGGACAAGGGGCTGGAACCGCTCCTTAGAAACAAGGTCCCCAAAGCAACTGGCAAATAGACGGCTGCTATTTGCCTTGGCTTCCACCCATCCTTCACCATGGAGACAAGAGGAGGAAGAAGATAATGAATCTGCCCCAGATAAATGTCTGCATACCAATTTATTTTCCTCTACTAACACTGAGAGCAGGACCGATGGAAATTTTGTGGACTGACCCCTGTGGGCTCCTCAAGCAGAACCAGACCCACACCACACCACGGGCCCATCTCTGTCCGCAAGCAGCTCCTCAGCTCCAGAGAGACCACCACCCACCAGATCCCACCATCCACAGTCGCTTCCCTTCTCCAGCTGCTGGGACTCTCTGTAGGAACCTAATTTGTACTTCAGTTTGAGATAAGACATAGAGCAATGCCTTCACTGCTAAGAAAAACAAACCCAAAATATCTTATTAAAAATATTTCAAGATTCCTGACATGCATTCTCGTTTTCCTATACTTAGCTATAAATTAAATCTGCCTGTGAATTTTCCTACTTTAATGATTCATGACTACAGAGTATATCTTGAATGTAGGGGAGAGGAAAGGATTAGTGATGAAAAGGAAAACACACATAACATTTTTCAGTGTCTTAAGTTTCAATCACCAGGAAACAAAAAATAAATGAGCTATGGGCATTGTATAATTGCAATAAATTTTGAGAAATGAGTACTGTCCAGAGAAACCCAATTAAGTTTAATAATTTTGTGCATCAGAGGCTGGGAGGATGAGGGGAGGGGGACAAATCTAACAAGTTACTGATTAATATAAAGTTTTCAACGGCAGAAAACAATGTTTAAATTAATATGACACATGGTGATACTTCTGGCTGCCTTTCTAATTGATTCTTCTTGTTAAATGAAGAGGATCTTGTGTGCAATAAGCAGGTTGCTGAGACCCCATCCCCTGCCCAGAGACAGCAGCTACTTGAGCACACAGCAGCTTACTCATTAAAGAACGGTCTCTTTTTTAATTTAGCAGGGCTTTGCTCGTGGGTTTTCTAGTTTAAGAGCCCATGTAACAGCAAGCAAAGAGCAAGGGATCACACAACGCTTCAAAACTCGCAGCCGTTGAAAGATTTGCCCACCATCTGGCTCACGTGTGCTACTCCCTCCAAGTGAAACCTGGGGCAAAGGCTCATGATGAATGAGAGGAGAAAGCAGGTACTTTTATCTATTTGCTGATTAATTCTCACACATCACAGTAAGGATCAAGCCAATAAAAAGAGATGCTTATATTAAAGCATCACCCAAGCCAAGAAATCCTTGAAATAGCCATTGCCAAATGTGAAGCGCTTGATTTCATTGGGTTCTACATCAGAGCCCTGATTTTCAAATCACCACTTACCTGAAAGCCCAACTCAGAGGGCACGAGAGGAGCCCAGATGTGTAAAATAACATGGAGGAACTTCTTGTGAAATTCTGCTGATCGCAAACAAAAGCAGAGTGTAACAAGGCAGAGGTGTCAAAGACCCATCTGGAACATTGCTCAGAACCAAACTGCCCCATTCAGCTCCCCGAGGAGTCCAAGGATGGCAGATGATGTGTCAGCGCCCGTGATCGCTCCACTCCTGCAGCAAAGAGAAAGAAACACAGACAGCATGAGAACAGAGCTGACAATCGGGAAACCTGTCAACTTTTGCCATTCCATCTGCCCCGTTCTCTGTCTCCAGTAACACAGACTGACACTGGACCAAAAGCAGGAGATTATTTGCTCTAAAGTTATTTGGGAAAGTAACAGTGACGTTTAATTTCACCCCGGGCAAGTGTGGGAGCTTGGCAGAGCTCAAGGATGTGGCACCTTCAGAGAAGAGAACCACACTTGTGGGCACAGGAAACTGCACAAAGATGTGCTGAACATCTGCAGTATCCAGCAGGTGCTGCAGCTCATTTCAGCAGCTCAGGCAGAAACTCTTTGTGTTGGGGAATAAGCCTTGAAAAAAATTCCTCTCCTCCCCCTACTCAACTTGCAAAGAATTTCCCATCTTGAGAATGCATGTGGTACTTCTTACATGTTTGCTAGAAGGTAACACCTCATTCACCAGTGAATTATGATTATATAAACAGAGTCAATTGGCTTTGATTTTCCCACTTTACAGAAGAAACGGTTGAGCCCACCTTTCAGCACATAGTACATGCTACTCATCCTGTAGCTCATAGAACATCACTTCTTTTTTTTAGCAGAATTTCACCAATAAGTCACTGCAAATCATTACGTTAGTTACTCTTTTAAGAGAGACTAATGAAAAAGATACTAGACCAAGCCTGTAATTCAAACTGGACTACTTCAGGAATTACTAACAACCTGTGAAAAAAACCAAACATCTATGGCAACATAGGGAAATCCAGAGTTAAATTCCCATAATTTATGTGACAGTGAGAAACAGGAAGGTGGAAGGACCAGAAGTAGGACCTTTCTCAGGGTTAAATCATGACACTTGGCCTCCCAAATGTCAGCCCCCATGGGGTGCTGTCCCCGGTCAGAGCCGCAGAAGACACAAGCCCTTCAGAACCTGGGAGGTCGTTCCCTTGACAAGCAAGAGATCCAGCCAAAATTGTTCAGTCGCATCCCTATCGACCCTGTAATAAACTGAATTCTATTCATTCAGGTCCTTGCATACTCCTGCTGCTTCTTGATTCAAAGCTTGTCAGAAGTTTTCAGAAGCTAAATGAATTTCTAGACCTGCTGAAAGGGGTGCAGAACAGGCTGTGAGCAGGGGCAGCTGCTCCAAGCACTAGAAAAGAGGCTGTGAAGTTTTCCTGACCCATGTGGAAAATGGCTTTAGACCAGAAGAATGACAGTAATGAAAACAGGACAGAGAATGTGTCTTTTAAAGATTAAGAGTTCTCTTAACACCTCAGGAAACATGATGCTTTATTTCTACTTATCTCTTTAGGAAATGCTCCAAGAAGAGCAACTATCATTTTAAATAAAAAAAAAAAAAGTAGTATGTTGATGGTGGTGTCCAAACAAACCATTCATTGAGTTAGAAGGAAGAGGAATCTTTCTTTACAAGAAAAATCAAGTAAGTGTTATTTTTATCCTTCTACTGAATGGTACTTTACACACGATTTTGGCAATGGGGACATTAAAAAACAAAACAAAAACAAAGAAACAAAAGGCCTCACCAGTGCCGAGTACAAAGGCACGATGACTTCCCTACTCCTAGTGTCTGGTCAGTTTAGGACACTAACAAAGGGAAGAAAAGTGGAGCCAATTTCTTTATGGTGGAGCTTCAACAAGGCGTGCTGTGGGTTTTCTCAGCTAAATTAGAGACATCTTACCTTCTCTTCACTGTTATGATCTGTGTTAATTATTCAATATATAGGACAAACTTGGTTTTTGTATGCAAATTCAAACACACAGCAACAAGAGGAGAAGTTCCCCATTGTTCATCACGTTTTCTGCTTTCTGTTGTTGTTCAAGGCTGGATTTTAATTGTGCAATTTACAATATCTTAACCATTTCTCACTCCACCTTCTATTTTATAGCTCCTGTTAGGTGTTAAGGAAAATGTCCCTTTCAGTGCAGTAGCAGAGTACCCAGCAGCTCCTGAAACTGCAAGATAAGAATTCTCCCCTGGCTCCCTGTAACAAATGAGACAGGCCTTGCAGAATCCACCTGCTTTATTCCAGGAAGAGAAAATGTGTGCACCAGGAGACAGCAACAGCAACGAGAAATGCCGAGTGACCTTGGGCATCTCACTTCACTTCTCTGTTTCTCTTTGCTGCTGCTTTCCTCCTTACCTTTGCTCTGTCTTGTCCAATTAAAGCCACGTGGAGCAGGAGCGCTCTCTGCACTGTCAGCACCTCTGCCCGATGAGGTGCTCACCTGCCCTGGGTACAAGACTAGTAAGGAATAACCAGGACAACAGTTTACAGGTGATGCCCTGCATTTCTAATACCCTGGCTAAGACAGGTTTCAATAACTTATTAAAGCGCATGTGTAATAAGTTCTCCTTTACAAAGGGAAGCTGCTCTGAACTCTCGTCAGCTTTAATAGAACTTAAAAGCTTAGATTTTCACCCTGACAATCTCTCCTGGGAAGGCAGTGGCAGAAGTCTACTGCTCCACTGGTCTGAGAAAACCTGGTCTAATTGCAAAGCCAAATGTACTCCTGGACAACTCTCACCCCTCACTCTTACACCAGCAAGGTCTTCTCCTCAGTACCCAGGCCTGTGCTGTATTTAGAGACAAATCACAGCTCTTCCAGGCCTGTGTTTTACAAGGTAAAAGAGGCCAAACTCTCTCCTGAGATACATGTTAAGCCTCCATGAGAACCTCTGCTTTGAGCTCTAATCCATCCCCAGGGAATCATTATAACCTAATTCTGCATTTAAGCCCTTGTTAAACTCAGTCACCAACCTCTCCGTTCCCAGGGGGAACCAGCCCCAGGTCCCCAAAGGCTCCTTCCCACAACAGAAGCGTGTCCTTGCTCCCGAAGTCCACTGCTCAGTGCCATCCCAGCCCCTGTCCCGGGAGGGGGCCAAGAGAAGAAGCTGCCCTTTCAGGACACACTCTCTCCTTCCAGCCAGGGACTGTCCCATGTACCCGTACCACCGTGCTCAGCTGGGGCTGGGGTACAGAAGTTGTATTAGGCATTAAAAAAAGTACAAAGAGCCAAGAATGAAACGTCAGCTCACAAGAAAACACTGTAAGACACTACATATTTGCAGGATGGATGACTTTCAAATGTCCATTGGAAGGAAATGTATAATAAGATCTTTTCTTTCTCTATCCTTTCTATTGACAGTGTATCACTTTCAAACATCCTAATTTTGCTGGGTGAGAATGTGTGCCCTCTTTAATACAGATAAGTCATTTGCTATACATAAGCCTTGCTAATTTAGGATTAACATTGCTGAAGTAATTAAACTGACCTTATGCAAAACACATGACTAGAGCTTCGTACTGAAGTCCTACTGGTTATCTACAGGGCTAACTTCAGCCCAGCGGTATTAACAGCTGGGTTGGCTTTAGCTTAACAGCTTCAGAAGTCTCCAAAACCCACTTTAAAATAAAGGTCTTCTACTAAATCTTCCAAAAAAGACAAATCAATGCAGTGGGGTGTTCCTAGCAGACAACTGTGAGAAGTGCAAACTCTCCAGTAAGGTTTGGAGGGTCAAAGATCACAGACAGAAACCAAGGATGCAGAAACCGTGGTGTGTTCCCCTCTAATTTCAACAGCCACCGAAAAAAGGAAAACAGAAATGAGTCACTGGGTGGAGACAGCACGTAAACTGCTATCAGACAGGTCTTATCATATGCCTTACCTTTGGTATGAACTTCTTGGTCTCTAACAAAAGCTCAAAATAACCCTCCACTATCCTGAAGAATAGTACTTTACTATGAGAGACAATTGTTTAGTAAGCAACTGCTGCCAGATTAATAATCTATCAAGCACAAACAATGGTTGTTTTCATATGGTTTCTCTAGTAATAAAAAAAATATGCACAATTTACATAAAAAGAAAGCTCATAGGAAACCAAATGCTACTGCATGGGCAAGGATATCAAATAGAAAAGGTTGCTTTGTGCGATAACTCTTTGGGTTGGTGGTCATTTAAAGTGCTTTTCATGCACACAGACAAAGATCAAAGTATTAATGGAGACAATTACAGAGCATAACTTGAGAGCACCAGAGCAATCAGTGGCTAAGGCTAGAAGGTTTCTTCTAAAATAATGTTTGCACCAATAAAATCCCACTGATTTTCATATTGCAAAGTATTGTGATTTCACAGGCTACTACCTGGGATCATGGTATCTTTCCTTAGGAACAGGATCACGGTTTCAAGAATTTATTTTTGAAGAGACAAACATCAGCTTTGTCCATTTTTGGAGCTGCCACAAAGAAGTCCATTCGATAAAATAGTTCCTTTATTTGCATATGGTTTCCAAGGACCAGCTCACAGCATAATAAGTGTCATCTGCTTTTCTCCTGTTCATTAACTCCGTATCCATTCACCACATACAGCACCTTTGTTCACCTTCCTGACAGCAACAAAGCTTAAGAGGGACAGACTGACCTCAAAAAGCAGCTACATTATTATAAATTTCAAAGCAAGGGTATTTCAAAGACTATTGCCTGGGGTCAATTCTGATACAAATTCCAGACGTTCACGTTGAATTTTGTAAGACGCTGCTGTTCAGTCAAAGCCAAGTTCAAAAGAAGCATCCCGTTATGCGATACGCGTGCTCCTTCTGGTACAGAAGTCATTATTAAAAGAAAGGTACCCAGCGACGCACCACAGCACAAGAGCCAGCATTGTACAGGTTTGCAATTAAAAGGAAAAGAGGTTTCATCTCTCCCGGCAGCTCCCTGCACAGATCAAGGGAACAGGGATGGAGTTACGGATACTGAGCACCTGCAGCGACAGCGATGAACCCAGAAGGAATGCTTGGGGCACAGAGCACACACCCCTCACAGCTCCATCACGCCAGCGCTGCTGGAGCAGAGATCTCACCCTCCCCACACACCCCTGAGCCTCCCCACACACCTCCCCACAGCACCAGCCGCTGCCCAGGCCCAGCACAAGGCAAAACCCTCGGCTCCAGGGAGCTGTTTCCCATCTGGACAGGAATTCTCTAGCCAGGTTTCACAGCCATCCATCTCACTGCCCTACAATGCACCGCACTACATCCTTAAACTGCAGCAATCACTGCTAGTCCCCATTCGTCACTAACATAGACAGAATTAAACTGCTAAAACATAACGACACAGGCTTCTTTCTCCCTTACAAATTCCCCCAAAGTATCTTGCAAGAATTGGTGCCCACAGAGAACACTACACTCGCTTTTCTGTCCTGTTGTTCCCCTGCACCCCCTGACTGTACCGCAGCAGAAGGTACCGGGGAGGCCCCTGGCAATGGCAGCTCCCCGCTGCTAGAGGGGAGACAGCAGCAGAGAAGGAACATTTCAGGGGAGAGCCCATTGCCAAGAGATCGAGTAAATAACTTTCATTGGAACCTTTAGAAGGAAAAAAAACCCTCAGCTGGGTCCGAGAGGACTGGGACCTGCTTTCAAAGGGCCCTGAGCCAATGGACAAGTTTGGGCCTGAATTCTGAAGAAACTTAGTTACATACAGTTTGAACTGCTCAGAGGTGGCAGTGAAATGACTCGATAAACACCTGCACATCATTGTATCAAATACATTTATGCAGCTGTAAGGCCTTAAAGGTGGATATTGCTAGTAACGTGAGGGTGAGTTGCTTGAAATGAGTATTTCTTCATATTTTCCTGTTACAGCTATTATTTTTTATCTTTATTGCAGTGTCACATAAGAGGTCACAGGTCAGGACCTATCATTTTAGACACTGTAAAAGCACCAATGGGAAGCCCTGCCTCACATGATTTTTAACTTAAGTTGTAGAAGAACTGTGTAGAATAAGTGATACTGAGTAAGTGGGCATTTCACTAATTCTCCATTAGGTCAGAAAATACTATTGCTATTGTAAACCTGTTCAACAGGGATCAGTGGCATACTAGTGAGAGTGTTTGGGGTCTTTTAATTTGCATTGGAAAGCTTATGAAGTAGTTAACTTGATATGTTATGTTATTTTCTCCTTACAAAGCTTTGTTAAGCACCATTCTGATTGCCTAATGGAAAAAAAAAAAGCTTTTAAAAATTTATACAAGTAGAATAATTAATTTTGAAAAAAAAGTAGTGAGGGCTTGGGGGTTTTTCCCCTTTTGCTCATCCTTCTTATGATTTTTAGGGAGTCTGAAAACAAACTTCAACATATAACGTTGCCAAGTGAATACCTGCTCATCTTTCCTGAGATAAATTTGCTGACAACAACATTGCTTCCCTTGACAGAAATAGGTGTGCAACAAATCCCTAGAAATCATGCTGAAAATGTGTCCCTAAGAATTCTTCAGGTTTTCTAAAGCAGAGTGGAAATGAGAGATATGCTTAAAATCCCCAGAGTAATGTGTATTGTCAGCAAACAGGCTAAACTGCAGCTTCATGTGTAATGCAGGGAAAGTGCCCTTAAAATGATTGGACCAGCAGCAAGAAAGTAGCAATTTTTATGAGTTATGTCACATCACATCGAAACAGGTCAGATGATGCATTTTGTGGGGTTGTTTCACACATGACCCTACAAAATCACATATCAAATGATGGATAAGACAATTTCTTGGGAAGCAGCAGGCTCCAGGTAAAGTCAAGAAAGAAAGAAAGAAGTGACAGGATGAGATACCCCTTTTTCATTCCTCAGTCAAGCACACTACTATGTTGATAAATGGTAAAAAATGATACAAAATAACAGGAGTAATCAGAAGAGTCAAACCAGAAAACACCTGTCCTTTTTCCTCACTTTGGCTTGGAGTGGAAGCAAGCTGAAACTGAAGAAGATTTGGTGTAAATATTACTAACCCACTGTAGATGACAGTTGCAGATCTAGAACTGCCTGCAGGTGTAGCCTTTACACCAAAGTCAAACTCTGCAGTAAGAGTTTGGAGGCAAAGTTTGTAGGAAGTCAGTCCATTTTCATTAAACAAATAGAGTTTGTGAAGAATATCCATGTCTGAGGACACAGACCTTCTTCAGGACCCCCCTTCAAGGAAAGTCAATCAACTTTCACTCCCATTAGGCCCTAGACATCACATCAGGTTGGACGATGCTCTGAGCAGCCTGAAGTAGCAGAAGATATCTCTGCCTATGGCAGGGGATGGGACTCAATGGCCTTTAAAGGTCCCTTCCAACCTGAACCATCCTGTGATTCTAATTATCTCCCTGCAAGTGCTTTTAGTTGGACAAAACTGTTTTCATACAAGGGAACAGAAGCATAAATCTAACACCTCAGAAAAGCAGATTCAACCTAATAAAACCCTGAAGGAACAAGGGCTGCAGTTCAAATAAGTGCTCCTCACTCAGCCACTGCGACACACTGTCATCATTCACTCTAACACGACGATGTGGCCGAGATGAAGCACCATCTTACCAGCAATTACCTCTGTCATAGGGTCAAACCATTCAGAACTTCTTACAGTTTCCCATCTTTAAGGTACCACATTTTAAGACTAGACTTTTAACATGGATAACAGACCTGCCCAGGAGCCAAGAGCCCGAAATTCCTCCTTCACATCCTTTCCACGGGTCAGCAGTCAAGGAGAAGAGGCTGACAGGGGCAGGGGAAAGGCAAACCCTGGATTATATATATCCTTTCACTAGACACGAAGGGGCACATTCACATTTGGGGCTGTGACAGCACATTCATCATCCTGCTCCTTCTGCTGGCAAGAAAGGAGAGCCAATAATTGCCAGGAAAAGGGGCACCTCAGAGCACAAGGAGCTACTGCTCAAGGAGCGGGTGCCCCGTGTCCTCTTACTCAAGGTCTGAGGTAACCCACAGCGTCACTCCAGTCCCATTCCCCTTGCAGACTGACACCGGTGACTCGCTGAGCTGCAGGACACTATATGCCATACCACTGACACCTGACAGCACCAGCCGTGGGAGACCCCTAAACATGGGGCTGGTTATCAGCACCAAGAAGCAAATCCAAATTCATCATATATAACACACACACGCACAGAGCCCTGTGACTCCAATGACATATGACTGGCCAGACGTGTTCATTTCCCCAAAGGAGACAGTAACCCAAGACAGTTATTAAAGACACAGAAGAGCCAATTATCTTTTTATTACTTTCTATACTAAGGCCTTTTCCATTGTTCTTCCAGGTCCATTTCATCTGAATGCACATGGAAACTGAAAATGCTTACCTGCTCCCTCAATGCCAAAGTGAATTTAATCAGAAAACTAATTGCTTTCACTTTTCTGTTATAAACTCTTCAATTTGCTGTAGAGATTACCAGGGTGAAAATTTTCTGCCAGCAATGAGGTCCAAAAGGAAATGGTCTGTGTTGTTTCTTGGAAGAAAATTACCTTTAGAAAAATCCTATTTCTTTGCTGGAGTATCAAGGAGAGATGTCATTAAAGAAAGAGATGTATAGCTTTTGAGATTAATCATTATGATGAATGAAAGAAAACCTGAAGGCTATAAAAGATCTCCATAGTCTTTCACCACTTTGTGCCCAATACTGACACCAGCAGCTGCCACCTTCACTGCTCCTGTGCAGATTCTCTCCCCACCAGCCTTGGCCCCAGAGAAGTGCAGCACAATATCCAGCTCCCTGCTCACAACTCCTGACTGCTGGCACCTGCCAGGAACAGGAATTACCACCCAAATACCATATTAAACTATTTCCAAACACTCTAGCCACCCATAGAATATTCACTGTTTAACAAATAAGTAAGAATGGCTGAAGATAAATTTTTGAAGTGAAATACTGATCTTTTTTAACCTTTTTTAACATTTTTAACCTACAGCCTTAGAGAAACGCACTCATTATTTCCTTTGATATGTTAGCACACCTTTATGCAGGGGTGCTGCTTCAGTCAGGAAATACAGATTTGGGACACAGTGTTGTGCCAGCTTTAACAGAAGCTGAGCATACCCAGCACACTTCTAATTCTAGTGCTGGCACTTTGGGAAAGGATTCAAGGAGTCGTTTGAAGAAAAGCACAGAAGCCTATAACGCTGCACTCAAACATACCATTTTCACAGCTTTATAATTTCTTTGAAGCATTTTTTCCCCAAAACACTTTGTTACATACCACGTGGAAGGTGGTGATCACTAACCCGTGTTAAGGAGCCCCATCGATACATGTCTCTGGAAGAGTCAGAGCCCCAGATCTCACGTGGGCTGTTCCCCAGGCCACCAAGTGACAGGAGTGACTCAGGGACAGCCACGCCACTTAGACCAACACTTCATAAAACACACACCACTGGGCTGCACTCAGAGAAAACCTGATTCACCTCTACTTTCTAGGAGGAGGATTCCCACCACCTTAGAGCAGCCTGCTCTGGAGAGCTCTACTGCTTCATCGCTTTGCTGGTAAATAAAACCTGCATCTTGTTTGCAATAAATCTGGATTTAACATCCGTTCAAAGAAAGGCAAACAGGAGACGGTGCCAAGATACTTCTGAGGAAAGCAAACAAGCAAGAGCCAATCTGGCTGCCTTGGCAGAATCTATTTTTCTTATATTAAAAACAGACAATTATAGGTAATTCAGCTGCACCATTCTCTAATTGCAACAGGAAGATGAGGATGGTTTACAAACACTTGTCGTACCAGATCTTGGTGGTGATGCTCTTCAAGGAGAAATGAAAATGTGAATTGAGTGGGGTCCAGGAAGTCAAGCGTGGGACTAACCAGAACTGGGAGCTAATTTAATGCAAGCTCCAACCCAATGAAAAGAGAGCTAATTGGAGGTGACAAAGAGCTAGCAGTGGTAGGAACAGAAGGTTACACAGCACTGCCTGTGTACTTCATGGATTGTGGGTTCCACGGTGCTTAAAACCACTAGCCACAACAAGGTAAACTAGAGCCCTGATGGCCAGGAGCCCTCGCAGCCACCAGCCCCACACCCCAGCTGGCCACGGGGGCCCTCGGTGGCTCCACTGGACTTGCAGAAAGGCAGCCATGAGAACAGCAGCAGCAGGGTGGTACCGGACAGGAGGAGGACTGTTTGGGCATCAGTAATCCCTACCCACCACCTGCCTACACCTCCTCCCTCCCCTCCAGAGAGGGAGAGTATCCCACAGGGAGAAGAGAGAAACAAATATTGTGAAAGAGTAAGCAAATAAATAACGAAACATACAACCAGGAAAGCTGATCACACACAGACACAAAATGCCCGTAACAAAAAGGAAGAGAAAACACAGGCAGGGGAAAGAATGAGGTAAGAAGCATTTTGTCAGCACAGAGAAATTAAAATCTGCCTGAAAGAGAGAAGCAACCTTGGAAAAGCAGGAAAACCAGGAGATCTAAAGGATGCCAAAGCAGAGCTGTTGAATGCTAGTCTCTACCTACACCCGTGCACAGAGCAGCAAAGGGCTTCAGGACCCTTGAAATAGTTTTAGAAGGGTAAGGCCCCTATAGTCCTTCCAGAAGGGGAATTGCCCACTCAGTTGTTGTCAGGAGGAGTCTCTCTACCAGCGAGGGGCTACAGGGAAAATCCACAGAACCACCTGGAAACCCAAAGCAGGGCTTATTTTGTTACCAAAATAGAGACCCCACTGCATTCCATCTGCAGAAATTACTGTGACTGACAGGCTCAAGGCTCACACACAACATCATCTTTTACTCACAAAGGGCTTTTGAGTCTATATTTATACCCCAATTTTGAGTATCTCTCAGAAAACTACTGTTTGCGATGGTCTTACAATGCCACTGCCAAGAGGAGCACAAGAGGAGAGTTATTATCCAGGGTCTAAAACAAGTAGGTGTAAAATACCTTTATCCTGCAGGAAAACCAGTCATATCTGCATTATACCAAAGCTGCCTTTAAAAAAGTAAATAAAAGTTACTGAGGCCCTGGGTTAGGTAAGCCAAATTAGATTCCAAAGCAAAGGTCACTCCTCTACCCCAAACTGGTCTCACCTACCCCAAATTGGTCCCTCCTACCCCAGACTAGTCCCCTGCTGATGTTACAAATGCCTCTTCTCCCTTTCCCCCAACAAGGCCATCAGACACAAGCCCTGTCTGCTGCCAGCAATGGACTCCTGCTGTCCACTTCCAGCTGGAGTTTATGTGAGTCTCCGTGGGCTGTTTACAGGGGAAATGGCAAAGTTCAGAAGATTCCTCACCCCCTACACATCTGTAATTATCCTGTTTTCTGCAGTTTGGTCAGAGGAGGGATGAGTGTTAGTCCTTTCCAGGAGTTCTATTTTCATCCTAGCATCACTTTTTGTCAGTCAAGTACGTCAAAATTGGAAACCACCCTGTGTCAAATGACATCTAATTTGCCCTAAACAAGGGAGAAGAGAACTTGTTCACCTCTCCCACTTGCTTTTGCACATCTTGTCCTTACAAAGGGTCAGGGGCACAGAGTGGTGCTCACTTAAACTAAACTAGCTAAAAATCGAGCCCAAAAGATGGACCTCATTACCTCCCTCTTCCCCAAGCATCCAGCCAACCCTGAGCTATCATCCGCATCCCAAAGAGAAGCAGAGGCTGGAGATGACCCTTTCTTCATGCAATCCTGCTTGATGGCCTTTTTCTTTTTCCCTTTTTTTTTTTTTTCTTTTAAATAAGAAAGGAATAACATCCCATTTTCTTGCAAGAAGAATGTCTCCCCTCTTCTCTCTCAAAGGCACATTCCCAATGGTGGTAAATGCTTGTTCTGACCATGTCCTCAGCTTTTCCAGTCCTGCTTCCTTCTCTCAAAATATGCTCCTTATCCCCAGCCCCCCAATCTCTCAGTTTGCACTATTAATCCAAGGAAATGTCTCAATCCAACCAAACTCACTTCCTTGCTGTGCTTTACCATTTCATGCTTTTGGCAGCAACCTTTATCGTTTCAACCCTCACTAAATAAAGATGTTTTTAACTGCTCCCTCATTTAGCCTGAATGGAATTTCAGTTGTTATGCCCACCAGTGTGAAAGAGGCTCACAGCAATATTCACATTTATTAGCTGGAACCAATAACAAACTAAACACTTGTCATTTTGCATTGCAACTCTGATCCTATTTTCTTTCTTCCTCAAAGAATCTATTAAAAAAAAATAATCAGATGTTAGAAAAATAAGTTCAGTGAATGGCTCATGAATAGTGATGTTTTTATTATAGGAGAGGTTTGAGGGGTTTTCTCGTGTTTGGTTTTTTTCTCCCACACCTTCTCTTATTGTCACTGAAATGGTTGACTGATTTTTCCATTGTATTATTTTTTATTCATTTCTCAGATGTCTATCGGAAGGCACCTGGGATGCTGCCAAACCACCAAAGAAAATTGGCCCAAAAAGAATAACAAGAAAAAAAGAGAGAGAAAGAGAGAAAAGGAAAAAGTAAAAAAAGCAAAATTCCCAGAAAAGGACACCAAATATTGGAGCTCACAAGTTCCAGAGCAATTCCCTGCTGTGCCACAGACCCTGTCATTGACTATGGGGACATCACATCAGTCTATCGATGCCATTGTCCCATGGATTCGCTCACTCCTTTTACCACACAATCTGTCTTCTGCATAGAGAAACCAGAACTCTCGGGGAAGGAACAGTAGAGAGCTTAACCATACCCCATGTTCAGTAGGAAATAGCATCTCTCTCTCTTGTGAGTCCACCCACAGATCACTACATCAAAATGGGAAAGTCTGACATTTGTATTCGAATTTTGGTAACTAATTTTCCCTTTCTGTAATAACTCTGTGCTGCTGGAAAAGCAGGGCCAGGGTGGGAAAGGAAACTCATCTTCCTGGAACTCAAAACCGGGACTGGAACTCAAAGTAAAAAAAACTCAACTAACTAATGTCAAGATAGATTTTTAAAATTCTTCACTGATCTCACACATTCCAGCCAAAATAGTTTTTCTTTAATTGACAGCATTTCCTTTCTTTCTTTCTTTCTTTTTCTCATTCTTTTCATTGATGAAGTTGGCAGAACTGGAAATACTTCTCCTGAATGACATTCCAAATGTCCCCTAGAAGTAAGCTTCTTTAGAGCAAGAAATCCTACATGTTAATTAGCTTTGTTTAGTTAGGTATGAGGGGAATGTTCCTAGTTTGATGTATTACATTAGTTCTCAGGGGCGAAAAGGCTTCTCCTGGTAAACAAAATGTTTGTTTTCTCAGGGCCCGAAGCCAGGTACACCCCCACTGACTCGTTGGAAGTGCATAGTGTGCCCCAGTTGTCACTCTGCAGCTCCTGAGGATTCTTGCACAGAGCTTGAAAGGAGTTCTGGGTAAAGGTTTACTGGCAAGTACGCAAAATTATAACTCTTTAAGCATAAGTATTTGCAGTCCATGTTGAAAAATGACAACAGAAGTGTTAATAGTACCCTGTCTATCTAAGTCTCAGTGTCTTACGTTTTTCTACAGGACCTGTGACACTGGTATCTAAGTATCACCAATGAAAACACTGCTCTCAAATAATTTGAACAATTTTAAAGCCGATTTTTTTTGTCGGTTCTACACAGAATGAATATTCTTCTATAAAGCCTATAGAAGTGTAAGTTTTTAAAAAAGCATTGGATTTATGCTGTGTAAAAGGACTCTTGCCTCCTGCATGCAAAAGGAGACCAGCTCACCTCTCAATGGCCACTTAGTCTAGAAGGGGAAAATAAAGAAAATTTAAAATAATATCAATTCATACCTGCTGGATTTCTGCAGAAGGTGCGTGGGTTATCCCAAGCCACAGCTAACTCTGTCCACTGTCCTTGCCTGACTGACAAGAATAAGAGCCCAAATGGAAAGTGCCTGGGAGCACCTATCCCAGTCTAATTCCCCAGTCCACCCCACATCAACAGCAGACTTCCAGACTGTCAGCAAAAAGCCAGACCAAACCTGTAGCAAATTTACTGTTGCTCCTTGAGGAAATCAACTCAGTTCTTCAAGCAATACTATGGTCTCACCACCAGGTTACAAAATTGCCATATTTATGAGATTAACCATAGCTCAAACATGGCCATTCCAAATTTCAGCACTGGACTGCCTTGCACAGGAGGGACCATTGGCCATCCATGAAGTGAAAGGAGAGGCAAGAAGCCCTCACAGGAAAAATACAGGCTCACGAAACCTTATTGGAGTCAGGCTGAGCCAGCTCTCACCTTAAAGCTGACAATTCTGCAATTTTCAAGCTTTATTTTCAATCACATATAGAAACCCAAATGGATGTCTTCGCAAGGTAGAATTCACTTTGGCTGCCACTAGGGCACCTTGAGGACCATTCTCTAACCATTCCAACCACAGTGCTCCCAAACCTGTCACAGTTTTTAATTTAAAGGAATGTATTTTGAACTCATTGTGTCTGGAAACACCTGACCATGGGACTCTGGTCACAAAAAGGGGTGAGAAATCGCTCAGCAGGCTTTGTCTCTCCAAAGGCAGAGGCAGCTGCATCGCACGGAATCACATCAGTTGCCTTCAGGCCTGGGCAGGATGCACAGAAGCCAGTGAGACGCCCCCTCACCCTTCAGAGCACACAGGCTCCAGGACGAAGGCAGCCGTCCTACTCCTCACAATGCCACCATGGACTTCAGTAGGGAGGTCTGACCTCAGTGGCTCTGGAAATTCAGTTCATCTGTTATTATGGTCATTAGGCTGCAGAGACCTGGCTGAGAAGCAGCAGGGACAGGAGGCAAACACAAAAGAGAGGGACAACTACAGGGAGGTGCTCATTAGTACCGCAGGAACCAACACTGTGAGGTGTTTTGTCATGTGTCTGAGGTACAGAACAGCTGCTTGGCTAATAGCATTATATAGGATCATGACTATGATCCTGTGAAAAGAGCATTAGCAATATTGTGGTGTAGGAAAGGAAAGAATTATGAGCTGCATATTTTTTCCCGAAGACTAATATAATGAAAAGGGTTCTGCTGAAGCCACTAAGGCACCCTTCAAATCACAAATATTGTAAATCAGCAAAGCCCTAAGGCATCATGTTTATATAGACACTTAAATTTAAAATAAAAATACTCAATCTTTGTTTCTGAGTAGAGATTCAATTACTTTGAGCTTTGGAGTCGGGATAATATGAAGCATAAAAGTAAGTTTTGTCCCCAAGGTATCTCTCACTTGTGGACCATTTAAATCACCTAGTTGCATGAAGCAGACAAAACAAATTAAGCCAAAAAAAAGCAACAAAATTAGTCTTTTATCTGTGAAACCTGATATAAACTGTGAAATAGAGAAATACACAGAAAGCACGTGGGGTATGAAGCATCACAAAGCCCTCAGCAGCTGTACTTTCATCTTTTCCTGAGTTCTATAAAGCTCTCCACAGAAAGGCAGGAAATATTTTATTACTGCAACTATTTGACAAGCTGGTCTTAATACCCTCTCACTGCCCAGGTGAGTCAGTGCCAGATGAGAGCGTAATGAAATTTCAAGCATAATGCAATAGAGGTTATTACGATGACTGCTAGAAAGTTCATTGAGACTCCTCTGTAACTGCAAGTGCTTTTTTGCCTTTGCTTTTTTTTTTTCTTTTCCCTTTTTAAAATCAAATTAGAGATTGGCCACTAAAGCCTTGATTCCACAGCTGAGAAGAGGAGCACAGAGCGCTCCTACTCCTCCGATTAGCTCAGCTGAGTTCAGCAGAGTCCGGCACGGAAAGTGCATCACCAGCAAGTTAAGGGAGAGAAGCCAAAGGATCTGAACTTCCCTAAAAGCCTAAGTCTGCAGATCTGGGGCTTGCTCCAGTCCCTGTCAAATGCTGCTACCTCAGCATGGGGTAAATCCAACTGCTTCCTTACCCAGCATAGTCATACAGCTCAGCTACCGCAGTGTCCCCGAGGCAATTCTGCAGCGCTCGCAGGAGGGACTTCTGTAGGCGTTACTGGAGAGAGAGGAAAATGGTAAAGCTTTTTTCATGAGTAACACTGAACCACATAAAACCTAGTACCCGGGCTCCTCAATTCCAAAAAGGCTTCCACAAAGGTTAGACTAGAGCCTGATCACCACAGAAGCAGCCAAAACGGTGGGTTTTGAAAGAGCTCTCTGAGACAGAGATACCTGCCTGTTCCCCACACAAATTGAGCTGGCTCCCCTGAGTAAAACAGCATCCGACCTCCCTTTACACGGCTCTGCCAACTCCATTACAGCCCCCCCAGATCGTTCCAGGCTTATTTCTCTTGACCACCCAATTCCCTTTCATACTGCAACTACTTTTTAAAGCTTTTCTATTTTCTACATTATCAAAATAACTCCTCACTGGAACTTACAGAAATCAAAATACATAAAGTAACTGCCTTTCCACCAAACCACACAAGACTGTTAAAATAATTGCAGAAGCCCAAGGTTTCCAGCAAGACAGACATTGGGCACACAGAGCCTCTGGGGTCGTGCATTTGCTCTCACAACTACTGGGGTTTTAGGGGGCAAACCCACGTCCAGCATCACCTCTGCCCGCCAGCATTCCAGCGCCCACCCGCTCTGCCGCTGGCACTACAGATCAACACGGCCCCGAGATGTGGCCAGCACCACGGAGACACTGGGAGCCACGGCCAGTACTCACTCCACCCAGAGGAAGCCAAACAGACGTTGATTCCCTGTGACCTGGAGCAGGAAATCAGCCCAAGACTTCGGTCTTGAGCATAAGTGCAGAGCTTTCCAAGCAATTCTTTGCAGTATCCCAGTACCCTGCAGTGACTGGAAAGGAACTTTCTTAAAAATCTCAGTGCAGTGCTCTCAAGCCGTGAAGGATTTTGCAACCATCCTGAGGCCAGCTCAATGTCACTGCATACCACTTCAGAGGTGCAAAGCAGCCTTATCTGCCCCAAAAACACAGCCTTCAGGTCTCCAGAGATAAAAGGCCAGAACATTAAACCACTCTGTCTTTCCAGCCACTATAAAGAGTCATTTAATTTAACCAAACTCATTTAAAATAGAGCTGGATAAAGAACAGGACCAGATTATTTAATAACGAAAAGAAAACTATTCCTCTGGGTTGGATGACACTCCACCATTCTTGCAAGAGAAAGAAATGGTAAAATGTTTAATAAAATTTACAGCATTTCACACAGATAAAAGGTAGAGGATGCTCAATTTATGGGTCATGTTTGGCTCAGAGCAGCAATAAACGTCAGGTCAGCAAGTGATTCTTTTTCCTAACTTGGAAAAAATATTCTGACTAAACGAAGTATCACCATAAACCACATACAGGCAGAGAAAGGAACGGGAGAAAGGCACTCACTGAAAAAATAGCAAAAGGTGGCTTTCTTTTAGATAGCTGGAAAACATCAAAGCAAAGCAAATTATGTATGTGCATCTGTAAATAAAATATTGTCTTGGAAAATATGAACACTGAGTTGGAAATAAGTTGGGAAGTCATTCCCTGGCAAAGAAACCAGTCTTTTTGATTAAATGCACTTTGCATGGTCATGAGCAAGTATGAAAGTCTAATTCAATGCTTCTCAAACACTTTCTAACAAGGGACTGACAAAACTTGAGTGAACTGTAGCTAATACTTCAGTTAATACAGAAGAAAACTTAAATGGCCACGAAGTGAAGCCCGAGTCCTTTAGACTCTGTGTAATGGCTCTTTACTCTCTCCTGCAGCAGCAGAATTACATTTAGGTCCCACACTGTACGAGGGACTGAGTGCTCCCAGGGTAAGAAGTCGTCCCCTGACCCAGAGAGGTGACAAACTAGAGCTGGAGGGGAGAAGCTGTGTGAGAGAGAGGATTTGCCCTGTTTTACAGCTGAAAACCACGGCACAGACAGGTCAAATGAGCTGCCCAGGGTCACATGCACTCTCTGGTACAGCCAGAAGTGAAATCCCAGACTCCTCAGCCTCATACCAGTGCTTTCGACTTAGACTACCATTTCACTGCTAAAAAATACAATAGATTCAAGCCCCGCCATATGCCAGCAGCGAGCTACCGCTCGCCTGACAGACAGGCAAACTGAGGAACAGGAGAATTAAAGGTAATGAAATCTGTCAGAGACTCATTTGTTTTGAAAGACAGGTCACTGCTTTAGGTGCTTAACTCAGGAACCCACTCAAAAACTCTCAGTCCCACGACTCGCTCTCAGCTCACTCTCATTACTGCAGTGTTTTGCACTGCTGCTCTACAACCCCAATTTTTTTTAATTACACCATCACTCTCTGCAGACATTTCCCTGGTTCCTGGGGTGGAATTACTTGAAACTTATTTAGTAAATACCCAATGCCAAGGAGTAATCTATTCCATTTGAGCTGGAGGCAGAAAAGCCATGTATGAACATGACTCAAGGCTCCTCTAACTAAAGAGAAAGAGAACAAGGAGATGGAGAGCAGCACGAAGGGAAACTTCCAGGCTCACCTGTACCAAACACACACTTATTTATGAAGCAGGTTATTTGTAAAGATTTCATGCCAAGTGCCAGCAGGCAGCTGCCTTGTATGAGGGTCAGGCTGCAAGTACAGTTATGGCAGAGATGGGGGAATAGTCCAAACAAGCAGAGCAACCTCACATTCCAGGAGCAGATTTCTGAAGAGAAGCAGGACAACCAACCTCCAGAAAGCAACCCATCTCTATGATCAAAACCAGTAGTCAGTAGTTGTGTCCAACTGCATCAACTCTAAGAACTGTGTCTGCGTGGAGAACTGCCTCCAAGGATGCAGTTTAATCATCTCAGAAAAACCACAGGTCAGAACAGGGCTGGTTAAGTAAAGTGGGGCAAGACATCAAACGTCCTTCACCCGCTTCCTTTGGTCAGGCCTGGAACCACACCAGCAGCAAGAGCTGTACCAGCCACACGCCACTTCCTCCCTGGCCCCCTCAGCTCCCTGACCACACCACGAGCCACCGCACTGCGTACAGACATCCACTGCAGTCTATCTTTGGAAATAATAAACCAGAAGTCAGTTGATTAGTTTGTTCCTCACAAACACCATAATTAGGCTAAGGCGTATTTCCTGGCTTTGACAGATGAAGTGCATGGCATGTCTGAAAGCAACAGCTCCCAAACAATCGTGATCACAGCTTACAAAAAGTACCTCAGAGGAAAATGACATTGATGGCTACCAAATGAAAATGATTCCGCCCTGATCTGTCTCTCAGCTGGAAACATTTAAAAGGAGGAGCAGATTTTTACCTAGAGTCTCCATCTGTGGTGAACAGGAGGGGGAAGAGGGAATGTATCACTGTGTCATGAAGACAACACACCAAAAACTCCTGGTGCAAAGCTGTGACACAGTAACACAAAAAAAAAAACCCAAGGGAGCAATAAGCAACTCCTACCCCCGATGATAAATTAAGTGTGGTAGGTTTGAAATTCCTTTATAGAACTTATAAAAATAAATCCTTTCAAGAAAACTTGCCCATTGCTTTCTGTATTTTCATTATGTAATTTCCATTATTGGAAACAGGAATAACTTGGAAGGAAAAAATCCTTCATCTTCCAAAACAATGGCAGTGCTTCAGCCAACCCTGTGAGGTAGGAATGACAAAGGGCAAAAGGGTTGGCACCTTCAGAGACTGGAAACCTCTACATAGATCCAGAACTCTCAGCAATTCCCACCATCACCACTGCAAGCTGAAGGCAGGACCTGCGGGAGCAAACCCTCACATCCACACTGGCCCCAAAGGAGCACCGGGAGGTATGTGACAGGAGAGGAGAGCCTCCAGGCTGAGACCATGCACAGCCCTCACCCAGATAGCTTCTAATTTCTCCAGTGTCACAAGGGTGAAAAGAAACATCCCTTTCGTGCAGACAAGCAGCAGCAGGTTATAAACCGTTCTGTTACACAAGTGCAACCAGCACACATCAGAGGTGTGAAGCAGAGTGGCACTTCCCTTAACAATTAGCCCCATGGTGACTGCAAATACTGCGATTGCCAGAGCGAGCAGCGATAGTGAGCTGGAGCTGCTGCTGTGCACGGGCAGCTGGCACCCCTCCTGCACACCAGCCGTGGTGACACACTCCACACTCGTGGCTGCGTGGGGCTGTCACTCCTGCAGGGCCCATGCCCGCCCCGGGCCGAGGAGCTGCCAGAGACACCACCGAGCTCTGCTGACGCACACGGGGACATCCCGGGATGTGATGCTGCCTGCATCTCTCACAGCACTAGGCAGAATCCCACCAGAGCAAATTCCAGAGGATAAGGACTGTTTCTCAGTGGGATGTGACAGCCACAGGACAGACAAGAGAAACACACTATGGATTAAATCCCACCATTGGTCTCAGTACCAGCACTAAATACCACTGGAGCTAAGGCCAACCTTCAGGCCTTTTTTAATCTCTCCTGGGCCCTGCCTGCTCAAGAGGAAAATTTTCTCCTGCTGGGAGATTATATTAAGGAAAAGATCCCCTCTAGTCTCTTCCTTTGCCCCCTGAAGAGCAGTGGGACAGAGTTAGGCTGAGACACAGATCAGGAAATCTCTGGTGTCTTACTCCACTCCATTTTCTAAGTTTCTCGTCACAGTTACTTTTCTGATGGATAGCCCCATACTAAGGCCAGGATTTGCAGCAGCACTGAGAATCCACAACTCAGGTCAGATATTTGAAAACCATAGTTTTGATAGCCTTGTCAAAATGTTCCAGCCCATTACCAAATATCTTTAATGAGCTAGATCTGCAGGCTCCTGTGTCTTGCTTCAGTTGAGACAATGATTTTACCTCCCAAACAAAATTCCTCTTCCTCCTCCTACCCTCTCCATGGGGAAAGTTCCTTGCAGAAAGGAGCTTTCAATATCAAGACCTCACACCTGAGACCTTCAGTCTTGCACCTGAAGCTGCAGGTGAACCTGGAAATATTCAGAGCCAGACACTTTGCAGAATGACATAAAAGAGATCAATCAGGAACTGGTGGCGTTACCAGAGACGTTGGCCCATTTCCTACTTTTCATTCTTTTTATGCCTCAGCCTCATCAGGAAGTTTTTTTTTCTTTCCTCTCCTTCCAATCCTCCACATTAGCAGAGAACTACACATTTCAAGACCAGATGGGCATTTAGTGCAACCAGTTTCAACGCAGATTTCAACACCACCAGTGTGACTGGTGAGGTGGTACAACATGTTTTAGATCCTCTTTTTAAGTATCTGGCACACCAGGGAGTGCTCAATGCTGGGAATCTGAGTCACCAAGACACTGTTCCTTTCTCTCCAATCAGCAGCAATGACAACCTTGTGAGATGAGTTTGTTTCTTTACCTTGTGTTTATGTGCTTTCCACAAAGGGAAGAGTCTTGCCTTCCCAGGCAGCGCGAGGCTAATGACTGCCACTGTCTTGCATTATTCAGCAGGAAGTACACAATTAGATTCTTATGTTCAATTTGGTGCTCGCATTAGCATCAGGTTATCATAAAATATAATTATGTGAAGTTGTAAATATGTGCTCATCTTTTCTTTGCTGAAAACCAAGGACAACACCAGCATTTCAGAAGAGTCACAGCTCTCTAACAAAGCACAGCAAAGCTCCTGTCCCATGGTGGGGGGAGTTGAGAAAGTATCTGTAACATCTGACACAAAAGGACTGCAAAAAGCTACCTCTGGGTACTGAGGAACTGCAGAGCAACACACAATGTGACAAACAATACCAGCATTTCCTAGTGAGTGTGTGAAAGGACAAGACAAGGAAGACCCTGGCCAGAGACAGGCAGTGCCTGGTCAGCCAGCTCCTCTCAGAAATCCTTGTCAGCTCACATCCTGGTTTTGTAACTCGGGCTGTGAAATGGGTGACACAGTGACACTGCTCCTGTTTGAAACCCCTGTGAGTCTGGGTACTGAGGTGAAGGTGGGAGCCTTGGCAGCTCAGCACAGGGTGTCTGGGGCTGTGAAGCCTCCCTGATCTCCCTGATGGATGTCACCCTCCCTGATGATAAAGCAGCATCTACCTCCCCCTTGTGGTCCACTGCAAAGAGCATCCCAGCACCACAGGTTACTAGGACAGTCTGGTCCCCTTGAGTCTCATTCCCTCCCAAAGACCACCTCATCATACCAGCATTGCTGTGAACTGGTCAGGCTCTGAAGAACTAGACTTGCAAGAGGACCCTTCCCTCTGACTCACTGTCTCCTTGTCACACACTGCCCTGCTCTAAAGAGGCAGGTAACGCTGTGCCATGTAATGCTGATGGCTTTACCACAGTCTACTCCTGTGTTCATGGCTTTCTCTAGGTCTAGTTCATTAAAATAAATTGGCACGTGCAGTCCTTATTATAAGGGTCCTATCCCAGAATAAATAAAGAGAACTTCAGACTAAGAGTGGAGCTTCCCCAGGGAAATCTCCCCTGAGGTCCAACAAGTGACCGCAGAGGCAGCCGTCGGCGCAGACCGAGCTGCTCATTATTCCAGGCTCCCCACCAGGACACCCTGCAACACCTGCAGGAAGCTGCTGATTGCCATGAAACCAGTGGGACTTCTGTCAATTTGCAGCAAAGCTTTCTGCTTATCGAGCGCAGAAACAAGAGAGGGACAAGAAGATTGGAGACATGTAACGTCCTTCAACTCCACTGCTAGGGAATAGCCTGACTCAGGAATTATGAGAGGGACTATTACAGGACTGAGATGGCTCATTAACCACAGGTGCATGGGGCTGAGTCTTCTTTCTTCTCAGGTCTCCTTTCAAGTTATTCTATTTGTCCACTTGTTGAAAAGCGATGCAGCTCTCTCTTCGTCCCCTGCTAACAGGGGTGTCCATGTTCCTCTTAGAGACTGCAGCCACTCAAAGACCAAAGGAACAGGGAAAAGTCTCAGGAATGCCCCTGTCTGTATTCTACTGCTGGCCTTACTAAGTAAAAAATGAAGGGTGCCCTCACCCCTATTCAAAAGAGCCTTTTAAAGGTAGTCCCATGAAGGCAGTTGGATAGTGGGAAGCATATTTCCCATTTTGTGCTCTATGGAGAATTATGTTTCATAAAATAGGAGATATAGGGTCTTTTTTGAAGAATTATAAATAATTCTGTTGCTACTTTTTTACCTTGCTTTTCAGATGGCTCTTTAGCATACAACCAGTGCTGAACTGCTGGCACTACTGTACTGAAGCCGTATTATTGTAAGACACAGAGATGTTTTTAAATTACCTGCATGCCTTCCCATACCAGGGCAGCTATTTATAAAGAGACCCTGCAATTAAATCAGTCTAAAGATCTCCCACATAAAAGGCTGCAGAATAAAAAGCAGTAGTAAATAAACTTTCTTTTTCAGTGCAAATGGCAGCTGTTACAGGTAAAGCATCATCCCACCCCCAGGAGAACCACTCTACACCTGTGAAGGCACAGATGTTCTCCTAGAAGTATGTGATTTTCATGCAGATGATGTCCCTCAAAAGACAAAGAAGCCTTCTCTAAAAGAAACCTGAAATAAAATCTGAGATGAACATAAATTACATTGTAAGTACATTTTCTCTTAGCTACACAATGGCTAAAGGCCTGCCAGAAGAGACCTGCACTTCATCTACCCTGTCAGCTGACATGCAAGAACATGACTCCATCCACGTATCCACGACCAAACCATTTCTGCTTTTGCTTTGATAAATTCCTTCTGCCTTTAGCAAGGATGAAAATTAAACATAGGAGTAATTACAGCCACACATGATTATTCTCATTATTACTAACATGTAAACAGAGGAACCGTTCCATGGTTTATTAAAATCAAAGCAAGACAGGTCTGTGTTCATGTCAGCAGACTCGGCACTGGCTCAGGTATCAGATTTGGGCAGCACATCTCAAAGGTACAAGACAAAAAAACTGCTACTTATTTTCTATGAGTTCACAAATCATCTCCAACATCAGGCTATGGACAGCAAATCAAAATGGATACTATGAAATTTTCCATTTTAAGTGCTTTCACAGAAGAGGCTGGAATCTTACACTCCCCACAGACAGAGCAGTCACAGGTGTTGAGGGTGCGTGGAAACATGTCATCAGCTGCTCTCAGATCTAGAAAGGCTCAGTGCAGGGATCCCACAAATCCCAGGGAGGGTCATGAGTTTATAAGCAATTTGTCCAACTTGTTATCACATGCCACGAACAGAGAGGAACAAAATATGAAATAGAAACATTGCCCCTTGGGTTCCAGAACTCATCTACTCACCTCCATGGTTCTGAGATACAGGGGAATGAGTACAGCTAATAAGAGGATGTGAGGAAGCTTCACAGAATGGTTTGAGTGGGAAGAGACCTTTAAAGGCCATCTAGTCCAACCCCTGCCTCGTAGCCAGCTTCCCCCCTCTTCCCCCTAGCATCCCTAGCAAGTTCCTTCTTGGCAGGACTGCTCTCCATCCCTCCATCCCCAGCCTGGGCTGGCACTGGGGGCTGCCCTGACCCCCAGGGCACCCTGCCCCAAGTGGGGCCAACCAACTCCTCACTTGGCCTGGTTGAACCCCATAAGGTTCACATGGGCCCACTTCTTGAGCGTGTCCACATCCCT
This sequence comes from Scolopax mira, assembly GCA_004320125.1. Lineage (NCBI taxonomy): Eukaryota > Metazoa > Chordata > Aves > Charadriiformes > Scolopacidae > Scolopax > Scolopax mira. Next base: position 316,112 of record BJBW01002696.1, read on the forward strand.
CTGGATGGTCCCTCTCCATATATATCATTTACACAGCATGCTCCCCACAGTGTGTCACTGCAGATTTGATGCAGTCAGAGCTCATAAGCACCTCCTCACAAAAGACTTCATCTTCTAATAATTACTAATAAAGCTCCTGAAGCCATCACCAACTGAGCTGCTAACTCCAAACCTGGCTATCGCATGTAAGTGCTTTCCACCAGACAGCTGCAGCTGAGACCCAATGAGATGCTTCTCCTGCTTTTCTCTTCCCGTTTTGTGGGAGTGAAGTCCTAGAAAAGCCTGGTATAGGATCCTGCCCCCAGTGAGGCAATGGGAGGTTTGCCATCGGCTGTGCTGGAGAACTGCCAGGATCTCATTTCCACCGCCTGACTCCAAGGACACTGGAACCAGTGGGAGCCCTCCTGCTCGTTCCAGTGTGTGCAGCCTGCAGTCCCTAAATATTTGCCTTGTACTAATTGCCTTGTGGAGGCATGTCTGAGTTCACCTCTGAACACCACACAATAAACTGAAAAAGTCCTATTCTTCTGGCAAATTTCTCCAAGACTATTTAAATGTTCTCCAATTTTCTCTGTTGTTGCAAATTCCTGAAGAGAGCCTAATAAATACTATATTTAACATCCATGTTTGCTCTTCACTATGAGAAACACTGAAAAACAGTAAGAGTTCTTTAACATCTCTGTTGAGGAAAATGAAACTTTTTTGTTTTTCTTTTCACCCAAGTCATTAAAGTATATTAAACTGACTTTATTTATTGGGCCAAATTCCAGAAAGGATTTATTATTTAGATGGCTTTAAAATTTTCTCAGGCTTTGAGTATTTAATACAGTTGAAAATAGGCTTTTTTTGTGACCTATACTGCTCTCTTGCTGCCTTCAGTGTAAATTTCCTGATCATTTTATAACCAAGACATGTAGATTCTGCAAGCTTAACACACTTAAGTGTTGATTCAGAAAATCCCTAAACAACTTCAAGCAATCCCTTATGTTAAAGTATACGCTTAAAAAGTTATCACAGACAAGAGAATTATTGTCTAACTTAGCTCTTCCTGAGATGAAGTCTTGCTGTAGATACCAATGGATGTTCCAAGAACACTGCAGTAACATCCATTTTTCAGTCAGTGTTGGTTTCTGAGTGAAAACCAACAAAGTTGAGCTAAGTTAGGCAAAAGCCTTGACCACTTCCAGCATTGCCTGCAGAGCCACTAACAGGAAGAAGCCCCAGTAGTATTTTAATCAGCTGTATGATTAAATATGCAAAGCAGACATTCTCATCAATTCAGTAATGAATGGCAAAATGGATGATAAGAGAGCATAGACACCAGCCTATTTTTCTATTACTCTAGCTTTTCATTCTAAAACAGATAGGACAGACCAACTGATTAAAATCCCTTTAATTTCCTCTTCTTTTAATGTCAATTAAACTTCTCTGACATGAAGGGAACATAGGGAAAGGCACAAAGCAACAATGCAATACTAATTACCTAGCAAGGGAACAAGATGATAATGATTAACCATGAAATATTTTATCAAGAATAAAAGGATTTTGAACGAAGGAGAATTTTGATTGTCCTCTGTCTGTGTGGCTTATTGATATGGAGCGAAGGAGTCCTGCCCCAGCCACCCTGGGTGCAGAGATGCCATCGTGGTACCGCTGCCTGATTCTAGCTCTTCACTAAACAAACCTCCCATTTTCTGGTTGCTTGTGCATTTGATCTGCGTCATTGCCCCATAGCTCTGCAAGGCTCTGAGCAGCTGACAGCAACATTTAACCCAAGGTCAGAGGTTTCCTTTAATTATTGTAATTTTATTTTCTTTTTTTCAATCGGCCATACGCCCCGCACGGCTCTCAGCTCTCCCTGCTGAAACAGATAGATAGATTTCCCCAGCTTACCTAAACCAAAATCTACAAACCCTACCACAACCCTGGGCAAACACTCTTCAGCAAATGACCCAAACTCTCCAAAAGGAGGACAGGAGAAATCTACTGCACGGAAAGGAGGAAGACTGTGGCCAAGCAGCTTTCACTCTGCTACCTTTCCTGCCCTGTCTACCAGCATCCCCCGTTCACTGGCCTTGTGCAGCTGGCTGGGAGGACTGAGGGCCAGGCTGCCTACTGCCACAGGAGCTACTGAAACACAGAGGAACCCTCAAAGGTCTTCCCTCTCATCCTTCCTCTAAAGCAGCTCTTATTAGAGAAAAGCACTTGAGTGGCTGCTATTCTAGCAGCTCTCTCAAACTCACTACAGAGTTGTCCCTCGAGAGCCGTTCTCCTCCCATTGCAGCCAGTAGCCCTCCCACAGCAAAGGGGTAACATCTCATCACGCCCTCCCTATTGCTGCGGTGTCACTGGCAGGGCTCCCACCCGAGAAGGGGCAGCAGATGGGACTTAGAGGGAGGTAAATGCATTTCCCAGCTCTATTGCTCCCATGCGGGTTCTCATTTGGAGACTGCAGCACAGATGGGAGATGGGAGAAGCAGCTCCCTTGTGCTCCACGTAGAATCGTCAGGGCTCCTGTGGAGGGGCACCATGCTGGGACAGGCAGAAGGAGAGCATCTTCTCTCCTGGAGTTTATTCAATCCAGCATACACTTAATTTTCCCCAACAGGGAGCCCCTTCCAGTTATCATTATAATAATGCATGTCTCCATGGATACATAGCTGCTTTTATAATAATTCACCCATGAAAAGGCAAGAAAAACAGACAGTAAAGAAAGCACCAAGCTCTCTTATTTTTGTTTCAGTCTCAGTGAATAGGAATTCACTTCATGTTTTAGGAGTCATTAGGAGCCTAAAGACTGTAGCAGCTTTTAAAAAATTGGCCACTTAAATCTGAGTTGCAGCGATGTTACTGGTGAGACTGAGTGAAGATGGCCCTGCATAGGAATGAGGAAGCCCCTCCAGAGAGCGAACCACACAGCGAGCCCAACGAGACAAACCGAACCGGCCCACCTCGCCACGGTGGCTGATGGGGCAAGGCACCGGTTCTGTCCCAGTAGCCCCATCTCTCCGTCCGGCGGGGATCCCAGTGCTGGACACAGATGGTGTCTCAGTACCCCACAGGGCAGCACAGGCAGGGGCAGCAAGGGCAGACAGATGAGGTGGCCTGAGGCCATCTTCCTTCTCTCTCCCAAATCCAAAGGGAGGGAAGAAACAGCCAACTCAAGATCTACTTAAATTTGCACTAGCTGCTCAGTCGAAGGTTTCGCCAGCCAATAACCCTGCTAGGGACAGAAAGCATATATATAGTCCAAGAGAATCCGTGCCTCCTGATGACAGATTTTTAAAATGCCTCCAGAACTATCCCCCCACTCCACCCCTGCAATAAACGCTCTATTTCTTGACTTGAGAGAGAAGAACCAACCCTTTTTCAGATTCTAATTAACCGAGCCCATCTTCTAACACATAACAACCATTCTCTCACTGCAGCTCTTCGAACCAGATGTTACAGCACAGGCACTTTGAAGCAGGAGCCCTGTGAAGAACTAAAGGAGAAGGATGTAAAATAACATTATTTTATGTGAGGCAACAGTTTCACACACACTTTAAGCTGGCTTAAGCTTGGAGAGGCACCAGAAGAGGCAGTCCTGTCCTGCCCTGCCCCCAGGTCCCAGTTGTTCCCAGCCCTACCCCATCATCGCGCTGACAAGTATCTGTGTGGCCGTGCAAAGTGGATCAGGGAACTTATCTGACTGAAAACAATGTGGCTCACCAAAGAGGGCAAGTCTGGCATGGGAAAAGCAGCCAGGGGCATAGGGAGGGCTGAACTGCTGCTCTTGGCAGTGATGTCTGCTTATGCTGGCTCAAAGTGCGTGTGAAACTGTGCTTACTATCACTCAGACAATTAATGGCATCGTTACAGAAATGCCAGCTCTTGGGCAAAACCCCTCTGTCCTTTAATTCGTTCTAAGGAAAACGTAACTGTTCGCTGGTTTTCATTTAAGTTATCAAGATTTTTATTGTAAAAAATTTATTTCATATATATGCAAATATACCTGGACATTTTATCTAGTGTATTGTTATGACATTCAAATTAATAGTAACGTAAACATTATGATAAAAAAAAGGTAATTTAGTGCCTGGTAAACCTTAGCCTTTTTTTTTTTTTTTGACAGAATTAAACGAGCGAGGGCAATTCATACAGTTTCCAATTTACTGACAATATTTTGTATATTGTCACAGAGCTAAAATAAGCCTAAGGAAAGTGAAGGAAAAATATGACCTAAATACATCCTGAATTTAAAGATGCAGACCAACAACTGCAAACTTAAAGACAGAGCTGCTTAGCAATATGGGTTAGTGCTGGGTTTCGTCAGCACTAGCTTGACGGTTGGACTAGATGATCTGAAAGGTCCCTTCCAACCCAGACAATTCTATGATTTTATATTTTTCTGAAGTAATAGACAAAATAAAATCCAGTTGTGCAGAACACAACATTGCTTATAATTAAAAAAAACCCCATCCCAAACAAAAAAAAAGAAATAACAACAACAAAACCCCCCAACCAAACCCAAGAAAAATCAGCTCTGTTTCAAGGAGATTGAAAGGAGATACAGTCTGATGCCCAACATTTTGTTTTGCCATTATGTCTTACATTTAAATACCTATTTTGATGATCCAGTCTAGCTAGAAGACTAGCAAAAAGACATGGAGATTTTCTGACCCCAAAACCGCAACGGCAACCACCACAAATGGACATTTGGAATGCCCGCCTAGCGATATCTATAAAACAAGCCAGTGCTTTTAGTCCTTTTCCTCATTGAAAGTCTCCACATCATCAAAGCCACCCGCTGTTCCTGGCATTAAGTGGCCCCCATCTCACCAGAGAACTCAAGCGCCGTCTCCCCGCGAGGATGCCAGCTCCTGGGGTTCTCATCTCACTCACCACAACTCCCCCAACAGCCTTGGGGTCATGTCCAACATCACTCACATCAGCGAAACTCCATCCATTTGGGACGAGTGGCAAAATTTGTTCATATAACAACTTTACACCCAAGATCAAGGGAACTATAAATAGACTGCCTGGGTATCTGATTAATGGTAGGCACCATCTGATCCTAATTAAGAGTCAAGCTGTTAACTCCGTGTTTGAGAGGCTTTACCTCCTTCCCTTGGTTTGACATATGCACCATATGGTTCATTTTCCAACCGGGAAACCTGCTCTATAAACCGATAGCAGTGCTCCCAGGTGAAATACTGTGTTTACAATTCTATGACATAACACAGCTAAATTACTTACATGAGCAAACACTGAATATGGAGAAAGCTCTCCATCTATTTTCAGGTACGCACAACCTATTTATCAATTTTGCAAGTGCAAAGCAGGCACTTGACTCTACTCACCTGCTCACCAGCGTTCATAGGCAGAGACAGGAGAGGAAGTTCCCCATCCCCTTCCTTTCTCAACACTAAAGCAGAGGTAAACAGATCTGGACTGGATTAAGTCTTGGGAGTCATTGTATTGAGAAGTTCTCACTGCTCATTAGAGGAAAACAGAAGGTTTATGAAACGTCCCTGTCATTTTTCTTGCTGAATCCAAAGCACTGTCTCACTTAAACTCAGGCATCCATCCCTATTTGGTCTCTCCAGCAGCAGAGACAGGTTGTTCCCCCTGAAGGAGAGGCTGGAACTAATCTGTCCGTTGACTGCACAGTGGTACCAGAGCCACTCCTCCTCCAAATCAGCTTCACCTGTGCCTTCCAAATCAGCTACACCTGGGTGAACACTCTGTCTGTGCCTTTAACAACTGAACTGATGTAAAAGAACACACGCTTTTCAAAGAGATCAAAATTGTTGAAGTAGCCATCCAGTGAGGTAAAAGGTCAACGCCAACCCAAAGATGAGCCCAGCCTGGCTTTTTGGTTAGAGCTGCTCGATGTTTTAAGTTCAAAATGTTAACACAATTGCTGAACTTTAAAAATTTTACAAACTGACAAAACTATCTTACCTCCCCACACACACACTAAAAAGTGTGTATTTGTGTATAAATACATATATGAAATAATGAACTTTTAAACACGTTTCACATTGTAAATTCTACACATTGAAAGGAGAAATGGAAACACTGGTTCCAGAACAATGTACTTGTTTGTCTGTCTGTCTGGTCACTGCCTCCATGATTCCTGCAGGAGAAATATCCGTTCTGGCCAGGTCAGAAATAAGTTTATCTTCATCTCTATACTAGATTGTTAATTAGTGAGTAATTTGCAATACGGATGTTTCTCTCCAGAAACCGCATGGAAACAATAAAACATGTAATTCAAGCTAATGAGCACTTGTCAGGATACAATAATTTTGGCTACTTACCGAAGTAGTACTGCTCAGCGCGAGGGAGAGCAGCGGGAGCTCTCTCCAGAGCACCCAGCCCTTCCCATACAGAGAAATATTAAATCTCAGGGTGAATTTGCCAGACAGGCTGGAAGGGGTTAGACGTGGCATCCCTGACCATATTTAAGGACCTTCTCTCTCAGCTGACTGAGGTCACTTCTCCGTACACCGTCTGCCCTGTCGGGCCCAGGGGCAGAGCCCGCAGCCAGCACTTGCCCATGAACTGCTCTGTTGGGTTTCGGGGGGTTCTGTGTTCCAGTGATGAACAGGGACCTTTTCTGCCATGGGCTCTCGCGCTGAGCTGAGCCCCAGCTCAGCAGTAGCATGTGGAAGAGGATAAGCTGCACAGAGAATGAAGACGCAAATTACAGCCGAAAAGCTTCTATCTTTAAGTACCCATCTATATCTGCAGCTGCAGAAAAGCTGGCCAAGAGCAGCAAGAACTCTGGCACCAGCTCAAACCAGCTCACCCGGCACTGGGACGCCTAGAAACTGGTGTTACGGGGGGTGCAAACGAGGGGGTGCCGAGAGAGGGGGAGAAAGAAGTCTTTTGTACAAGCCTCCTGCACTACCTGTAGTTATACCACGTGTGTTTTTCTAACCATCTTTCAGTGATAGTCCTTAATTACACAGCACAGTAATGAAATACACTCAAAATCAGTGGGAAATCTGCAAAGCAAATAGCCTGTGCACAGCACGTGGGGAGAAGGGAATCAGCTCAGCTCACACTGCTCAAACAAAAACCCATGTATTTCCAGGAGCTCTACCACTGCCAGGCTGTGCACGGCAAGGTTTTCAAGTTAAATCATTGCATAATATGATGGTAATGAGTTTCTTAGCAATCATTATGTCTCTGTCAGATGGTAATAAAATGGAGTATTTGTCTCTGTTCTTGGTGCGCTTGGAGAATATGCAGATACGCCAGTCCTCATTATATCTTGATAGAAACAAAACCCATTAGCACAGGTGCTATAGGTTTTAATGAGGGAGACATGTAGAAGCTAATCTGGGTCAATTCTAATGAAATGGTTACACCTAGCTGAAACTGATAAAAATCTAATTACGTCCGTATCAATAGGCTGTTTCATAGATGCCTGGTGTTGATCTACTCATGGTAGGAGTGTATAATGGGCTTTCAACTAAATGACTCCAGGTAATTGCTAGGTAAGGAATGATGTTTGTACCGTAGCTGCTGTTTTTCAAGTGCATATCAATACGTAATGGAGGATTAACCCTTTGGGAAAAAAATATTTTTAAACTGTTTTGTTTCTTACAGTCAAAAAGGAGAGGCTTCCAAGAAAAAGACAAGTCTTACTTGTTGTTATACGGGTGTGTAAGCATCTCTCCAGACCAGAGCCAGAAAGCACTAGATAGGAATAGTGGTGGAGCCTCCTACCTTTGACAGTTGTCTGTACTAGATGTTTCACAGAGTTACTTTCCTCCAGTTACTAATTTATGTACTTCCTTTACCTGCTTTAATCCTTCTTTGGTTCTTTTTGCCTAAAGAAAAGCTGATTTAAATATGTATTTTCAGCTCTTTTGCCTGATATGCTTCAGAGAGTTAACAATGTTAGAAAAATATTTACTCTTTCCATTTACCCTACACAAATGGCACCAGATTTATTTCTGCCACATATTTTTACCACATCTAAATATACCCCCTTTCCTCTGCGGCAGAGCTGGCAGTTTACTAAGAAGGCCTTCAGGTTTCTCCAGGCACACTATGTACTGTTTCCCTAAAGGATAATGATGGGGGAAAGAATTGCAATCAAGTTTACATATTTCTTTAGGAAATGGGGCTATTTAAAATTCAAATTTACATTAAATAATAATAATTGTTGGGGTAATAAAAATTCTCTTTTGCATAAAGGAATTTGCTAAACAGGAATTTAAGATGTTCTTCAAAGTGCCTACAAATAATAGTTTCAAGGAAGCATGTTTATTTTCTCATACACTAGGATTCTTGTTTTCCCACACTGGAATCTTACAGCTTGTTTTGGGGAAACGTGTCTATGTTTCAGCAGAGCTGTTCTCTTTTCCCTCAGCAGGTGTACCCACAGCCTAGTGTGGGCCAGACTTACAGATCCCCAAAGCGGCCCCAGGCACCTCTGCAGGCAATCAGAGCAGTGGGTCACAAGCCCCATGGCCAGAAGAGGACACTGTTTAGCCCTGCCCATCCTTAGGAGTGCATGTCCCACTTTGGGAGGCCACGCTGTTCCAAAGCCAAAGTCATTGAGCATTCCCACATCATCTCCTACGTGCTCTACTTCATGGTCAAGGAGACACAAAGGTACCGGGAGGATGGAGGTCTAGCTGGGCCGTTTCACAGTGCCCAGACACATTCCCAGCAACTTGCACATTCTGGGCCACTGAGCTGGTCCCAGTGCCTCAAACATGGGAACTGCAGAAGAGCAGAGCCACTGCAGTGGGGAACCCACCCCGAGCCTCCACACACGGTGCAACAAGAGACCAAGAATGATGGACTGGAAAGACTGAGGGAATAACCACAGAGATGAAGGTAACTCCAACAACAGCAGAGCCAGCATTTAAATGGTTGCTCTATTTGCAACCAAAGACAAAGCTGAGGTGTTCCTCAGACCCTGGGCCCTTCTAATCCCACTCTCATAGAAACAAACTGGCCAAGAAATCAGTCATGTAACATCTCGGACCCAAATTCTTCTTGCTTTCAAGTGTTATACAGGAGCAACAGGGTAATTAAATCTTAGTTGTGCTGAACACAAATATGCTGCCATTTGGGTGTCCATCAAAAAACCTTATGTCAACAGAAAAGTACAAAAATCACAACATACTAAGCAAATTCCTCTCTCCCCTCTTAAATATCAACCTTTGTTTGCTCAGTAGGCAATCACAGTTGTACCAATCCTCTTTCTGTGTCTCTTTCAATCGCCTAAAACTGCCAGAAGACAACAGCAGCAGGCTTTTTGCATCAGTTGAACAAGTAGACAAATTCCTGCCACAATATGAACATGAAAAAAATTCTTGCATGTGACTTTATGGTGTCTACAGCAAAGAACTATAGGTGAGACTGACATGAAGTCAGAGTTGCTGCTGATACATGCTCTCATTTGATCCTTATATATTCTCTCAAATTAACAAGAGATGATCTGTGGATGCTCCACTGCTTATTATAGTGGTTTGCAATTTGAAATCAGCCCTGGGGCTTTGGGGTGTCACTAACTGAGATTAGATCACGTCATTACATAGTACCCAACAGCCTTTGCAGAGCCAGATCTGTACTGATAGGCTTAGCAGAAACCTGATAAATAAATCATTTCCAGATTTCAACAATCAGTAAATAGCCTCACAGATTTCTTCAATACCTTATTTTCTCCAGTCCAGCCAACCTATATATAAATTACAAGAGGCTCTTGTCTTTTTCACTATTATTACTTATTTAAAAAGAGCTTATTTTGAAGTTATCAAGAATCCATACACACTTATTCACCAGTGTAATTGCCTGGAAACTTTTCAGCCTTTCTGGTGTGACATTTCTCACCTTGAAAGGGACATTTGCATTGAGAGTTGAAAACAATTTTAAAACTCAAGGCTGAGAACACCTAGGGTTGCTATTACTCATCTTTACCAAGCACTGACAGTTTTAAACCTCCTGAGTGCTGAGATAGCTGTGTAATTTCCTAAGGGAGTCAACTATTGTGCGACACCATTGTTTTCATGTGATAGCACTTTCAAATCATTAGTCCACAGAATTCTATACATATCTGTAAACAGGTATGATTTATAGCTTGTAGGATGGAGAATCAGACTTAAAATATTACATTTTTAACAACAACAACAAAAATTTGTTACTGAAAAGCCCCTCTGGATTTCTAAGGAAAATGCATCATCACTTCACTGTTTCTATTGGGAAAGCAGACGGGAGGGATGAATAAAAACCCCACGGTGGTGGGCAGTATGTTAACACAGAAAATGACAGTTCTTCTACTGAAAGCTTAAGCTCTACGCATAAAAATATCTATTTGAGACATCACAAGGGCCTGATAATGCACAAATCAAAGTAAAATTAATTATTATATCAAAAATAAAATTGTATCTACAAACTTTTCGGGTTTTTTCTTTAAAAAAAATAGATGGAAATAACCTGCTCTACCATGTTTCAAGAAAAGTATCATTACAAACAACTTAGAATGTAAAAAAGCTTCCCACAGCCACGAAGGCTGGATCCACGTGTGATTTGGGATGACATTTTCCAAACTTTGGAAAAGAACAACATATTTGGGGTGCAAAACCAAGAAAGAAAGGAGTCTGGCACAGACATCAGACAATGAAGTTTGTTTTAAGGGGCCCAATAACCTTTCTAATAAAATAGGCTAAAATAAATCAAGAATAAACATGAGACTTCAGAACTGTATCACTGTAATTAATGAGGGGTAACTAATAAACTGAAGTTCTCAAGAAGCCACACTGCAAACATAAAACAGAGACCCAAGAGGTAATTCTGAAGGACAAATTCAACTCAACACTCCCCAAATCCTGCCAGTATTTACTCAGGAGATGTTCAAAGGCTTGCACCATTTGGATCTCAATTAATTTAACTAGATTATTATAATCTATCCTGATTAAATTCTCCTTCACTTTTAAACCATCAGTTCTATCCCTCGAGTTTTCAAACTTTTACCATGTACCACAAACACCTGGAGTGCCCCCGGGCAGGAGACAAGGGTGCTGTGACCCCACACCTGAAGCCTGACTGAGACAAGTTCTGCAATGTACAGGATTTTGGCCTTAAAGTTATCAAGTGGACATTCACAGACCACTTCAAAGAGCACAGCCTCAGAAATATACTACATTATCCTGTATCAATACCAAAACTCTTCTGGAAGAATACTTATGATACCTAGGGATTGGTGAGAAGAAATAAAGCTCTGACATACTCTAATGCAAATATCAGGTTGTCTAAGGAACAAGAAGAGAGGGTATTTATAAGGCTTATTCTGTCAAACCTCCATCAGTCTTTTTCCTACTTATCCTACGTAATGCAACAGAAGAAAAAATATTCCCCTACTGTAATCAAAGTGATTGTGTTTCACATCAAAAACATTTATTTACTGCATGGATTAAAGGATTTAATTGTATAGGAGTACTTTGTCCAACATTTTGTGCCTATGCAAAAATTCAGCTGCCCTTAATCTCCAAACCATTGACACAGTATATTGATAAAATGGTTTTCTCTGCTATGGGTTGGTTTGGTTGTGATGTATACAGAATTAAAGAAACAAAAAAAAGATTCCTAGGTCTTTTTCTCCAATGAGGTTAATTCTTCACACAGCTTATTAACATGCCATGTATCTTCTGCCCGAGAATTGCTCCTTTGGTACCGGGAACACATTCCTGCTGAGTGTGAATGTTTGTAGGACATTTAAAGGCAGTCATATAAGAGGGGGGAGCTGGGGAGCAGGCAGAGCCCTGTGGGACAGTGAAGAGAAACAATAGTCATTCATGTCTTGCCCAGCAGCCTGTGGTTAAAGGCACTTTCTGTATGTCTATTCTCTGCTATTTTGAGATGTTCAGTGGGACTTGGGGGTGTTTGTCATGCATGGTGGACACCCAGCCAGCTATAGCTCTGTGAATGCCCCCGCCCCGTGTTTCAGAGCTGAGCTGAGCTGCCCTTGAGCAAGGCACAAATTTCCACTATCGTGGAACTTTCTTGCGGCCCATCTCCCATAACAAGCCCTGGAACATATTCCTCTTGTGGGAAATGCAAATAAGATTTGAATGTTATCAGCCTTCCATTCTTGCCACACTCATTAACCCAACCACACACTCATGTATCTGAGTACAGCAAAATCTACAGCCTGGGTAGTGTCTCTAGGTAACGAGAAACACCTGTGTGACTCTTGCTCTTCTTTCATGAACAGGGACACAGTTTACAATGCAGACTCCTAAAAAACCAAAATAAATCCATGACTGGTTAGCAACCAGTTACAGAAGATGAAGCACACTTCACCTCATATCTGTTGTTTCAGGCTCTCTGCTAATTCAGGCAGACATCACGGCATCAGTTTATATCTATCACAATGACAGTTCTCCTCAGAAAATACAGATAAAAATTCCCTCCTTTTTTTATCCTCTAATAAGAAGAGGTACATACTTACTTAGAGTAAGCAGATATGGTAAACTAACTTAGTATTGTCTAACGATCATAAAAGAGGAAAATAAATTAAGAAGTGTCCCAGTCATTCTTTTATGAATCTGTTTGTATTTTACAGGGCATGTGTTACTGTGTTGCTGCTGTTGTTTAGGATTACGATGCCTTTAAGGTTAATTTTGCATCTTCAGGCTTCTGCTCTTTTGTGATTAAATGCATAAGAGCAAGTGGAATAATAATTATGTAATTTATGTTCATACATTTCCTCCCACTGGCATGCTGTTTCTTGACTGAAATTGTGTTTGATTCATGAACAGCCACCTATTAGAGATGGTGGGGACAGATACTGCAAATCCCTAAGAGCAATCACGAAATAATATTTCAGCTACACCACTGGTGGCAGGTCCATTTGCACATTTTTATCACTGAATCGTGCTCTGTAACCTACCACTTCCACCGACAGCATTTATCCCTGTTATTTGAGTAATATTAAAACCATGTATAGAGGTGAATCATACACCTCAAGTGTGCAGTTCTTACCATTGATTCAGGCAAAACAGGAATATCCCCAGCTACACATCTGGAAACCAGACACATCCTACAAGGCAAATTTATCTGACCACACTTGTTTTACTGTGATCCTGCCATCTCCTATGCAACTGTGTTGTCCATACATTCAGTCTCTGCTAGCTGTTGCCATGCGTGTGCAAAGAAAGGAAAAGAGGGCAAAGGGTTACAGGAGATCACAGAATTTTGGACATAGTCCCACAGAAGTGTCTCAAAAGTCATTTAATCCCAGCAAAATTGAGTTTGGACCACCCAGATTACATTATCCTTTATAAGCAAAATAAGAAGATTATTTTAACCAAGATCAGCATCTTTCACCCACAGACTACAAAACAAGTATGTTTTACAACATACACAGCCACCTCCCCCAAAGCATCAAATCTTCCCCACAAGCACTTACTTCATTCTGGAGAGCATGTATCACTCGCAGAGTTAGACAAAATCCTGAAGTCCTGACCCTCATCCTCTACAGGATCTCACAAAGGCAGAGAGTAGTCTCTTCCTATGCTCAAGCTGAAAAAAAATAATAATTAAGTCTAACTCAGAGTTTATTGCATGAGATGTTAAAAAATAGCCTTTACAATAATACGTGCACTTAATGTACAGAATTTTAAGATGGCATCTTTCTCTACTTGATAATTGCTAATTTTTTTGTAACAGAAAGGAACAGGGACAGCGATTACACAATGAAACAACATCTCAGTGACACCACCAGACCTCAATTAAAAGTTCTGTGCCGCTTGCATTGCTTCAAGGGATGGTTAAGCAATACTGACCCACTGCAAAGTGCTTTATGAACTGCTACTGATGAGAACTCTTGCTGAATAAGCAGAATAGATTCTTTAATGCCAACTTCTAACAAACAGCAGCAAGGAGTGGAGAGAGACAATAATTAATGTGTTAGTATCAAGAGAAACAAAGAGCCTGCAAAGGTCTCTGTCCTTTCCCAGATAACAGACTGAGAAAGCTGCTGTAATATAGCTGGTACGTAACGGTTCACGGAGCTGGGCTGAGGGTAAGCAGCGCCTGACTGATTAAGGTACAATTCTGACAGCACCTTAGAGCCTGGATAAATATCCTTTCCTCAAAAAATAAAATCAGGCTGCAGGCAGCAGGTGAGGCCTGGTATTAGGGTGTAGGGCACACAAATTTTAAAAGCCAAAGCTAGTATCATTTCTAAATACAACAAATGACTCTTGTGCTTCTGAATGTGGTAGAATCAGGTGGGTTGGAAAAAGGCTTTTATTGGCATTTCTCTAAGGCAGCTGATTTCTGGGACAGTTAAAGTTTTCTTTCAAGAAATCCAACCAGTGCCAACTAAATGGCAATATACATATTCGTACACTGTGCTAAAGAACTTTCCATTGTTGAACACAACAAGAAATGAACAACTTCTGTCCTCATAAATCCAAAAGGCTCCCCTGCCGAGCGGCGGGGGGCGAGCTCCCACAGCAGTGACTGCCCCTCCTTGGGAACACTGCCCAACAGTCCCAGCCACCCCAAACTCTGCCATGGCTGCAGGGCTCACACCCATTTCACCAGAGGCATGGCACCATCTGTCAGGACCAGGCAAGGTCAGGACAAGTTTTGTAGCTCACTCCAGAAAGATTTTCCAAGACCACATTAACCACATGTAGTGCTTCAGTGGAGTCAGAGGGAAAAGCATCACCTAATAAAAAAATAAAAATAACGACTGCTTTTTGCAGCACCAAGGTCTCCCTTAATGAGCTTCCATGACAATGTCTTCAAAGCCCTGGCCATACAAGCTCCAGCCATCAGCGTAAGTTACCACAGCTGGGAACATCTGCCAGGCTGCTCATTGTCCTCACAAATGTCTGGACTGGGGGAATTTCACTCAGTTTAATTTATTGGCCATTAATTTTAGTTACTGACTCAGTTATTGACAGGGAAAAGCCAAACAATGAAACAAGCACCTTTCTGTGGGGCTGGCCCAGCTCCAGCCCAGCACTTCTCCTCGATTCCTCACCTCAAGCTCTCCGCCATTTGCAGTGGATCCCACTCAGCCCCTCATGGGGCCGTTCAGCCATTCTTTGCTGCTCCCTCCACAGGTTCTCATTGCTCCTCACCCTTCTCTGCCACCCCGGGATCACCCATAGCAGGGTCCCTCACACTGCTGCCTCCCCTCCAGCCCCTCTCTCAGGGGGCTCCAGCAGCAGTTGGGCCCCACTGGCGGCTCCTCATTCCCCTCAGGCGCCGCTCCAGGGCTGGCTACACGGGCCCGGGCGTTTGTGCCCACAACACCCATGTGTGGTATTTGCTGTGGGGCAACTGGAAGAAATAACAGATTTCTTAGCATAAAGCATTAAATTATAACAGAGACGGGAGCCACGTGAAAGCTTGGAGGTGATGCAACATGGCTGACACAGAAATAGCATTTCCTCTGCTCTGTTCTTGAAACTCTTAGGGAAAGGCAACGCTAATTCAGGGCAAATGAAAAGGCTGCAGTTGAGAGATGAAATTCCAGTTAACGATTTCACAGACCCACAGGTCCCACAGCCCTTAACCCTGGGCCAGACAATGCCGGTCCCAGAGGGGCCCCTCAGCCTCCTCAGGGTGACACGCACCCACACTGAGCTGATTAAAAGCTCCCGTGAGTGTGAATTCTTCTCCCTGAACAGGTTTCTACACCACAAAAGAACATTTCATACACCATACTTGAAACAGATCAGAGCCTTAAAAGCAACTTTATTCTACTGTCATTACGAAACAGAGCTTTCATTGTCTGCTGCTAAAATGCTTTGAGTCATCTTCTTCCAGTAATAACTAATCTCTTGCTCGCTCTCTTTGTATCTGACAATTCAGGGACAGACCAATTACAGGAGAGGAAAGTGGCACACCGGTTCCAGAGGGTGGACTCTGACACCCAACTAATGTTAAATGAATTTGTTTTGGAGTACAATTCATTTCAGCAAATGAATTCTCATCATTTACTTCGAGAGCAGGCTGTAATAATAAATGGTTAAATTGCAGCAGTATCATCTAATAAAGATGGAGCCAAACATGATTACAAAAATCAGAAGACCAAAGTGATAACAGTATAATTTGAGAAACTTGACAACTATTTATTCTCAATGTAAAATCCACAGCTCTAGTTTTTCATGCCAAATCTGCTTCTGAGCTGCTAACATTTCTGGCACTCGAGCAACCTACCGCAAAGCCCGCTTCACACCAGCACAGGTATGTGTGCACAAGGGTACCGACACATCTCTCTGTGCATTTCACACGCATTTATAATATGCCTGGCACTACTTTGGTGTCAAGGACTTGTCACTGTTTACCACCCTCACGAAGATCCAGCCAAATCCCTTCAGGACTCCAAAGCCCAAAAACACAAGTGAAGGAATTTTAAGAATGGCATAATGCCCATGCACACCATTTCAGAGATAATTTAAATTTGGTATCTCTTAATTCTCAAGCGTTTGATATTACAAAGTAATAACATGGGCTTTTTTTGGTGTAACATCTAATCTGAGGGAAGAAACCTTAAAGGGAATACTTAGAGTGAATTGACAATTAATGTATTTCACTTTCAAGTGTCTGCTCAGCAAGATGCATATTTAGCATACATCTAACTAATGAGATGGAGGGAACTCTTATCTACAATCATAAAAAAAAATGAATGCAGCCAAGATACATGCCACGTGTTCTTGAAGCTAATCAGGAACTTCATATAGTGTACCATGTCCGACCACTTACCTGCTCATAGACAGCTGCGATCACACAAGATACGTCAAAAGATTCACTCCAGACTCTCAAGAATGCTCACGTATCACTAAAAGCTTTCAGGATTTACCTCCTTGGAGCCACTGGTTACACTCTGGGTTCTGACTGTGTAAGCTTTCTCACAAAGTAAGGTAAATCCATAGCATATACTCAGGAAGGAAGAGAACCAAGGACAAACGTTTGCCCATTAACACCCTCAGGGACCTCATTAAAATAACTCTCTTTTCCCTGTTAGCTCCCTTGCACCCCAAGTTTTCTTTTAGGAGTATATCTGAATAAACAAGAGAGATGTCACAAGCCTAAAAATACCAAAGTTTGTCTCTATCAAGTCACATTCTCATTTTACTGTTAAGATTTCTATCATGAACAGAGAAGAGGCTGAATTACCTGATGATTTCCTTTAAGGGAATGCTGTCATCTCTCCGCGTCGGATGTATCTAATACATGACAATGACTAAGGAAAAGATCCTGCAGCTCCTCTGGTACAACACGTGCCATATTTCACAGCTACAAATGTTCCAATCTTCAATAAAGGAAGCCAAACATTGCCTTCAAGTCATGAAAGCACTAAGCTGAGTTGTGAATGACTGCAAATAGAACGTGTTGTGACACATGCAGGCAGCCTTATGTTTTATAAGAACAAAGTTCAGATTCTCCTTGCCAACATGATTTCCACAAGGAAGCAAGTCTTTGCCAAAAAAAGATATGTTTGTTTTCCAAATCCTGATATAGTCCTTACCATTCACGTATTTGAGCTTCTGCTTGTACACAGTGGAGCACAGCACAGCATGACTCAATCCATCCTCCCTTCTCAAACCAGAGAGGGGAAGGCAGCGGTGATTCCTCTGGGAAAATCTCTGCTCCATCTCACCTGGAAAAGAAACAAAAAGGAACTTGAACGGGAAAAATCCTCAAAGGGAAATAATTCCAGAGGAACATATAGTGCACTTCCAATTCACTTTTTATTCCAAAACTTCTAGTATTAGATTACTACAACTCCTACACAGAATAAGCTAAATTTATCACTGTTCCTTAATATTATGGTTTTTACAATGGAAATAGAACATTCATTCATTTTCCAACTGGTTCTGACAACGGCTGCAAAGATGAAAGGGAGAGGTCTTTTTGCAACTCTGTAAGAGCCCCAGAGAGCACTTGTAGCTTTGTTTCTGAGTAATGAGGCGAGTACGGTGCTACCTACCACGGGCCTTGGTCACCGGGAGTCACCATTCATCTGTGACTTGCTCACCCATCGGGCAGGCGCAGGGAAATTCCCCTCCTCTCCAAGATACTGCACTACTGAATAATGGTGAGTAACTTCAGTTGTGCCTCTCATGTTATTCTGAAGAACCTGTTGACTGCTTATTAAAATAAAACAATAAAACGGAGAGCCCGGTCCCTGGTTTGCTCTGGCAGTCAAGAGTCAACAGCACCCTTGTTCTGTGGCACGGCAGACAGAGCTGACAGGGTTCAGCTGCAGATACTACTTTGACCTCTAAAAAGCTACCTAAAAGCTGAATTTTTTGTAGACGCAAAATAAGACTATTCTGTTTAAAGACAGACTTTCCGAAAAGGTGGCCAACACATGAATTGACTGGCCAGGAGAAAGCCTGTGCCCGCTGCCTGTTGGCAGCTCTTCTGCCAACAACCTCAACGCTCGGCCCTTCCCCGGCTACGGACTCCCCCGTCCCCTCAACACGGGCTGGTTTTACACATTACACCTGCTCTTGGGGCTTTCCTATTTCGTCCACAGTACTGTATTAATGGTATTCTAAATAAAATGAATGCCAGAGAGCATTTTACAAAATATTTATTTTGAAAAAAATCACTCTGTACAAATTTAACATTCTCAACACTGAACTTTTATAAAAATGCTAACACAACAGAAAGACAAGTGAAACACTAAACTGATCTTTTCTTAAATTACAAAGAAAAGGATTCGTTGTAAAGAAGCTATTGTAATTCTAAACATTAAAAAAAGAGAGAAAACTTTATAAGTTTTTACTTTTTTCATCTATTACAGCCAAATACATGTATCAAAGGATGACTTTTTCCATCCTTTTCATGAACGTCCCCCCCCAAACACTATCCACAACTAAAGCAAATACCCCAAACGGTTTCCACGTCTATGTACACGGCTTGTGCTCCGAGAAAAGCCAGCACAATTTGATCATCATTTCCTCAGCGCCTCACAAAAACTCCCCTCTGTACATTTGGTACAAAAGTCTCTGTACAAACCAACTCTGCTCAGGGAAATCTGAAGCAATGTTAAAGGAAGAGTATTTATTTGTGCCTTCAGTTTGGTATAATGAAGGGACAGTGATCAAGTAAAATTTCACAAAGTAAAATTCAGTAACTCGAAATACTGCCTTTTTTTTTAATAATTACTCTTGCATAAAAAATGTATATACTGCAGGTTATTAGGAATGGCAGATCCTAAATCTAACAGTGCTAGTTTTATAGTCCTCATCATAAAATAAGATTTCTCTGTACATTGTTTCCTCTCTTCATTGTAAGCTATTTGTGAAAGCCGTTGTTCCATATTAAACAACCTTTTTTAAACAGGAGGAAATGTCCCCTCATAAAATTAAAAACAGTAAAATCATCCTATTACTGTAAACACAATTAAAACGAAGACTGACAAGATGCAGTGTGACAGGGAAGCCGTGGCCTGGAAAGCTTTTTTTTTTTTTTCTTCACATTTCCTTAACACAATCTATGGCTCACGCCACAGAGAGCAGCACAAAAAGCTGCTGGAAGTTTCAAGTTAGAGCCAGGGGTGCCAGGCGGGGTCCATCCGGCAGAGGTTGTCCAGGCTGTTGGCGGCCGCCACCAGAGTGTTGACTTTGCTCTCTCCCCCCTCGAACTGAGCCAGGTTGTGAAGCCGCGTCATGATGGCGGTGACCGCCTTCTGCACCAGCGACACCAGCTGCTGGCTGTCCATGTTCTCAGGCTGCCCCGCGGCCGACAGTGGGGAGGAAGTGTCCTCTTGCGTCTTCTTGTGCCAGGCAATGATCTCATCCCGCAGCACAGTTTTCAGGATGCCATCCACCTACACGAAGGACAAACCCCAGATGTTAGATCTGATCCAAAGAACCATCATGGGTTACAGAACTGTAACTGCGTTTCAGCCAACATCCTCCTGGTGCTTTTGGTCCCGCGCTGCAACCAGTCTCTTGAAGATGAGCGTGGCTCCCAACAGGCTTCACTACTTCCTCACCAGGTGCTTCTTTTCATAAAAAGCTTTTATTATGAAAACACAACACAGTGACTCCTACAAAAATGAAAAATCTCTTCAACTATATTAAGATCCTCATACACAAGCACAGTCAGGGACGTTCTGTTTTTAAACGACTCCACAAAGCTGATGACTTCCCCCCCACCCCACCAAGAGGTCTTGTGCAAAGGGCAGAGTGCTTTGAAAGGTGGGGCTTTGCACAGTGACCGTGCTCTCGGGGAACAGGGACATTAGGCCAACAGATACAAACACAATAAATATATTTTATGGGCACTTGTAAAAAAGATAAATACAGAATAAGTTAAAAGCATTCCTCTTAAGTCCAAAAGATAGATAATGTAAAGTAATAACTGCCACATGCCTCAGCTGAGCTGGGCACCCATCACTCCAAAGACAGTAAGTGGGCACCGGTGCTCTGATCTTCAAAAGCCACAGAATCATAGAAGCTCTCAAGTTGCAAGGGCCCCATAAAGATCCTTGAGTGCAGCTCCTCAAGGACTGCCCAACACTAACTCGTAGAGCATCATCCAGATGCTCCCTGACCTCTGACAGCCTCCATGCTGTGACCACTTCCCTGGGGAGCCTGGTCCAGGGATGACCACACTCCCAGAGAAGAACCTTTTCCTCACATCCAGTCTAAACCTCCCTGACGCCGCCTCCTTCCACTCCCCTTGTCCTGTCACTGGTCACCACAGAGGAGCTCAGCCTTCTCTTCTCTGGCCTCAGCCAACCAAGGGGCCACTGCCACTCCTCCTAAGTCCTGCCCTGGAGACCCTCCACTCTCTTGGTTGACCTCCCCTGGCCACATTCTAGTGGTTTGATGTCCTTCTGTTGAGGCCCCCAAACTGCACCCAGTGCTCGAGGTGGGGCTGCACCAAACCCACGTGGCCCCTCGTCATTCAGATGGTGAGCTCACAGCCTGTGTCTGCAAATGTGTTTACACAAACAGATATAAGGTAAGGTTATAAAGGTTAACCTTACCTTATAAAGGTATTATGAATTATTAAAAAATATTCTAACACAGCTTTCTGTATTACAGATAAAGAAAAAAACCACTTTAGGATATATTCCATCTTTTCAAAAGTAACTACCTCACACCATGGCTACGGGATGTTCTGTGCAATGTCTTTCTGGTGCAAATTGCTTGCCTGAGTGCAAGATACCTCATTTTTGGGAAGCATTAGAATTTAAAATTTCTTTAGAAAAACTATACCTTGCTAAGAGCTAGAATCCATCAAAGAACAGTGTACCTTTAGCATTCTCTTCCACTAACAAAGGGCCAAGGCACATTTCTATTCACAGATTATTATGAAGATTCTAAATGATATGGCATTTTTCATTTTAATGAAAATGAAAAACTTTATATTTTCATTTAATGTAAATAAAATTTACATGTTATTTACCACTGCCAGAATTTGTAAGGATCTGTGAGGCTACAGCACTGAAACAATCAGCTTGAATTAACACGTTTGGCCAAAAAATTAAGTGTAGAATTACACCTATCTTGCTCCTGTTGTTTCCAAAAGGCAAACCACAAGCTTTGAAGCCGGCCTGTGCGACGGCCTGAGGGTAAGATTTAAAACCAAACACAGACTGTTTAGTTTCTGCCTTGACCAAGAAAGTGCTGTTTAATTCACAAATTGCCAAACACAACATGCCTGAAGCAAGCGTTCCGAAGGTTACAAACCTTGAAGTTCGGCTGCGCGAAGCAGCGCGCGACGGCGATCATGGAGGCGGTGAGGGGGCCAGAGACCCCGATGGTGGTGAGGAATTCCGAAATGTTGGGGGTGAGCCGGAAGGGCACTGGGCGGTTGGCATCCAGGTCTCCGGTGGCATCGTTAATGTCAAAGCGGAAGTACGCTACGTTCAGCTTGCCAGTGTCCTGGGTATAAAAGCAAGATGCACAAAAGTGATTAAAGGAGCAGATTTTCACTAATGAAACCAAAATAACTTGGGAGTTTGTCTCCTGTTAAAACTCCAGAGTACAAACAGTACTCCAGTGGCTTTTCACTCTTTGTATCACACACTTTCTGAGCAGAAATGTTGAAATTAAAGGCGTGCCCAAAGTCAGGTGTGTTATTTTTCTTAAGACATGTGTCCACATGGTTGCAGTATCAGACTTAAGGAACAGATTGCTCTGCGGCAAGGAGTCACCCAGAGAGATCTCTGTCTCTGCGTCCCCACGCTGGGCAAGTGCTCTCGATGCATTGGCCACTCGGGGGAAGCATCCCAATGTGTATCTAGAGGGATTAAAGAATCTTAATTACTCTACAGAGTGTAGCCCTCTGTGCGTTAAAATGGCACTAAGACTTTAATATATACCACCTTTGCCCTACTAAGGTGGCAAACCTCATTTTAGATGTTGAGTTAAAACAGAAAAATCACTATTAATAGCAGTTGTAGCTTGATGTGATGGCCATGCTGAAAAGAGAACCGTATTTGAAAAAGACTTCATTTTCTTTAAATCTGTTTGACACAGAGCTATATTCAAAGCAATGTATTTGAAAGGGGACTAAAAAGAGAGAATTAGCAGACATTTACATAAACAGCTGCAATATCTAAAAACGATTTTACAAAGTTCTAAATTCTCACCACAGAAGGCAGAGTTGATGTCCATGGAGACTGCAGTTTAAATTACTACCTACATGATGTGCAATCACATATAAATGAAAAGCCCACTGAAACGCACTGTTAATTACCTGAGTGGAATTACTGGTTTGACTCATTTCAAAAGCACAGTCCGAATTTCCATTTGATCAAAGACCAGAGCATCCAGAACAAACTCACGCGTACCTGGGCGATCTGCAGCATCTCGGGGTTGAGTCTGTTCAGATGAAAGATGAATTCTGCAAAGCCAATTAGTGCCAACTGAATGGTGAACATCTTGCGGAAGGTCCAGTAGTCGGTGGCGTTGGGGAAGGTGTGCAGAGCCCACTCCTTCAGCATGCTGCGCGGCACCATGTTACTCTGCACCTCCTTCAGGATGTCTCTGAGAACCTGCACGGGACAAGTGGCGGTTGAAGGAGATCAGGTTTGATGCATTTCTTGGCAAGGGATGCCCAAAGCAACCAAAATTCTCTCAAGTGCTGCATCCCACTTAAGGGGAACATCTTCCACTTGGGCACTTTCAATCCAACACCATTTCCTGACTTCTTTGTCAAAACGCATGTAGTATTTTGTTCCCCCATCCTCTGCCCAGCTAGAAAAGGTTCTTTATCTGAAAAGACTAATTTTTTAATAAAACCATTTAAGCATGAGAACTGCAAACAGGCACGAGAAAACCTGAGAGTGGGCAGTGAGATACCCCGATCCGAAATATCTTCTACTGGAGACTTTCCAGACAAGCAGAACTGAGCCAGAAGCGTTCAACTGACGACATTCTGCTTCCTTACGGGAAACTAACAGAACAAACTTCACTATTTTCTAGCTTGGGTGCAAGCTGGATATGCATTTTGCAGCAACGAAATAAAATCCTTTATTTTAAGCATAATGGCAAGATCTGAAATTATCCATGGGGTCTAGAACACTCACAAGCTGGCGACAGCTCTCTGCGGGGTTCCTGCATGCAGTGTGTAATAGGGGAAGGATTTTTACCACACGGGACAGGGAAAGACACTGAGTAAAGTAATTTGTAACATGTAGTATTACAGCAAAATTACCTCAAAAATACAAAAAAGCGAAAAGCTGAGAGCTGTATCCGAGTGTTTCTGTAAGCATACCCCATGCAATAGTTTTCTCCCTAGATGTAAACATTCCCAATCTACCCAAATATTTAATTTCTGTAGCATACACCAGCCTAATTAAGGAAAGAACCAAGTTAGGATCTGTTCTATGACACCAAAAAGCAGGACACTCACTCTGGCTTCAATTAAATGGCTGTTTAAGAGGTTCATAACCTCAAGATAGCAGCAGGTGTCACACAACACCTCTGTTTCTTTGGTGCCAAAGAAAACCTGAAAAGGAGGTTTCTCTAAACCATGTCTGTGACACGTGTATGCTGGGTATTTTCTAATAGCTAGATTTGAAATGGGACTGGCCTGTTATGTAAAAATTTGCATTAACCTGAAGATAGAAAACATAAAATAACTTTATTTCTCAGAGTTGGCTGTTTGACGGAGGCTGTGGAGAGAGGGAGCTTTGTTCTTCCCAAGAACTCTATTTATTGGGGTGGGATCGCTCAGCTGTTTCTATTTGACATAGATGAAATGAATCCAGTGGCAATTTTAGGAGAACATTAGGAAGGACAGGGGGAAGGCTGCCTCACATAGCATGCTGGAACTGCTTATGTAAATTAGGAATGCTGCTTCCCATGTTATCAATTAAGTTTTCTCAAAGCACAGTATGAAAGGGCCAAAAAGCAATCAACGCCGTGTCTGTTTGCAGTTACCCAAAACAACCTGGAGTAAAACAAATACAGCTTTTTTGAAGCTTTCCAAGATAATCTAAAATAGCAAGGAGATGTAAGAGTTCCCAAGAATACACGGAGCAAAAACCAAATAAACCCCCAACAATCAAACCACCACCTCTGCAAAATCTCTGTCTGACTCTAATGAG
Source organism: Scolopax mira (assembly GCA_004320125.1). NCBI lineage: Eukaryota > Metazoa > Chordata > Aves > Charadriiformes > Scolopacidae > Scolopax > Scolopax mira. The sequence continues at coordinate 340,668 of BJBW01002696.1, forward strand.
GGGTAAGCAGTCAGGGGGGGACCGGACACAGCAGAGTGGGCCAGAAAAGCCCTCGATGGAAGTTCATTGCCCGTTGCAGTACCTGGTGGCTGGCTTGTGTCCCCCGAGCCTGGACGGTGGCCAGTCGGTCGTAGTAACGAGAAATGGGGTTGTCGTGCTCGATGCCTTTCTTGGCACAGCGCTGCTTGTAGATCTCCACCAGGGAAAGGGAGGAGGGATTGTCCTCAACCAAACGCATCTGGGGAGACACCGCCACAACCCGGGGCACTGGGGGTCGTTTGGACAGGGGAGAGAGAGAGCAGAACAAAAAAAGTTAATCCATAACCCAAGCACCAGCCCTTAGAACACGACTGCCATCACCGGCTGAAGTGGATCCAGAGAAAAGTTTTATCACTACGCTCATAAGTAATTCACAAGGTCAGTTAAAAGGAAAGCAAGTACGACAGCTGATTGTTTCATCTCAACAGAAACATCTCCGCTATATTAGCAAAAAAAAGAGCCCTCATAATTCTTCCCACTTTTCTTTATCTGTAGAAAAGAGGGTGACATTTTGTCCAGATGCAAACAGGTTTATACTATATGATTACACAACATTGGTGTTATAGGAATAAAAATTACTCTGGAGAACAAAAGTACTAAACTCAACAGGGTATTTAAAGTGATTCGGGAAAACTGAAGGAAATAAAATCCGAACATAGTTGAGGAACAGATTGGTTTCAATGACAGTATGTGGAAATAATGCAGGAAAGACCCAGCAAAATAGTCAATAGTAAGTAACCCTCCCATCACCATCAAACCCAGTCTCATCATTTCCCTCAGAATCTGTAATAATTAACTGCAGAAATACAGGAAAAAGTTGTTTAAATGCCTTTAAATTGTTTGATGCAATTTCATCAATCTTAAAGAAGAAAATGCCTTTTGCAAAGAAGGGATATTAATGAGCTATTTCTTCTGGTCTCCTTCCATTAACCTCTGGCAGCAGAGGAATTAATGTTCTTTGGGTTTTTTTGAACAGTATCAAACCACACGGTACAGAATTATTTTCAAAACCGCTGCAATTTAAAACCAGCTCTTTGAAACAAGACATGTTTCTTTAATAATCATGTTATATGGGAGATATATTTCTGTAGCAGTGGCCTCATTCATCGTATCTTTCAAGGCTTTCCCTGCTGCATTTCTGTTATTTTGAGCTCAGAGTGATGCCCAATGGCCTTCACGTATGTAGATACCATATTAACCTTTGGTTTAAACAAATCCTTTGGTTTGTACATTTTGGTCTTTTTAAAGCTCGAAGTCAAATATGCATTTCTAGCTCTGTAAGTGCAACTCTCACCGTGTGGCCACTGAGCCTACAACAAGCTTCACGTCGTGAGGCTGTTACAGCCCAAAGCAGGGCTGATAAAACCCCACCGAAAATCAGATCTCAGCACTGTTCAGAAGGACAACAGCAAAGCAGCAGCTTTGATTAAAGTTTCCCTCACCCTCCTCAGCACCCAAGGATTATTAGAACTGACTAATGCAAGGTACAGAACTCACTGATATGAACTTGGAAAGTGATTAATTGACCTTCTGAAATGAAAAGTATTTATACATTGTGATGAAGTAGCTACTCAGCTGTAAGCTGGAACTTGCCAGCAGCCTTAGCATCTGTAAGGCACAAGAGTTTTAACTATTTTAAAGCATTTACATTAGTATTTGAACAACAAGCAGAACACATATGTTGCCAGACAAGACTCTGATAGTGTCTGTTTCTCAATTTGTGAATGAATTATTTATAATCAACACATGGAAAAGCCCAGATACACAAGGAAAGGGAAAGAATTAAGGCTGTGTGATCAACCTTCATTCCCTGTTCCTGGGTTGAAATGCCTAAATATGTGACCTTTTCACTGTCTGAGTATTTTGGTAATTTATACAGATAAGTCATTGGAACCCTCCTTAACTCCCCTCGTTAAGGCCTCCCTACCATTCTGTTTGTTAATTATGTAATGTTTAAACATTGCCAGGTGCTGCTGTTGGCAAATGTACGCTCCAAACCACGTAGCCTTTTCCAGGCTTACAGAAATACGCTCCACAGAAGTCCTGCATCCATAGCCTAGATTATGGATGGATTTTATTTGGCAATAACTAACCCGTTATATATTCCTGAAATAAATGTTGCATGGATATAGAATGTTACTTCAAAAATTACACAGATATGTTCTCATATGGCAGAATTCAGAAACTATAGATCAAATTCACAGCTCTACAAACAAGCTCTTTCTTCTGTGTTATGTGGAAGGGGTAAAAGAGATTCAATATTCATATATTGCAACTTGGGGAGAAAAAACCTGGTTCTGTCCCTCTCCAGCCATCTCCCAATGCTCGATGGGCAGCACAAGTATCCATTCCCAACAGCCCCAACGGGCTCTGCCTCAGCCCATGTATGTTACTCACTGCACAGGTTCATACCATAAATGACAAGTGCCAGCTCTTCTAAAAACACCCCAGATCACATGAAATCAATTTTACTGCTTCTGAGGGGCGCCACAGTGCCAGAAAAGACTAATCACCTGCACAGATTGAATTTACCTTCTGAATATTCAAAAAATGCAGTATCAGAGATTAATAGCTGTCAAAAACTTTAGCAATTATTATCTTTGTGTATAAAGTATGTTTTAAAATAACAACAACAAAATCTCTCATTTCAGTACCTGTAAAAAACAAATGTCTTTTAGTGGTTTCCTTCCTCTTCTCTAGGCAGGGGTTCAGCAGGCGGAGGAGCTGCAACACCCGCTCCTCCCTGCGCGACTCGGTCAGACAAGCGTCGTTCATCACCAGGTACGGGTAGATCTTCCCGTTGTGCCCTCGGATGTAGAGCCTTCGGGCTGCAGTGTTGTGTTTCTGAACTATCTCCACTCTGGGCATAAACCTGGCAGCAAGAAAGGGATATTCAAGCCCCTGAGCTAATGTTCCCCAGCATTAAATCATGGTGGGAAAAAAAGAAAACAAAACAAACTAAATCTCTCCCCAACGAAGTGAAGCAGCACAACAGCATTACCAGGCACTCTCCGATTGCCCAGCTAGCCCACGGCTTCTATTTTATAGTTAAAAGCTCTTCTGTTTGATTTTGTGTATTTCTTTTTAAGAAAACATAGTTCTTAAGCAAAATCAATCGTTAGATCAGACCTTTATCACTATTTCGAAGATCAGTACCTCTATTGACTATGATAGAGCAACTAATTTCAATTTACATCAATATAAAATTAAACCAAATATACCCTTCAAACAACAGTACAGTAGATTAACGAGGCAATGTAAAAAGTACCAAAGGAGGATAAAATAAAAAACTAAAGGTGTTATATCAAAGTATGGCTCTATGTATATAATTTAAATATGAAATGCACAAGTCATCTACTTTTGCAGAATGGACAGATGGAGGAGGGTTTCATTTTCTCCTCTGTTGTCACAATTACAGCCACCGAAGGATATTTTTAGGTACCTTGCTATCTTGATGTAGTAATGTGTTGGCTTCGGCATAAGAAATTCTCCAGGAATCTCTACTTCTGCAGTCTGAGCTGAAAAATTACTTAGGAAGCGGCACTTTTCCTCTATGAGGAAGAACTTCGGAAGCTGTTTAGTTTTTGCTTCCAGAATTTTGATCCATTTCTTCAGTTTAGAGATAAGATTGTGAAGTTTCATTGACCCTGGCACACTGAAGTCAAAGTCTAAAAGAAAAAAAAATAAAATATAGACATCCTCAGCATTTCAGATGCTATATCAGGTATTGACCAACCAAGTGCCTTGCGTTTTCAAAGAGGTTCTTCCAGCCACGTGCCCTCAAGCGAACCACCTGAAGGAGTCCCATGGAGAGCCCAACCCCTGGTGTGCAGAAGAGCATCATCCTGGTCCCACACGGGAAGGGCCACAGTCAGCAGCTCCCACAGGAAAAGGAAAGCGCTCTGTGACACAAGGTCAGGAGACATGGGTGCCCCAAGGGGGACACCATGGGGGTACAGGCACATGGGTGCCTCCAACCCTCACCCCAAGGGACACCACAGGTACAGGGACAGCAGAGCCAGAGCGGTCAGTAAGGACAAGTTAGAGCTGATTGATAATAATAACTAACAATGAAGTGAATAACTGATAATGAACTTCCCACGATTCTCCTGTCTTACAGTCATGTAAACATCAGAAAAAAGTGTGAAAATTTGAAATACTATTACTGTATTTAACTGTCTATATACTGCAACTTGACAGACTGCATAGGAAAAAAGCAGTAATAAAGCAAATTATTAGATAAGATCACTTAATGAAAGAGGAAAAGTAAGCTTATTTTACAGTCCAGCCATATAATTTCCTCCCCGTTTAATTAAAAGTGATCCATTTATTTAAAATCAGTAGAGGCTTTTTACTTTTAAAAGGGAAGAAAGATGATATCCTCAGCTGAGGATACAATGTGGAATCTGTGACAACTGCAAAACAAGTAGTAAGATGGCTACTACTGTATTCTACTATTCTGAACCGAAAATTCTCCTTATCCTATTCCTGGGTAACAAGTGCCACATCTGACAATGTGGCCTAAGCTACAGTGACAACACCACACAAACAGCCCGCTCGTTCCTTTGCAAGGGTCAGGGTTACGGCTGGAACTGTCTCCTCCAGCCAACACACAATTGAAGGCAGAACTTTCCAAGGTCAATACATGGTCTTCAAAACACTCTGCAAACAACCAGGCAACAGAAACCACTGTTGTATCGACCCTTCCCAGGGCCAGCACCGATTCCATCTTCTCAACACAGCTTTCATGAGTTTCAGAACCCAGCAAACAAATACGTTTGAATTTCCCAAAAGAGGGAAAATTAATAACCCGCATACATGATGTTATGGTTGAGCACTTCAGCACCACAACAACGAGAGATTAAACGCCATCAGGTAAGAAGATAAAGAAGATAAACTGCTCCCTCTCTAAAGCTCATTAGTTATGGTTTCCCAAATTGTACTAGTTAATGAACACATCTGAATTTTTAAAAAGCATTTCTATACCAGAGTCTGAAAGATGCCATTTTAAGTTCAACATGTTACAAGCGAAAAAGCAGCAGCAGGAAACCCAGAATGTCAATTCAGTATTTTGTAATTTACAACTAATGCAGAACAGAATCTTCATTATGATTCAATACAACAGAAAATTAAGTCTCAAAAATGAGTTTCAATCTTATTGCAGAACGTCCGTTGCAGTCTGTCACATACACACAATTTTTCTAAGTTGACAAACAAACCCCAACCCAATCCTGAGTGCTGCCGAGAGGAGAAATGGATGTGACCACATAAATATGCTGCCCACATCCCTCCCCGAGCTGGCTCCCAGGGAGAGCAGTACAAGCACACAGCAATTACTGCATGGAAAAGTTTTTTTCAACCACAATTAAAACCACTCAAAACTGTGATTATCCCCAAGACTTACTGCTACAAACAAGCCTAGAGCATGTGCTCTTTCAGCCAGATGTGTTCAGATCCTTCCATACGTACACCCCTTTTCTCCAAGCTCCCCTCTTCCCAGGCACAGGACACTGTCCCCAGACAAACCCCCACACTCTCAGCAGGGTCCCAGAGAAGCCCCAGCCTGACACACACCCCTGGGTATCCACAACGTGCTGGTAGCTAAAAGCATCCTGTCAAAGTCTCCAGTCCATGAGCCCAAACCAGAGCAAAATCCAGCTCATACAAAATAATTTCCACTTCTATACAAAAAGTCAGTTCTATATTTATGGATGTTAGAAATTAGTCTAACTGTAATATTCCCTTTTCTTTTCTGCCTGGGCAGTGCATCTGTTGCAGCATCACTGTAAAACCCTGACGCCAATCCCAAGCCTACCCTCTAGTGAGCAGCGGGAGTCAATCGGTCCATCAAAGGGACAGGATTATGGAACATTTATCTCCCGAGTCTCTGAAGTACAGGACAGCATCCCCAAATTGCAACTAGTTTTTGTGATCACGTGAATCACCAAAGCAGTAAAAATATGCATCAATATATATTCCTTACAAAAGAAGTCGTTCAGTTCACCACAAGACTAGCTGTAGTTCATTGAAATGTTTATTTTAGGATTTGTATTGGCTTTTTGGTCTTCAGCTAAGCAGCCGGGACAGAGCTCAGGAGCTGTGCACCCCCTGGGAGCACGGTACCAGAGGAGACCCTCTCCTGTCTTGCTTTTGAAGTGATTGTTCAGGCATTTATATACTCTGTGCTCTCCCAAAGGTTCTTTTTAATCTTACAAGACCTTCTGGGAAGCACCCACACCCATGGCAAAGCTCAGGGAGGGGAAAGCAGAGCCATGGGGCAGGGTCTGAGGTTTCTCACCCAGCTCCAGAACACCAGGCAGCCCAGGGTCCGGCCCGATGCCGCCTCCAGCCTCCTGATCTGCAGTTTCTGGAAAACACCCCGTTTCCAACAGCCTTGCATGGAAGTACAGACAGAGCTACCCGTGTGATGCTCTGGGTGCACTTGAGGAAAAAAAAAAAAAAGAGACCCTTAAAAAAGCTGAAAATGACTAACAGCTCTTGCCCCTGCGCTCTCCCCTCAAGGAGCTTTCTTCTGATTCCAGAGTTTACACTGGCAGCACAGGCTGACAAAACTCTCCAGAAAATTATCTTGCCCTTTAAGGGTATGTTCTTGAATTTTCCATTTGTATCTGGCCCCAGTGGAGAGGGCTGCAGAAAGAAGCAGGATCCAAGCTCCCAACTCTCATCTGGACACAAAAGAACAATTGAGGAAGCTTCTCTCCTCCTTTCACTGCTGAGAGAGCTCTCAAAGGGAGCATTTCTCAGCATTTGCCTCTTCTTTGATGTCAAAGGTTTAGCAGAGAAGGAGAGAAGGAACAAAGAACAGATGGTCAAAGGACTAGACGTTCCAAGGGAAAAAGACTGAAAGAAAAATTTAGTTTTAAACTATCTAATGTTGGGATGGAGAAAGGTGACCTGTCAGCCCCTCGACAGCCCGGGCGGCGCAGACGGAGCGTTCAGAGTCAGAACCGGTGAGTCCCCAGCGGCCGCCGGGATGATGGAACCCAAGGCAGCTGCTGGAATAACCCAGGAGAACCCTTTACTCCAGGATGGCTCCTCAGCTCGGGCACTTTTGACCGAAGGCACCCAGTGCAATTACCTGCCCATCACCTCACTGAGCTGGGCCGGGAGCCACAATTAACAACAGCCTCAACACCGACCCTTCTGTCCCGTGCGGCTGCGTGGCCTCAACACCCCACGCTCCACCAAGCACAAGCTCTGAGAGAGCCCTAACGGCAGGTCCTCAAACCTCTAACTCCTCTGACACAGAGAAAACAAAGCAAAAAAGCTACTTCCCCGAAGTACCTTTTTTATTAGATCTGATTAAAGTTATTGATTCTATTTACCTAATGATGATGTAAATTTGTGTAATGGGATTTTTATAATCTAGTTAACCAAAACAATGAAGAAGTAATCTCCATCAGGAGTGGGCTGGTTTGAAAGCCTTCACACAAGATTGTCAGCTTGGAGTTCTGGGGGGAAAACTTCATTAAATTCTGGCATCACCATAACCCAGAGATCATTCCTGGCCTCCTCCAGAGCAGGCAGATCTATGCAAACTGCAAAAACATCCGAGTGATCTAATTTATCTTTAAACACATATGTGCTTTGACCACAGTTTTAGGTGAAAAAAGAATCCAACAATATACTCATTTTCTTTCTAGAGGTCTGTTTCTCACTTGAATTATCTTTAGTACTCCACAAAAGACTGGAACAGACAAAGGAGTTCAGGTGTGTTGAACAACAGAAAGGTGCCGTTTTCTGTATTTTCCCTAACAAAAAATACTGGAAGAAGAACAAAAATGCAGAATGTGCTCACAGTTGAACTTGGGGGAGGAAATTTCCTTGGACATTAAATATATTTAAAAAAAAAACAATCCAAAACATTTTAAACACATACCAGTTGTAAATTGCCCTTTTAACTTCTGGAACACGGGATCCTGAGCCGTGGCCTGTGCTCTCCGCGCTAGTGACTCTGAGGCGGCACTGGAGAACATGGTGGACACATTGGAGACGTTCTCCAGACCTACTCCAAAAGTGCTGACTAACTTCTTTACAAAATTTAGCGTATGAGGAGTGATTTTGGCATCTGAAACGGCTCCACTTTTCTCAAAGGCAACTGAATAGCACTTTGCCAGGCCCTGCTGCAGTTGTCTGAGAACCTAAAGATTGAACCGAAAAAAGACAGAATAGTCAGGAAGACTGGATTAGGCCACCTGATTTGACACCACATATTTACTCCTGCGCTGCATTTTGTAAAGTAAAGTTATCCTCTCAGAAACATTTATTTAAAACTGTATTTTTAAGACAGCACCGACCCTTCCTCGCACTGCGACCGAGCAGTGGAGACACATCAGAGCACTCCTGGGTCTTTCCAAAACAGCCAGGTTTAGATCTCATACTTTGTGATATATCAGAGAACAATGTGAAACAAGGAATCCTTCAAACAAACACTGTGCCAGGTGGGCAGAGCAGAACAGCCTGGCACCTGGAGAGGCAAGGAGGAGAGCAGACAGACACACTGCCATGACATAATTCAGGCTTTGGACAATAATCTCCCGCCACGGACCACAGATCAAAAAGGAAGCTGGTATCTGTGAAACTTGCTGTAAAAATATACTTATTGCTGTAAGAAATTCTTTGGTGTGAGGGTGGTGAGAGCCTGGCCCAGGTTGCCCCGAGAAGCTGTGGCTGCCCCATCCCTGGAGGGGTTCAAGGGCAGGTTGGAAGGGGCTTGGAGCAACTTGGTCTGGTGGGAGGTGTCCCTGCCCAGGGCAGGGGGGTTCAAACTCAACCATCTTTAAAGTCCCTCCCAACTCTAACCATCCTATGATTCTATGATTTTCAGTTAGTACAAGCAACAGCTTAAATCCTAGAGGCATTAATCAAATTAGTAGTTTTGGAAAACCTCTGTACTGCTTCCAGAAATAGCCGAGCTCCTTAAAACTCCCATCAGATCAATCAGTTCTACACATACAGCACTTTAACAATCAAAACAAACAGTTATGGCTTAATGTTTTAAAATAATTCCAGACAAATATTTTGCAGTTAATTTTTCCTTAGACGACACATACATCTGAAGGCGTATCAAAGGCAAATACCTCTTCGTGCCAGTTCTCCCTGAACCAGACCATCTGATCCACGATGCCCTCCAGAGAGGACAGGAGCGTGGGGTGCAGCTCCCGCTGCATGTGCATGATCCTGCTGCAGCGCCACATGGGCGCCGTGGCGCGGATGGGCCCCGGGTCCGAGGCAGAGTGGGACTGATTTCCAACAGAGCTTGGCTGCTGTTGCCCGGAATCTGCAAAGTGGAAAATTTAGAAAAATGAAAATGACCTTTCATAACCTGATACATGCCTGTATGAAATAAAATCGATTGCATCAGAGTGACTGAGCAGAGATTTGCTCTATCAGATGATGCTTCCCCCCACCCACCAGCAGAGTGGGGGCGTGGGCAGAACCACTGTGTAAATATTGTCCTGGTTATCACTAACTGTCCCCGTGGGGATAGCAAGGCTTTGGCAGAGAAACCTCCATCGCTGGATATGGCCACCATGAAGTATTGTGGTTTGTGGGCATCTCCTCCAAAGGAGCACCCAAAAAAAAGTAAGACATTATTTAATTAGTGCCCTTCAAAATTTTATGCAGAAATTTAGTGAACTTGATCCCCAAGTGAAAAGGGCAGTTAAATAAACAATGCACTTGGTAACACGGAACAGAAGGGAGAGTTCTCCAAGCAGCTCTCCTGGGATTTCCAGGGAATTATACGGACAAAAGAACAACTAAATTCTGTGGAATCACTTGACATAACAATTCTAAATAGGATTTATTCTTGGAAAAAAGGTGTTGTGCAAGTTGTTTAATGCTCCCCCACCTCCCAAACATTCCTTCAAAGCCAAAATTGATTTTAGGTTGCTTAACCCTAGATGCTCATTTTACTTGAAAATTCAACATAAAAAGTTATTACGGAGACATTAAAGTACAGGTTATTCAAAGCAAGCTGTTTACCTCACTTGAGTTACACAAACTCATCTTTTGTTAAATTTCTCTTAAAAGTTTGACTCATTTTAAAAGAAACTGAATGTCACATAGTTCAAGCTTCCAGTCAGAATTAGACGAGAACATCTTAGAAAACTGTGATGCTCTTCTGTATTTGTAATCCAAGAATTTTCTACCTCTCTACCAATTCTTTAAGATAAAAATCCAGTCAGGAACATTTGATTTTCAATAATCAACGTGACATGAGAATGAAGGAGATTAAACTCTTCTTGGTGAATATTTTATTCAAGAAAATTCAAGATAGCTCAAGCCATCTGCAGATTTAACTTCACAGAATCAAATGAATGCAAGCAAAGCCTTAGCCTCGGTAAGTTGGCATGTTTTCTAGGGAATCATTTTTCCTGTGAAATCAGGTGAAAGTCAAAGCAGTAAGTCAAAGCTACAGAGAGCCTGGGGGTTCGATGGGTACCCACTCACCGCTTTTGTAGCGCTCCCGTTGCTCTATCTTCAGGGTGAGGTAGAGGGTCCGGATGGGGAAGTAGACAGCCTGGGGGTAGACCCTGCCCACCTGCTCGGGGGGACACAAACACAGATTTCTCCAGTCAGGGAAAATGACTGTTGAGCAGATTGGCAGGAACAGATTCTAAACGTGTGATAAACAAAAATATCTGCAATATTTGTGAGCCTCAGGTCCAACTACAGCAGGAGCTCCAAGCAGGCACTCACTTCTAAAATTTTATACAGATCTCAACAACTAAGAAGTGTCTGTAACTCACCAAAAGTGTGTCAGAGTAGTGCCACGGTTTAGTAATGGTTTTTCTCAGGGTTAGGTTAATGGTTGGACTGATCTTAAAGATCCCTTCCAACCTATGGTTCTATGATTCCAATTCTATGATTCTATGATTTTTAAAGCTTGGCATTTTCTTAATTTGTTTTTTAATTTGAAAAATATTTGTAACTCATCCTGAAAGCAAAGACTGCAGCCATTAAAGAGTCGGTGATTATCCTCTGTACCTGGCTAATGAGGTTGAGGAGGAGCTTGCCCTCGGAGCCAACCAGGCAGGTGAGGAGCTGGGGGATCCAGGCCAGCCACTGGATGGGGGGCACCCCGATGCAGTACTTGTCCACAGCATCTGCCAGCGTGTTCTTGTCGTCATCGAAACTCAGCAGCCAGAGAACCTGAACCCAATTCCAAGGGGAGATGTCAGGCTCTGGGCCAGGACACATCAATCGTTAGGATGCACCAGAAACCAATATGTCAGTGGGGTCCTTGACGGCGTTACGGTCGCCTGGGACACAGCAACTTACATTCATTATCCCTGACCAAGGTCATTTTTCCCTTAGAAACAATATTGAAAGGATGTAAAAAATAAATGTAAGTGTATGATTTGCTGTGAAACAAGACAGAAAAAAGCCAATGAACATGACTGCATTCCTGTAATTCTTCGAGTTTTGGGTTGGGAGGGTGGCTGGAAAACAAGGCACATTTATAGAACCTAAAATATGGTGTTTAGAGAAATTAACATTGATGCAAGAACCTGGATATTTCTTTGGGTGTTTTTAATTATTTTAACTGTCCACTCCTAACGATACTTTTTCTAAAATTTAATTTAAATGCAAATATATTAAGCACTGACTATTGAAATCACTGACAGTTCTGCAACCAGGTAGGGAGAACAGGAGAATAATGAACTTCAGAGTGCTATGGAAGCCACCTTTAATCTAAAAAAATATTTTCTGTGTTTGTTTCATGTTCAAAATAAATTGTTTTTCATAGTCTGCTATTGTTTCGTAAATTTCCTCCCTAGGAGAGAGTAAAGTAAATATTTTTCCAAACTGAGAAACAGATAATACAAAGAGCTTTGGCTAAAAGTCGTTTAAATTAAAATTTACAGAAGAGGCTTATTTGGAATCAAATGCAAATACTGAGGTAAAAGTTAATATGAATTACCCATAGTAATGATAAACAGACATCAAATTATGTTACTTTTTAAAGCACCAAAGAAAAGAGGCCTTTCTGCAGGTATTCACTGCATTCTCTAGCGGAAAGGCTGGCTGTGATTTGTTCCTACCTAAAGGAACCCCCAGAAACCCCCCTGATGAGACACAGGCAGTGGCCCAACAGCAGCCCCAGGCAGGCTCTCAGTCGGCATTAAAGCTTCCCATCAGTAACTGGTATTTCTGTCATTGCTCCAGTGTGGGAAGGAGCATTATTCCAGGGCTGGAGACCCTGGTCTTTTTTACAGCCCAAGATCTTACCTTTGCCAAGTACTTTCTGGACTTGCTCTCGTTCTGGTGCCGGCAGGCGTGCAGGTAGCAGGTGATGGCAGACACCCCCAGGTGAAGCTGACGTTCCTTCACAAAGATGTTCTCCAGGTAATCCCCCCACATGGCCCAGGCCTTCACCAGCACATCGTGCATTTGCACAGCGGCAGAGAAAGCTTTGTTGGCTTCTTCAGACCTGCATCAGGATGAGTCAGAACATTAGTTTTATGCTAAAAAAAAGTTACTGAATGGTGTAAGTCAGATTTCTGATAGGGTACTCAATTACTTCCTTAATACTCAACAATATTTTTCCATTAAGTTCTTTAGTAAGCTCTTAGGCCTGTTTTGTCTCAGCTTTCCTTAAAGTCCAGCACCTGTGAAAGTAAATGCTTCGTAATGGAAATGATTCTGTAACTGTTAAAGATCTCCAGATACTTCCTGAAAAAAACATGAAAAAACTTTCAGTGCACAACAATTGCACCCCAAGCAACTGAGTATGGTATGGGAGAAAGAAGAACTATTGGTCACACAAGAAGAGCAGAAGCAAATGCATTAAAAAGTGCTTCTTTGCTGAGTGAAAAAAGGAGTAAGAAACAGCAAGATCAGGAAGAAGTTATGTTACCTATCTATGGCTTTGGGTAAGACTAAGAAACTCTAAGTACGTCAGAACAGTGTTTTAAACAGAAACCATTATCTTTTCTATCCTAAAAGAAGAAACAGAGTCAAGTTTAGCTGCCTTTTGCTTTATTTGCATGAATTTAGGAAAAAAAAAAAAAAAAGATGGAGTTTAAGGGAAAAGGTTCACTTTTTTCTCGTCACACCTCAAGTGACACTAAGCTCATTTGTGGCCTTAAGAAAAGCCCATTGCACTGTACATTAAAGTAATTATATTCTGTCTATTTAAAATTCTGACTGTTTCCACAGAAGAAGATATTCATTATTTCCTGACTTAAATTGCTGTGTCAGGCTGCAGTGTACAGGTTACAGCCTGATGGATTTCACTCCCTAAGTGTCCACACTGTGCTGGTAAAAGAATTATTCCACACATATGCACCATGTAGCAATAATGCCATTAAATACTGGGATTCTAAAAGCAGTTGAGATCTGAAGGGGTTTTTTGGCATAATCGAACAAAATGTGACTGCTGAGATATTTGCTTATTTTATATATGTCTATCCTTTTCATTCCGTTATCTGGAATGCATTTCCACCGTGCCTGGCACACCAGGACTGTCTGAATGGTGCCACCACACGTCCTCCTGTGCTGTGACCAGCTCCAGCCATTAATGGAACACAAACAACAGTGAAAGGGAAAGGAGAGAAACAAAGAGGGAGGCTGGAAGCTTCTAGTCTGAGCTTTTTTTCTCTTTGGTTTTACCTTTGATATTTACATTAAGAAGATAATTAAAGAAACCTTTTGTCAAAGCCACCAAGACATCAGTTAGACATCAATTTGTCTCACTAAGTTCTTGCAGAACCAAGGGGAAAAAAGGTATCTTAAGCTGCAAAGCTTTGGGCAAACCTATTCTTCCTGCCTCCTCCCGTCTCAGCCCTTGAAATATATAACTTTTAAAAACCAGCCTGGTGCAATGTTTGCTTTAGCTATTTCTTTCCTACAATACTTAGAAATACGACCAACCCTTACATCTTCAAACTGCAGAGTTCTCATGTATATTTTAATTTCTTATACGGTTGTGACAAATTTTAGGCTGGCGTAAGCCTATGGAACAACTTTCCTGCTCAAACACTGCGTTGAAATACTTCAGGTGCATTTCCTCAGATGTGTGCTAGTGCCTCTCCCAGCCAACACACTCACTTGTTAATCTGGGCCAGGAACATCCCCTTCAGCGCGTAGAACTCCGCAGTCATCTCCTTGGTGAAATACTTCAGATTGGTTGATTCAATAACCTCCAGACCCTGTTAAAAAGCCTCTGTAAGAAAAGCCTTCTGAAACTGATGGGTTTATTAACATAAAACTGCCATAAAAAACCAGCCAAAATATTTTCTTGAAATTTAAATTGTGTGAGTTCCTAATATTTAATTGTAACTTTAAAAAATCTGGACTGACAACTATTTCAAGTTTCCACTGGCCTCTGCAAAACTATCGGGTACTATAGACAACATTCATCAGGTGATGCCTTACCTTTTCAACCATGTTCTTTTACGTTATATTATTATTTATATTATGTTACATTACGTTATTACTACAAGGCCCCAATTTGCTGAGCTTATAATCATCCATGAGTTTTGCCTACAATCACATTTTTCCTTTCCTTTTACCCCACAGGATTTCACTCCAGTGTGCCTGCCTCCCGAGTCAGACACTAAACCTTAGAGCTTCAGTGACAGTTGCAGTAGTGTTGTTCTCTCCTATTGCAAAAATACAATTTTAAAAGTCCCTTCTATTTATTTATCTTGTAAGATTTCAAAAAATATATTTCCACTTGACTTTCTTTTAGCTAATTTTTACTACGTCCAGAGCATTCAGCTGAAAGAGGACAATGACTGCATTTGAGCACCAGGGTTACTTGGAACGCCACCCTGTGCGTGGTGTAACACGGCCAAGGACATTCCGACCCCGTCCTGCAGACACACGGACGTGCCGATGGCCCCTGTACTCCCCGGGGTCAGAGCTAACGCTGCTCTCCCACCTGCATGCACTCGTTTTTGCCCATGACCCCGGCCAGCTGCAGGTAACACTTGACTTGCTGGCGGATCTTCTGGAAGCAGTCCACGATGGGCACGGTGGGGATGGTGTGGATGCGGCTCAGGATGTCCAGGGCGACGTTGACCAGCCCCTGCTTCCGGGCGATCTTTCCGTACTGGATAATGGCCGACGCGGAAGCGTGAACGCCCAGCATCGCGTTGTTGGAACTGGGATCATGCTGAGAACTATTTTCATACGCAGTTACAATGGCTACAAACAAAGCATGAAATGTTTATCGTTATAAATGAAATTACACATACAGCAATATCTTACGTGGCAATACACATGAAACGATGACTTAAGGTAATGAAACACTAAATGGAAAGTGAATAAACATGAAAACTTGAAAGTATCAATAACACTCCTCTATGTTTAAACAAACAAAAAATAAATACAAAGAACTTATTTTAAACAATGCATTGTCTGGAAAATTACATGATGAATGCATGCTGGACCAGGCAGTTTTACCCTGGTAATGATGTTGTCTCCACATGAAAATGCTGCTCCAGTGGGATAAATCATCTGACACAATTGGTAACCTGTTCCTCCAAGTCTTTACAACAGTCTTCATGTCATGTAAGCTGTTGTTCCTCCCCAGATTCGTTGGTTGCAATCCTGCATTTATTTGGGCTGCTTCCTGAAGTTCAATTATTTGCTGTGCTGCCTAGAAAATGTTAAACAATATAAAGATCATAAAGGAGAGTATAATAAGCTGGTCAACTGCATCCTTAGAAAGAGGAGCATATGAATGATGCCACCTTTAAACAGTCAAGTAAAGACAAAAATATTTATGCCGGTTTAGGGACCTCTCTATTAGTTGCATAAATGACCTTTAATCAATAACAAAATAGCAAATAAAAAAAATGCATGAGACTGATTCAACACTTTAGTCATGGAATGTAAGGTTGAATTCATCCACTGAGGCACTGCAGAGAATTTATACCAATGGGTCACTTAATGAACAAACCAATTATTTTTCAAAATCAATAAAGGTGCCATAAAGTACCTTCTCACGTGTTTGCGAAAGGTCCCCAAATATCTTTGGGCTCCTCTTCCCCAGGGATGGAGCACAGGTACCAGGCAGCTCATTTCACACACGCCTCACTCTGACAAGACCCAAATCCCCACCAGTTCTTGGCTGCAACAAGGCATTGCTGACCTACGCTGATCCCACCAGCTTTCACTCGGGGCAACCACAGCCTGTCTCTCCTTGACAGTATGAAGGTAAAAATTCCCTCATCGTTTCTTTTGAACTGCAAAGGCTTTCAAGAATAACTCCTCTCTTGCTTTTAAGAAGCATTTTTTAATTAAAAAACAAAACAAAACAAAACACCCAGCCAGCACTCCAAAGGGAAGAGAGTTTACTGGAATTTCCACTTTCTCTTCAACCCCATCCTTTTCCCCACACACAGCTAAGTAAAACCACACCTTAGAATTAAGTTCTTACACACAGGTTTGAACTTACTACATCAGCCTTCATCACAGAAAAGCACAAATGAATATATATGCAGTCTGCAAATACAAGGATTTTGTATGAATTCTCTGGTCCTGATCAGATTTCTTGACAGAAACTTGTGTGTACAGACATACTGCCTATGGGCTCCTGGACTTTAGAATATTCTGCAAAGACCTCAGCTTTGAGAAGCTCCTAAAGTTTAGGGTGGTTTGTCTCCAACACCCCCAATCCTCAGCTGAATGAGGAGCAAACAGGAAATACAGAAGCCTCACACCTCCTAAAGGCAGCAGACACTGTGAAAACTTCAACAACCTGAAGAAAAGGCCCACAAAATTTAATGAAATGTAATTACCTGTAGTACAATAAACCCAATGTAGTATTCTCTAAGCTACCACTTGGCAGATAACAGTTGTATTCATTGTTAATCAACCACCTAAGATAACTATTTGGAGGGAAAAAAAAAAAGGCATTCCAAATTTACAGAGTGAAATCTCTTGAAACAAAATAAATTAAACAAGTAATATTTTCTTACCATCATCTCAATATCAGCTCTCACAATAGCTTAACCTTCATCCTACACCCATTCATCACATAAATTTAATTTTCTCACAGGTATTTAATCACATACTATCTGATATTAAAAAAAAAAGTAATTACCGCAGTGCAAATTCCTGCCTGCATTTGTACCTCTGTCAGTCATTGACTAATTTATCATTTCTTCATGAGGGATATATACATATTAGATTATTTTAAAAGCTTGTTTTAATTGATATCAGAAAGCATTTAAATACTTTATTTAGCAATACTAATCCTTTCACGCTGCGGATACTGGAAATAGGACTGAGAAGCAATGATTGTCTCTCCCAGAGCCGGGACCAGAGCAGAGGAGGAGACCAGGGATTGCTCTTCAGCCACAGAAATGCCAAGGAAGGGCAAGGCTCACATTGGCCAGGATCTACAGTATTTTTGCCCAATGTAGTCATGCTCACATAAAAAGTCCTTCACTAACAACACTCTTTCACAGTTTCTGGTCCTTGGACCGTAACGCCCAAGTAACAGGACGTTGAGAACACTGCTCCTCACACAAACACCAGCATTTCTAAACATACTTTTTCCCTTGAGCTGATTTGATCCCTTTGATCCCTTTGCCCTGATTTAAAAACGCAAAAATAAAAATACAGGAGTTCCTTAGAGTTGACAAAATTCCATGCCACATTTAACATGTCTAACTGAGAACAACACTTAGGAAGCTATTTCAACATTTCTGCACTGACATGATGCAATGTACCCACCCAAGATGGATCTCACTTCAGAACCCACGGACTGTTCCCGATCTCCAGGCATTAGCCCCCAGAAAAAGCTGAGCCACCGGATCAATTTTTAAATAGCTACCTCTGCATGCCACAGAGAGAACAAAGTCAGGTAAACTATCAAATGTCAAAAGGAATCCAAACCGAAATGCACATTCTGCAACTTTTAACAAAAAAAAAAAACGTTATGCAAAACCAATCAGTACAACACAGTAAAGTATTTTATGCTCACTGTTACTAAAAGTTCTGAAAGCTGCCACTGGAAAGCACCTGTCAATAAACCACTTTCTGCTCTTACCTGGAGAAGGGGAGTGTGGACGTGGGAGACGACGTGAGGAAGCCGCCGCCATTCCCGAATGGCCAAACTACTGGCCATCTCCACCAGGCGCTCGATGAAGTTGAGCTGCTGCTCCTCGGGGTGGCAGATGGCCAGATATCCTCGGTACATGTTCACCTTCCAGGCCATCTCCTTCGGGCAGCTCAGCTCCACCTGGGAAGGACACGGAAAGGAGTTTAGGACACACCACTCATACTTAAGTGCAGAACTCTTTGAATCATTTTTTGAAGAGCCTTCTTAAGCAAACACTCAGCTTTATTTTTGATAAAAATTAGCTCATTTTCTAAAAACATCAGACTAAAATATCAAGATCTGTGTCCCTGGAGGAGTGGGAGCTCACCAAGCTATGAGCAGGCCAGCACCTCAATCACAGCGTGGCAGTGCCCGCGGGCAGCTGGCCACGGGCTCCGAGCGTGGCCAGCATCGGTGACGCTCCCCCAGCCCAGCCCGCCGAGAGCAGCCCCCTGTGGGAGCAGGAGCTGGGGGAGGAAAAGAGATGTGTCTCGGCAGGGAACGCATCCACCCCCCAGTGCTGCAGGGCCCAGCACCAGTAACACCAGTTCTCACTGAAAGGCTCCCTGCCAGCACCACACTCAAACCGCCTGCTCGAGGACACCTCCCAGTTTATGAGAATAAGCAATTCATAATTTTTTTAAATCATCTACAACTAACCTTCCCATTTACATCAAAGTAATTTCTGAGTACAGATGCAAAGTCATGGAAAACCATTTTCTTACAGTCCTGGGACCGTAGCGATAAGGAGCCCCGTGGCCCCCCCCACTCGACACCACGGCCTTTGTCACTCCTGCTTCCGCCACACACCCCACCCCAATGCACTGCCTTCCTGTGGCACCCGAACCATTAGCAACGGTTACTTCTGCTATCCTCAACTGAATTTTACGCCTGAGCCAGCAAAGAGAAACTGCCAGGTAGCAACACTTACCCAGTGAAAATAATCCCTCTCTTTATTACACGATCTGCTGGATCATTAAACACAATGGCAATGTGAGCAAACGGCAACGAGTCTGGGGCCCTATCAAAGGCTGCTTGCTATTTTAATAGCTCAACTTTAATAGGTAGATTATTAAAAAGGTTTCACAAAGATTTACACAAACTGATAGATATTTGCCATCCTTTCTGACCTCCCTGTGAATCAACCACAGAACTGGATAGAGAACAGCCACGTTAAAGGTTCTCAATAAAGTGGAGTGGCGAGTACAGCAGCACAGAATCAGATACTCTTTCCCGTGCTAATATTTATGCAAATGTGTCCTGACACTTTTACAAGAGTCTGAGTAGAGCCCCAAAAGCTCCATTTCTGGCTCCAGCAGCACCTTCTCCTCAGTCGTTAGCGAATGTCTCATTACTGAAACCCACCGTTGCCTCCCACCACACCGTCGCTCCTGGCTGTCACTTCCACCCACTCCATCCAAACACTGCACAATACAGGTCTTATTTCAGCCTTAAGGAGCTCTCAAATAATGTTATTTCTATAATTAGCCACTGAAGCTGCATACTTAAATAGGACACGAAATACCAATTGTTATAAGGACAAAAGAAGTTAATTAAAATGTAGATATAACCTATAAGATATTTTTTGCAGCATATGCAGCTTGCTACTTACAGACTTGGCTTCACATGGGCTGATAAATGATAAAATCCATCTTGAGAGACACCTATTTAATTGGAACCATCAGTACTACAAATATTGAAAAATTCCATTTCAAACGTTTCAATGGTTGGACACCCTTAATTTAGGTTTCATCAAAAGACAGAGCTGCCTTTAATTAATTAAACAACTACTGGTTTCATAGTTCATCCTTTAAAGCAAACATACTGATTGCATCCACCTATTCTCCCTTCTGACAAAAGAAAGTGTTACAGAAGAATAAACATACACCATTAAAAAAAATGTAATACTGGGTCTGATTTTGAAGGAAGGAAGGGAGGCACAATTGGGGGTGTCTGTCAGGCGAGGGAAAGCTGTCCCATCACACGCTGTGGGGAACTCAGTCCCACAAGGTCAACGAGGATTAAAGGATCCTCAGCATTTCTCATAATCACGTTTTAGCCTTTGCAAATATTATGAAACGAGAGAACCACCTGTCAGTTTGATGTGTAACACTATGGACTGGTGCTGCTGGTTCCAAACTCAACAGGACTGATGAAACAAACCCCAACCGAGGGGCTAATGCCCCTGGCTCTCTCTCTGCAATATGAAAAAACATGGCCTAATACCACATATAAAGTTAAGACACCTAAGAGAGGATGAGGAGGAGGTTGCTGAACTATGGCCAGCTGTTTGCATGTAGAAGAATTAATCCAGATTTCTCTCAGACAAAAATACCTACCTACAGATATTCTGTGGCATCTTTTCAGAAAAGGGAAGGGTCATTCACAGCACGTTTCCCCAGCCATTTACACTTTATTCACCAAAAAGAATACTTATCAACATTTGGAAAGGAAAAAGATCTTCCACATTTAGACCTTTCAAAGTGTGATTTTTCTGCCTGCAGTGTGCCCTCTGCCCCCACCCTGCTCTGTGGCAGCAAAATGTCACTGAGTATCCAACCCCAAGCACGGGGATGGCACAGAATGCGCCGTCTCGGGAGTGAAATCAGAAAGGACAAAGGGAAGGTTAAATGTTTTACGAGTGCACGCTGTTCAGCAAAATGAATTACAAGCAGAAGACAATAATCAACTCCGTAATGAATGAGGAAGGTCAATAGCAGGGAAGCACAAACAATCCCTATCATCTTCGTTCGGTAACAGATAATAACTCCCTCACTGCCACACACAAGCTCCTCAGGTCCTAACAAAGCAGCTTCGTACCGTGCTGGTTTCTAAAGCAACATACAACAGGCAGGGCACGTCTCTGCCTCTGCAGATGAAAATATGCCCAGAAAGGCTGTGACATCTCAATTCTTAGAGATTCGGAAACTCTAACAGAGAAGATGACATTGGCTACATGGACCCTGCTCCAAATGGAGCGTTGCACCAGGTGACCTCCAGAGATCCCTCCCAACTCAAAGGACTTCATGGCTCTGGAAACTTCATATAAATTATAAAAGTATAATCATTGATTCATTAAGCTTCTGAGGAAACCTTGGAACATCAGAAAATTACAAACTCATTTGATGTTCTGTGGAATCAGAAAACTTAAGGAACTTAAGAGAAACAACTGTTGGACAGGGCTTTGAGCTATCTGGTTCAGTGGGAGGTGTCCCTGCCCAGGGCAGGGGGTGGCACTGGACCTGGATGAGCTTTAAGGTTCCTTCCAACCCAAACCCTTCTGTGATTCTATCAGCTCCTACCAGCAGTACTATCTCAAAGCCTCAGCACTCTCTGTCATAAACGTATATATCTTGAAGATACACATCTAGATGTACAGCTAGAATGTACAATCCTTATGATACTTACTTCTAGCACAAAACTTACCACAAATGGTCACAATTTGTGAGGACATATTGCAGTCTTTTAAATAATACCATCTATGTGCAAGAGTCCCATTTTAAGTTTCTCCACAGGTCCCTGCTGGCATACGCTTCTGTGGCAAGCATTTGTTGCCTTTAAATGACTCATTAACACATACCCAATTTTTCACCTGCCCCGGCTGAATTTCTTTCTCAGCACAGCTTTATAAACAGAGAGAACAGAGAAGCAAGTTTGTGTGTCAAAATTACATACTTCAATTGCCAGAACCCCCAGCTGTGTGCTGGGACAGAGCAGCCCAGCGCTGGGCTGTCAGACCTGGAATCACTAACATAAACCACAGAACTAAACACGAGCATGAAAAGCCCTCACTCACCTGCACCAGAGCCTCCTTCATGGCAGTCCAGTTTGAGACCCTCCACGCACATTCCAGTACCAGGTAAGGGTTTATGTGACCTTTCGATTGGCCATATTCTGTCAAAGGCTCCCACTGGTTCAATTCTTTTGAGCAACTACAAAAATTGAAACATTCTCGGTTTGATTACCAAAAAAATAAACTTTCAATAAAAGTGACTGTAAATGTTGTGTATCAGAGTATTATCTGCATATCTGTTTGCCTGTGAGCAGCTCTGCAAGCTCTGCAAAAATTTTATCCAAGTGAGAAGATTTTTTTTTTTTTTCAATTTTATTTATTACCATTTATGATACAGAAATCTGTGAACAGGGAAGAGCTGCATTTTGTGTCTCCCAGAGCAACCATTTTAAATAGGAAAAATAAATTTTAGCTCCAGTCTTTTCCACCAATAACAAATTACATTTTTACAACACTTCAGGAATATCACTTCTGAGGGTCTTAAGGGAATAAAAATGATAGCTCTTTTCCATTCCCCTAAGTTTCCCTGTGTCTGAGCTAAGTCCTGAGCCAAGTTTATTCTCATAACTAATGCCTTAAACCAGCACAGGATTATACTCCTATTGCAGGAAAAAACTCTTGTTCTACATCAGCTTTAAAGTCTTACCGAATCCAGTGGTCTTCCCAGAGCTGATACTCAGGGAAGATCGAAGGGGAGGCATTGTTCCGCTCGTGCTCTTTTTTAGCCTTTTCCATTGCTTTTTCATAAGTTTCTTGTGCCTGAATAAAATTTAAACCATTATATTTTTCCATCTACTATATAAACATTAACTCAACATTCTTTTCTTCAAAAAAGTTATAAGAAACCTTTTAAAAATTCTAATTTTAAAGAACAAAATACATGAAATGCGTTAACTCATGAATATAGTCGAGAGACTATATTGGCTATTTGGCAGCTTTATAGATTTCATGAAAAAATGGTGGATGTGCTCAAAAATCTCACTTTATCTAGGTATCACATGGCCTTAAACTACTACTATAGCCAGCAGAGAAGCTGTGGCACTTCCCATTGTAGAAGACTGAAGTTGTTTGTTACTATTCAGAGTATTTTCTGGCTGACCAGAATATTCACCCTACCAGTAGAACCCTACCAAAGCCCCTCTATCCCCAGGAGTGTACCTGCTCAAAGAAGCCATGCTGCTCATAGGCAATAGCTGTTGCCGTCTCTGGGAATTTGCAGCGCTTCTGCCACAGCCCAGCCCACATGTCCTCTTCTTGCAGCAGGGAGTAGAGCTCGGCAAGGGAATCCAGGATCTCCTGGAATGGTAAGAATGGTTGAGCTGCCCTTAGAAAGCAGAGCAGATGTGGAAATAGAGAAGTGTTTCTATAAACTTTTCAAAACTCCAGGAGACCAGCAATTACTAACCACCAAGCACAGAGAAGAACAACCCTGCAGTACATGACATACACAGCCCTATGGCCTGTACATCAACCCTCGCCTGGCTTTCCTAATAGACCAGATCAAATCAGAGAAAATAACATTGGTTAACAAGCCAACAACTCAGTCTTTAAGGTAAAAAGAATCTGTAATATTTAGCTTCCTCAGCTGACCACAAACGCCCAGGTAGATGATAACTATGTGACAGACCGCTGAACACAACAGCTCCTCTTTACAGGGAACTCGATTCTGTTTAGTTAGTAATTCTTTAAGGTCATATGCCAACAGACTTGGTTAGGGAAAGCATATACCCTGTAAGGGGGACAGAGACCATAGAGACTTCTATTCAAGATTTTCAAGTCCAGAGAAGGGCAATGGAGCTGGTGAGGACTCTGGAGCACAAGTCTTGTGAGGAGAGGCTGAGGGAGCTGGGGGTGTTCAGCCTGGAGGTTGAGGGGAGACCTTCTCATTCTCTCCAACCCCCTGAAAGGAGGGTGTAGCTGGGGGGGGGTCGGTCTCTTTTCCCAACAAACAGGCAATGAGACAAGAGGAAATGGCCTCAAATTGAGCCATGGGAAGTTTAGGATGGATACTGTGAAATATTCCTTCAGTGAAAGGGTCATCAAGCCTTGGAACAGGCTGCCCAGGGAAGTGGTGGAGTCACCATCCCTGGAGGAATTTAAAATTTGTGTAGGAACACGGTGCTGAGGAACATGGGTTAGAGGTACCTTGACAGGGCTGGGCTAACAGTTGGACTTGATCTTAAGGGTCTTTTCCAACCCAAATGATTCTCTGATACTACTGTACTACACTGTCACTGGGTTTTTCTCTTCCCATTTCATAAGGTATTTCAATTAACAGAAGACTACCTGTTGAGGAGGAGTTATGCTTTCCTGCTCATAAAATTCTGTTGTCTGTTTAGGCTTTATTTGTAGACTCAGTCCTTTCTCAAAGGCTTGATGTTCCAGCATCAGCGTAGAACGAAACCAGAGGTTGTGAGTTTTACCCAGGTACTTCAGGACACAAGGTCTGATGGGGATGGGGGGAACACACTGTGACATTGCTTCCACAAAGCAGTTCAGTGCGCTGGGCTGGCAATCCCGCTGCACCTGATGGCTACCACTGCACAGGAAAGGGCTTATTTCGCCTGCTAGGGCCTGTAAAAAAAATAGAAAGGACAGTTATCCGTTCATTCGTATTCCTCAATTAGAGAATTTGGATCAAAAATCTTGTTAATACAGGGAACAATCATTTGGTAAGTGTATTTCGCTTTGTAAATCGAAGGCCCCTCAACAGAAGTACTGATAGAGGTACACAGCATTCACTACTCACAAAGAAAGGCAAACTTCCCAAAGCAAGCAAACAAGCCATTTATCACACAAATACATTTTCCTGAAACATTGGGCATTTACAAAGAGAGGGTCTCACATGTTGCTGTCTGTCAGACAAGATTTTCCAAAGTCGTGAAAAAAGCTGTATCCAAGTCTTCTCTGCTAAAGGTGTAGAAATATGACATAATTGAACAAAGGCACTCAGCAACGCTCCAGTCTAGGATCAAAAAGAAAGAGAAATGGGAAAAATACAGTTAATACTATGGAAAACCAGTTCACAGTTATATAGTTGTTTAAACAGTAATGTAAATGCTTTTTCAAACAACATATCAAAACTACATTTCCTTTAGCACTACAGACTACTGTAACATGAATGTAATCTTATCTTCATGGTGATTGAGATTCTGATTCATTACTGTAACCTTTGAAAAAAAAAAAAAGGAAAGAAGTTGATGACTGGTAACAGGAATGATCAAGTTAATTGGACAGCTGTTACTACTGGGACAATTATTTCAACAAAGCTTTCGGCTAAAATTATCTTCTTAGAAATTAATTTAAACAAAAGATGCCAATACACTCTTTTGATTCCCATCTTTGCTATCACAATTTTCTTAACTGAACAGTTAAAATACACTTACAGATGGAGGAGGATGAAATTTAGCTTTGTAGGAAAGCGATACAGTAACAATTAACATTTAACAATTTTTTCCCTATGTATACAAGAAATTACATCAGATTATAAGAGATGTCTACAGGAAAAAATATCAGCTAAAAAAATCAGATGTGTCAGATAAAAAAAAGTGTGTCAGTTCAGTTTCAAGATTTCATCAGTAAAATGATTTGTCAGGAAACTAACGACCTGTACCAACCTTCACTTCTCGGAGAGAGTCAAGAAATTTGTCGTGGCGGTTGGTCAACATGTGCAGCTGATTGCCAATGTCCTTCTCGGAAAGCTCCTTCGTTTTAGGCGTGCTGGTCTGATCTCCCGGAGCCAGTTCAATGTCTATTTCAACATCCTGTACAGAAGGAAACAACTCAAAACGTGCAGGTAGTTTTTAAGTACCTTTGCAGTTTTTTTCCCAAACAAATACAAAATACGTTCCTTTCAACGTATTTCAGGTCTTGCTGTTTATTTCTGCTAGTTCTGCAGGTTCAGGTATAGAGTTGCTCTAGCAAAGAAAGGGGTAAACGACTAAATGCCTGTTCTGAGAAACCCCTGCGTGATTAAACTGCAAGGTATAAACACAAGACACACTGACCAATCATCTTCCAGACAGCCTCTCCAAGCCCATTTGATGAGCTATCCTCCATCACAAAGATTTCTTTTTCTCCAGGATCTCCCCCAAGTTACCTCTTCTTTGGACTCGCTGTTCTCCCTCTCCCGAGGCTCCTGTTTGACGTGGGTGACCATGGCGAAGGCGGCCCTGTCGTGGCTGTCGGCGAGGTTGATGACGTTGGTGATGGAGGGCAGCATGGCCCCCTGGCAGCTCGTCCCGATGGTGGTGTTCCTCTCACACACTGCCAGCAGCAGCTGGGAGGCAAAAAGCAAGGAGAGGTGTTAAATATACCTTGTACCGTCATATTCCAAGGAAAGCACCACTATGGTTTAATAGTTATCAACAAGATAAAAGTTGCAGTAATATACTTAAGGCCTGTTTATCAACTTTATTCAACAAATACACTAAAATAAAGACACATAATCTGATCACATTTCGCTACCATTTTTGCTTTGACACAGATAATACATACTACAAGACATACTTTGCTTAATGTTTCTACACACAGCCAAGAAAAGTAGGGAATATATTTATCAAATTGTAATTGTATTTCTGATACAAATAATTCCCCTACCTCAATACATTGTTTTATCCAAAAGTGATTTCCCATTGCTTCCCAGTTTTGAGAACAGGTCACATAAAGCAGGCGCTCATAAACACGACGTTTCATGGAATTGTCAAAGACTTCAAAAAATTTGGCTCGTATGAGTGGCTGGGCACAACGCAACCCTGAGAGAAAGGCTGGCTCAAGTTTAGCAGTAAGTTCGCTTCCAGAAAGGTTCTCATCCCTAAGATGAATAAAGATGAAATGGCAGAGACATTAGACAGAGCAGCCTTCCATGGTGTGTACACAAAATACTGAAAATGAAGAGGTGACACTCTGTAGAAGCCCACGGGAGGTGGCGTGCATCCAGGTGCAGCATTTCTAGAGCAACAGCAAAGAAAATAATGCTGCTTGTTGGAAAACTGCCCCAAAACTACCACAAAACCTCTTTCAGGATAAAATCTTATCACAATTGTGAAATAATTTCAGCCACCTCTGTATCTTGCTTGAAATGCCAAATGGCACCACACAGCCTGTGGCAGCTGGGCTTTGCACAGGTAACCAGAACAAGCAGCAGCTCGAGTACAGTACCTCAAAATAATGGGAATTGTCAGCACAAAATTAAATATCTGCCTTTTTTGATGAGGTAACTGTTTTCATTTTTTCACCCTGTTACAAAATCTGCCAGTTTAATATTTTCAGGAGAGTTACATTGCAAGCTATTTACAATAACTTTCCAAGAGAAAAAAGACAGATGTGAAAAGATGTGTACACAAGGACGACAGTGTCCAGAATACAGTCAGCTACAAGGGTGCCCTGGTATCTGGGAAAGGAAGAGGTCAGGGCCGTGGAGACATTTTAAAGGAGCCAAAAAGAAAATCCTTTCTAAGGAACTTCTATTTTCAAATTGTCTTTCATAAACATGCATTGTGGTCTCAGTGAAATGAACTCATTTTGTATTTTGGAGGGGGCAGAAATAAGTTAATTCAGACCTAAGAAGACTGATAGCATGTTATAAAGGTCATATATGGTACAAATTATGAACCAATAACCTGCAATAAATGATTAATTGCTATAATTACCTATAGACATAGTTAACAAGGTCTAAGAACTGGGCATTTAATTCAAGGTCTTCTGGAAAACGCTTTTCAATGTAAGTCATCATTTTCACCAGTAAAATGGACTTCTCCCGGAGAGTGGGTGTCTGTATTCAAAGAAGACATGATTAATTGTCAATTCATCTTAAAACAAGCAGAGAACTGGCACATTCAAAGTCCACCTCAGCCATCTTTTCTATCACTCTTTCACTGTACTGAAAAACAGCTTGGTAGGTCATAGTTCTTGGAAAAAAAAATAAGCATTTATACTTCTAATATATGCTAGAGAATTTTAAAAATCATAACTAAAAGCAGGTTTAAATTGTTCAATGATTACAAAAATCTAACATATTTTTAAAAGCATAGGTCCTTTTATACAGCTCTGGATTGTCAGGTACTCAACTCCAACGGAAAATATGGCAAATTGAGGAGGCCACAAGATGTTAACAGCAATAACCAGATTTAAACCAGCATTACTCATCTCCTCCTGAAGGATCTCTCTATCCAAGTTCATGTGAAACATATTTTAAAACTTTTACTTTAAAACAAGTTCTCAGCAAAACAGCACAGGGGATCAGACACCTGCGAGAAGCCTATAAACCACTAAATATCTTTAACTCCAGTGACTTGCACAGGGGATGCAAAATATTGCAAACCTCATCAAGGGCCTCTAAACATATTAATGACCCTTCCACACCTCACTGTCAAAACCTGCTAAATTCTAACAGTGCATTACAGTTATTGAAGTATTTGAGAGCAATAATGACTTTATCTTCTCAATTTACCTGATTAGCTGCCATTGGGGAATTGTTTTTCACCCATTCTTCCACTATTTTTACCACTGCACGAAGGATTTTGGCATCACTAGATTTTTCAATGAGAGATGTTAGAATAGCTTGTATAAAATTTTTCCTCATTTCCATGCTCATCACAGCCAGGCGAGTTTTCACAAGGTCCAGGCTTAGCATCACCAGCTCACTTGTACCTGCTACGGATGGAAAAAAGGATTGGGATTGTGTGTACACCTGTAAGACACCTAGTCAAGGCATTTTCAAGGCAGATAAGATGCTGTAATTTTAAAAATAGCAATAACAGTATCTGGAAATAACATTTTCAGTATTATCACTTTCCATTCCTTTACAACAGGGACAGGTTCTTTCCAAAAAAAAAAACCCTACTCCATTCAAAGTCCTAAAGCCTGTTTGGTGGCATTTCAGCAGATCTCTGGTAAAAGGTACTAGAGAAGCCCAGTGCTGAAAAACTGCAATTACACTCATCAAAGAAATCCCTGTGATGCAGCACACCTACTCCCTTCTGGTAATTTCCTGACCTGCTTATCTGTCAGGTTTAATCATTTTCCAATTGTTTCTCAGTGTTAATAAAATCCACAAGATTCTCATTTACCTAATTAAAATATGGGCTGGGAATCTAACAGCAGCAATTCTTTGCAAGGATTTTCTTCAGTAGCTTTTTCATTAATAAATTACTGTGCTCTTTGCTAGCATTGGATTTTCTTCTACAAGAACATCTGATCATTTTTTTCAATGATTCAACTTAATTAATCTGATGACAGACAGAATTGTACAAACTGAAAAAGATGGTATTTTAAGAAAAACAAAAGCATCCGCTCTATCAAGTTAATACTGGAGCAACTGTTTGTTAAATTATCCAATAAGTGGAAAAAAAAGTAAAAAAAGTGAAAGCACAGAACAGTAAAAAAAAAAAATCAGGTCCTCTCCCCTCAAAACTACACACTCTTCAAGAATTAAAGAATCTCAGTATTTTTATATATGCAATCTCAGTATTTTTGTATATGCTGTAGCTCAAAAAATATTCACTAACCATTGACTGAAATGTTTGGGTTAATACTGAAATTCAGGTATTCAAGCAAGCAACAGGAACTCCAAGTGTATTTTTATCCTTCATTACTTCAGTAATATTTCTCACTAACACTGCAGCATTTTTCAAGGTGTAATAACGCACACAAAGCCCTACAGAACCACCTAGTCCCTTTAGGATGAAGGGATTCCAACACTTTGCAGGACTTTTAACCATTTCCACCCTTAGCCCATGGAATGCAATACCTGTATTTGCTTCGGCTGTCCCTGCAGCCGCCTGTGGGTTCAGGTGTTCCCTGACCATCTTCTGCAGGGACCGCATGAAGACGGAAATCAGCCTGTCGATGTAGCTGGGGTTGTTACTGCAGGCGGATTTCAGGATCATCAAAGTGCCTGCGGGGAAAAGCAACAGGTAGGGAGTGAACCTTGTGCTGAGCACGACAGGACTGAGACACAGGTGTTCAACGTGGATGTTCTCCTTCTATGAAAGGGCACAGGAAACGTTCTGGTTGTGTTCTGTCCTGCCACCACAGCGCTCTGGGACTGCCCCAGTTGCAAAGACTAGAAATCTGGATAGATCTGAAGAAAAATTTCAGTCTCAACTTCAGTCTAAAGTTTAGTCTTTAGTCTAAGACCAAAGAGCTACTTCTGCATTAATAAAAATATTTCCAAGTTCTGTACATAATTGTGTGATGGAGCATAATGGAGGGCAAGAGGGAGAAACGGAGGACAGGAAGAGAGGAACTGAGAGCAGATACTTCTCCAAGGCCTTAAAGAAAAAAAAAAAGAAATAATGAGGCAAAATGAAACTACTCCTAAAGTTGCGCATTCATTTTAGTAGCAAAAAGTAGCGAAACTTTAACATTAATAGGATTGGGTTTTGTAATTAAAAATAAAAAAATACACAATTCTGGTTTTCTAATCTAGAAACTTTATAGTTTCATAAATCAGTTACTGCAGATTGAAGAAGTTAACAGCATTGAAACAAGTCACTTTGGCACAGTTTACGAATGCAGGATGCCTACAAGGTCACAGTGCCTTCAATTACAGAGCTGTTAACGATGCACCTCCTAAGGTGAGCTCACCCATACCCATGCACGTGCAAACCAACCAGCCTTAGCAATACCTATGCTCTGAAATACTTCAAATCTCTAAGAAAGTACACAGACTGTGACAGATACCCCAGGCTCAGCCCTCGGGTCAGTCCCAAATGCTTCCCACAGCTCCCTCTGTGCGACACCAGATTCCAGTTTCCAGTTGGAAAACAAAAGCCTGTGACCAACCCCATACTCATGAACCACACTCCATACACGTCTGCCAGAGATAAGGGAACTCACCAAAGAGCTGGGAAGGGTTAGCATTAGTGGCCTTCTCATAATTAGTAAGTCCTTCATAAATGACCTTTCCAACGGCAGCATAAAGGCACTCCAGCTCCTCGTACTTTGAAGCTACGCTTGAGGTACCTGCAGCGTTTAGAGAGATGTTTACTTTTGGTGACATCAGCCACACAACAGGCACACCGAACACACACTCAGCTGTACCTTCCCTGGCACTTCACCTTGCTAATACACCATGGTAACACAGCAGATCCGTCATTTATATAAACTGCTTTATTGCCTAGTGCTGTGTCTCGGTAACACCTCCTTACCACGACTTCAGAATCACTCCTTCAGCAAGAAGTCAGAGATTAATGAGGTTTTGGTATTTTTTTTAAAAAAGATTCATCTAAATTAGTTTCTGTTAAGACACGGCAAATGACTTCTTTCTTTCTACACTCCTATCTCCCTTCCTTGTTTTAGCAAAACAGCAAAGCTTAACAACTAAAAAATTGCACTTCTGAAGCTGAAAAACTATATTCGCAAAAAGACATTAAATTTATAGCATACACTTCTTGAACCAAAGTTATGACAGCCACAGGTTATTAAGCTTTTGTCAATAAATAATGATGTATTCCACATGACTACTTATTTCAGATTTTCTTTTCTTAAACAGAGGTTGGAAGTGCAAGCTAAAATGGACCATTAAACGCAGGAATCATAAACCAGGATATTAGCACATTGCATGGAGTGTCCCCCCGCCCTTAGTCACTGAAGTTTCGCAGCAATAAAGGATAAAAGCAGGAAGAAAATCCCACGCACTTGGTTCTGTGGGGAAGATGCCCATCAGGCGGGAGAGCAGGCTGTGGACTGCTCTCAGGACCTTGGTGTTGCCACAGGTCATGCAGGCGGCGACGCCGCGCTGCAGCGGCTTGAAGCTGCTCAGCACCGCAGGGGGCTGCAGCACCGTCAGCAGGAAACTCAGCACCTCCAGGCCAGTGCAGATGTTGGCAAAGTTGGCCTGATTGGGTTGTTCCTAAAGAGAGCACAGAGAAAAAAAGTGGTGACGGGGGAAAATCACACATGTACTACACAGATTAGTAATTCCAGATCAAATCTGCTGAAATTCTGGAGTAAGGTTGAGGCTTGAGCAATGTTTCGCATCGATCTCCATAAAGACAACAGCGTTATAAAAGTAGAGCACATTTGGAGAAAACAGGCCACAGCGAATTTTCATATTATCTTGGACACTTAAAAGTTTCCGTAAGTAGGATATACATTGCTCACAAGGGGAAGTTATTCCTTAAAAATCAGTATTTGTAAATATTTAGTATTCTATCAGCACATGTCCCAGTGCAACCTAAAGAACCCAGAGCCCCAAACCGTCACCTACCACGGTCATTAGCAGCTTATCAAACCACTGCAACTTCAGCTCCGACTTGGGCCACATGTCTGGCCGTAAAGCTGTCTTCAGGAGGTTGACACAGCGGCGAGACAGCAATTCCCCAGGAGATCCAGCAGTGTTTGAGTTGTCATTTACCTAGCAATTAATCAGAGTTAACAAAACGACACCCTTTTGTAAGTACCTCGTTAATTTATTATGCATTTCAAGCAAGCATATAATTTCTTATTTCTGAAATGGATGAGCTTAAGTAGCTTTATCACTACAGTCCCACAGTATTTAACTGCATGAAAAGCTGACAACTAAGAGTAAACATCAGCTGTCTAAACTGCCAGCTAATTACCCCAAATCACCCATCAAAGGTATGTTTAAAAAAAGTTTAATCCCGTCTTTTATTACCACAACTGTGAACATGCTCAAGATGGTTAATCTTCTCTGTTTGCAAGGTATCACAAACACACCCAGCTCTGTATGTAATTCATCTTTAGACTTCAGGAGCACATCGAATCTGTGCAATGTGGAGTATAAAATCCCACCTTACCTACCAGCTGAGGCTGCTTCAGAAGCTATAACGTTTGTCAGCTTTGAACTACATCCACCTAATTCTCCTCACTCTAGAAAAGTTAATTCTTAACAAAATTTGATGAAAAGCTTGAGTTCTACATACTGCATGAAAAGAAGTAATTCCATGTATGTGATCTTGAAATACAATGACAAACATTACCCTTAGATATGTAATTGACATAGTCTTTTCCTATTAAACTCTCTAAATATTCTTTAGTTTTTGGGGAAAATCTTCTTGCCATTAAATCTAGGCAATGCGGCAAGCACACTTTGCAGCATCAGGCAAATACATAAATGAATTAAGAAAAAAACCCTTATGGGAACTTTTGAAGTCTTTGCCTGCCTCCAGCCAAATTCTCCTAGTCACGTCTATTGCAATCACGTCACTCCTGATATACTACTTGCTTGAAGAGAGAAAGTAAAGAACAAATAAACAAAACACTAGAAGTGATCAACAGCACAGTAAAACGAAGACTCAATCAATTTCAAAACCTGGACTGTAACCATTTCCATTAAAAGTTTTAATTTGAAAGTGCACGCTCCCTGCATCCAGATTTAAACACACAACACCAACACCAAGATACCTCACAAGTAATAACCATCAGTTGTGAAATGAAAAACATGTAGAAAGTGGTTATAAAATTCAGTTTCTTTCCTCCTTAAAATAAAAACGTTTTACTTTTGTACAATTTCACATGAGTTTCTAGCCTTTCAACGAAAGGGAATATACAAACACTAGAATAACCCAAGCACAGAAGGACTCTTATGAAAAGAGGGGTTTCTGGATTTGGCTACTAACACCCCACGGATATTTGCATATGGGAATAAACCCAGTACCTGGCAGGCAATTCTGATCAAGAAATTCACGACCGTGTCCGTGTGCTGCTTGTCAATCGGCTTGGAAAGAAGCGCATCCGCTCCCGGCAAGGACTGGCTTCGTCCAAACACCTGCGTGTAACAACACACAAACCCCTGAGCAATGGGAGGAGGACGACAACAACAACAAGCAGAACAGATTTTAAATATTTTCCAAAAGTATAACCCTCAGTTCAGTGAGTTTCGAGCTATGTGGAAAAAACAATTACGCTAAATTGCTTAGTCAGTGCAGGTTATTTCAGAGTTTCTGAACGAAACCTCATTTTTTCTTACAGCACTTATTGCTCCTGTCGCTGTCCTGAATCGTTTCACTTCTTGGCCAGAATCCACAGACAACCCTCTTTTAACAGCAGATGAGGCAGAACTGGCTCCTTCTCCACTTGTGCCTGAATCCATGTCCGAATCCGGCTGAAAGATCAGCAATGCGTGTGTTAAAAAAATCATTGAACTGTGTAACAATTAATCTTTACTGGTTTATTTAGACTTCCTACCTGCTGGTCTTTAATTCTTTGCAATTCCCATTTAATAACTACTTCTGCAAGATCCACAGCTAATTTTCTTTGCTCTATGGTAACGCTGGGAGTGAAGCCCAGTCTCTGCATGGCACTAACCATATGTTGGACCAAGTGATGTCTCACTGGATAATAAACCTGCAAAGATGGTTTCACAGTCACGTTAGTCATTAACCAATGAACTCCTACACGAAGAACATAGAGATCAAATAAAGCAAAATGGTAAAATAGTCTTTAATCCCACAAGTCTGCTATATTTGTACCAAGCTCAAATTTTGCAGTCAGGAAAAGTAACTGGTACTTTGATAATAAAATTTTGGCTACAATTTTCAGTAGTGGCTACTGATTTCACGTACACAAAGGAAGACGTTCTTCTGAAGATGCAAGATTTTTCTCAAGAATCCATCGCTCTAATTGGTTGCCAATTCCTTTAAAGAGCTACAACTCATACATTTTATCAAAAAGCATTCAGGCATCAATTCCTGAAAAGTGCCATAAATGCATATTAGCTGACACTTTGGGTCATGTTTTAATATGCATTTTACAAAATGCTCCTCTACTGACATTGTCAGTATTCCCACATTTGTTTAATGTTTCCCAACATACATTAACTGGAGATAAAAGTTACCAACTTAACCCCAAATACTGTCAAACAAACAAGGATTACTGGATGATGAAAAAGAATACAGTTCTGTACTTATTTTAAAATAACTCATAAAGAATCTTCCCAGCTCTGTCAAAGAGCACTGCTACCACATGAGTAATGAATCAATCTCACAGGCTTCCACCTAACAGTTTGAGCTCTAACTGCACTCAGGATAAAGCTGAACAGGTGGTTTGCTCTTTAATGTTAATAGTTGCTTTCAGTTTTAGTAAGTATCTTTGCTGACAGCTGATGCCCATTGAAGCTAAACCATGTGAAGCAGATTACCCTATTTTCTAATCAAATTGCAGTTCACCTGGCTGATATCTGAGACCCAGGGACTGACGGAACAACCGGCACAACTACCTTGAAATGCTGTACTATCAAGTGCAGAATATGGACTAGCTGGGGCACTGTATGACCCTCTTCCACAATGATTTTTCGTGTCCAGTGGGTCAGCATCTGATGCCCATCCTCCATGCGGGCAGGCACAGCTGGAGTCAGAATCGCCATCGCTTGCCTGACGATAGCTCGGGCTTCCATTGCATGAGCTTTTAGAAGGCTGTGAAAAACCTAAACAGCAGAGTTTGTGATCAATAGTAATATTGTACATACTTGTACATACCACACCCCAGAAAAGTAGGAATTCAGGAGTCAATACCTGCAGAACGATCTTCTTATGTATAGCAAACTTTGCGATGATGTGAGCCAGCAGCAGATGCCCACTGTATTTGCAGGCGGGGTCCACGCAGGCCTTGGACAGGAGGCAAGGCCACGCAAACGTCATCAGGCGCCGCAGTTTGCTGTTGCGGTTCTTGTTGTTGTCATGGATGTGGTGCGGAGCGTGCTCAACCAGAAGCGTGGCAAACTGCAAGAGGTATATCCTGAGAGAATCCAGCATATCTGCCTGCTTTTCTGGATCAAGCACCTAGTTCCAGGGATGGGTAAAGAGAAGAGGAGGAAGGTGAGAAAAAAACAAAACAAAAATCCTAAACTTCATTATCCTCAAAAAGCAAAGTCCTAGGGTTTTTTTGGTTTTGAGCGTATTCTAAGATACCTAGTAACTATATTCACCTTCTTGATTCAGTTTAATACCCACAAGACATCCCTCTGAGGTAAGAACACATTTGGGAAATTCCAAAGTGCTAACCTATTAAAATAAGAACCAAAACAAAACCCACAAAACCCACCACCCTCATCTGCAACAACACCTATTTCACAGCTGCTAACTTGTTCAATGAAACCAAAGCGAGTGACAAAGGCTGATGTTCAGACAGAGAAAGCTTTGCTTGTGAAAAACACTAGGACTGCAGCCATGTGAGGCCCATTTCTACAGACAGACATTCGAGGCCTAAAGATATCACAAAACGAAAATTATAGCCCAGTCCTATTGATGGCTGGTGGATCTCCCAACAGTTCCAGTTATGATGCAGTTTGATGTACCTGATCAGAGTAGTTAGAAACAGCACAACTAATTCAAATCAGGACTGAAAAGCCAAAGGAGAGGAACAATTCTAATGCCAACAAGAATTATTACCTTTGTAATAAAAACACTGGTGATGCTTTCTGGATTATCTCCTTCTGGGTTTGGGGGGCCCAGCAGCTGTTCACCTTCTCCCTTTTCAAAACTGTACAAGAACGCGGGATTCAGGATATGCTGCAGCACCTACAGAATATAAACAAAACCCAGTTATTCTGAGCTATTGGATATTGTAATGGCAGTCAATATTCATGTCATTCCCTAGGCAAACCTGCATGTTAGACACACAATGCATCACAGAAGGAAGCTGTAACTAAAGCCTTAAGAAACAGATACACATGGGGTTTTTCCTTTGCTTTCCCCCTTCCAAGGGCAAAGATTCTTAGAAAGTGTGAACTAAAGTAGTCAGCGCTGAAAGCAAGATGAATTGCTGTCTCTGTTTATTATCGCTCTTCTTCAGGTATGATATTTTCACCTAAATGGTCCTGCCAATTATCAAACTCGTTGACATTTAAGTAAGCGAGTTTTGTTGCCCTAGTTCCCAAAAAGAAAATTAAACCTAAATACCACGCTGCTTTGATTTAATTGCTTTAGTTACCTTGGCTTTGAGCTCGTCTCCAAAGTTTGGGTCATTGAAGTCTACAAACCGGAAAAACAAAGCCCGTTTTTGGGGAATACTGTAGTTTTTGGGGATGTCTTCTTCCATGTATTCCTTTAAGAAAGTCATATTGCAGAGAAATCGACCCGTAAAAGCCCGAAGCAACTGGAAGAGCAACTCTATATCACCATAATTCCTTCTGTAAAAACACATAAAATAAAAAGCTTCTGTGAAAAAATACCCAACCAAACTACTGAGCTGATGACTTGGTGGAGAAAGTAATCCTGGTTTGAAACGAGCAGAGAGCCAAGAGCAGGCAGCACCAGAGGTGTGGGCTGAGCTAATGATCGTATTATGAAATACATTAACCCTTCTCTTCAGTAACTCCAATCCATTTTCAGTGCCCCAGAATACCTGTAGAGTATTTTCAAAATTAAAAAAAAAAAAACCAAACTGTACACAAGGTATAAGAAATCAATGTTTTACATACTTGCAGTAATTGAGTAAACAGTATGCTAATAGCTTGGGTTCTTTCCAATTCGTGGCAGCCATATTCTCTTTTCGGTGTCTCTCCTGAAAAGCCTCGCTCACCCATACACGTTTCAGCTGGTTCACCAGGGAATGCTGATTTGCTAACCAGCACTCATCGTTCTTAACAATAATACTTATGATCTGTCAAAAGCAAAGCAAGACAAATGCACAGTCAACATGTAACAGATCTGGCAGGAGAAAAAAATTATATAAAAGCACTTCTTTAAGGTTAATCAAGCGTTCTAAAATATTAAGAACATATAAGAGACAAATTAAAACTAGTTTAGATCAATTTTTAAAGGAATTTCTTTTTTTAAAAAAAGTTTCTGTTGCCACATCTTCCTCTTGTATCTTGGTTGATTTAATCATTTGAGTCTCTCTTCCCTTCCTAGAGTGGTGCTGACTACAAACATTTTACATTTTTACAAGTGTTTTTCCACAAGCTGTAACATCCACAGACCTAGAAAGCTGTGCAGAACAGCCAGAGAGCTGCAGGGGGTTTACCTGTCTATTGCAGAGACAAGCAGGATAAACCAATACCTTGATAGCCTGAAACTGCAGGTCGAGCCGCATGGTGGTAGTGCTGGGGGAGCCGGGTCTGACCGCTGCTTGGGTGCCAACCGGTAGGAGCAGAGTGATAAAGCGGTTGGGATTAGCTGCCAGTACATCACGGAGGGGCTTGGCATCTTTATGTTTTAAGAAACTCTAAAGAAGGGGAAGAAATAATTTTAATAACACCCTTTAAAAGCAAAAATACCAAAAGGCTATATATCATTCCTGTAGCTTTTATATTCCTCGCTAAAGCTGCAGAGGTTATATTTTGTACATATAAAAATAACCTCTAAAGCTTCAGTAATAATCCCACATGATTTGGAAAGGTATAAAACCAACATCTCAGGACAAACAAATACCGAATGCGAACAGGCACCCTAGAGTCAGAGTTAAGACCCTGACAAAGGACTCTAAGATCATAAAGGGAAAAAAAGATGGAGAACATGAAAAACTTCTCATTCGTCAGATTTGTGAAGAGGAGGGGTTTTCCCACTCCTCTCCCCACACAGCTTACCATAAACATTCTGCTCCACTGCGGGTCATTTAAAGTGGCTTCCATCATGAACAGCTCCACAGTCTGGGATGGATGACGCGTCAAAAACTTTATCAGTGGTTCCCTAAACGGACTGCCAGCCTGGAAGGTTCACAAAGCTTAAATTAAAAACGTACAGGGTTTTCTTCTAATTTACTAGCACTCAGAAAAATAGGTTTGGTATTTATGCAGATACAAAACGTTCAGAACTTCTATGATGAGAATATATTGACAAATTCAAAACTCCTGAAAGACCTGAATAGCATATGTATTCCCACACTGTGTTTAAAATAGTATAATTGTTACATACCGATGTTTAAAATTACAATAAATAAAAATATCAGTAATGTTAACTTCTACTTTTACCTCAATTAACATCGCTCGTTCTGTTTTCATGACCACTTCGAGCAGAGGTTTAACCAAAGTCTGAGGGGCAGCTGGGATCAGATGGAATAAATTTATAATTGCTGAACAAATCTTCATTTCCTACAGGCAAAAAACGTGATTATATTAATCTTCCATTTATAAGAAAACTGATCAGCTTCCCATAGCTCAACATTGGGGCCATTACTCTGGATGGGAGAGCTTATCAGCCACTCCAATGAAGAACAGAATTCTAAGCAGAAAATCCTGAGAAAAATAGTAAAAACCTCTGAGCTGTTTCCATGCCAACTCTATATAAAGTAAAAGCTTTAAAGTAACCCTCCTCAGCAAGCAAGAAGTTCCTCTTACTAAGATTTGTAACAAATATTCAATATAGATAGAAGTTAATTAGCTCATAACAAAACACTGGTGTGTAATCAGTTATGGCATTTACAATAACATAAATTTGTAACATTCACAACTGAATGAGTTCCATAATTCCAAAACATTAATACCATTTATTTCTTGTCTTCCCACATACAAACATTCATTAACTTACATTTCCATCACTCCGTTGTCCACCTTTGTGTGTAATAACTACAACTTCCATCCATTTACGCAGGTGTTGCTAAAAGGAGAGGATAATTAGTATTAGTCTTATACTGTTCTGGTTTATCAAGTGACAGCATATGCTATGAGAAAAAGAGAAGCAGAGGCAGAAATTATTGTTTGAGGAAAAAGGGAAAAATGGATAGTTATTTTCATTCCCTCAGATTGAGGGAATTATTGTTGCTAAAAATTCTCTCCATATTCAAGAAAGCAGGGGTTCTAAGGGTACATACATTAAAAGGCACAAAAATCCAAAGTCTGATAGGCTTACATTTGCTTAATTATTTGCTTGATATCTATGCATTTAAATACTTAAATATCCATGACTAAAGTACAGAGTTTAAAAACTGCAAATAAGGGCAATACCTCCCAGCTTTATATAAATCAAGACAATCACCGAAACAGACTCAGCCCACACAGTTACACAGGAAGTAAAACACATCTTCAGGGGTTTCTCTAGTGTATTGTTCTGCCAGCACCTCGCTTAAAAGTAAATTCGTCCAAGCAGACCTCAGCATACCTAGGAATGTCTCCACTAGAAAAGAACATCTCATAACTTTCTGCAAAATGTTTAAAGATTTGGGTTTTTTAATTAATTATGAAACAAAAATATTGTATTTCCAATATATTCATTGAGTCACTACTGAATTGTTCTTTGACTTTTCAACAATACAAATATTAGCTAAAACAAAACTCCTTCTGGGAAAAGCCAAAGACAACTGGAAGGGGCTTACCATCATCTGATCACAGAACTTGTCATTAAAGGAGTTTGGAAAGAGTCTGGTGACAGACGTCAGACGATTGACGACGTTCAGCGTCAGACTGCGGTAGTCTCCCAGCATCATCAGCAACGGTCTCATGTGGGTATGAATCTGATCAACCTCAATGGTAGCTCCTTCTAAGAACTGCAAGAGACCACAGGACACAGATGGAGAGGGGAGCATTTCCCGCAGGCACCTTTCTTCGAATAAATTCTGCTACCTTGATTTTTCTTCTTTCATTTTTTCCTTTCAGAATTAATAGCTTAAACAATATTTATTGCTGGAAATATATAGAGTGACAAGATGTATTTATGAAGCACTTAAGTATTTCTGATTCACAGTAAGAGATTCCATAAAATAATCAAGTAGGAGATCTTAATTACAGGTGGATTGAAAAAATGCTATAGCTATAAATTATATATACAGCTATGGACTGCTTTATTAGGAGCTGCTCTGAATCTGTCCGAGGGCAATAGAGCAGACTTGTGTGTTCCAATCTGTGTGCATCCATGATCACTGCTCTGGACTGTGCCAATTCACCAGGTGCTGAGAGTGACTTGTGTTATTACTGTTATTATTGCTATTTTCCTTTGCCAGTATTGCTCTATTAAACTGTCTTTATCTCAGCCCACAGGTTTGGGTTTTTCCCATTCCCCTCCTTTTCTCCCCCTCTCCCTGCCCATC
Organism: Scolopax mira; assembly: GCA_004320125.1. Lineage (NCBI taxonomy): Eukaryota > Metazoa > Chordata > Aves > Charadriiformes > Scolopacidae > Scolopax > Scolopax mira. The sequence goes on from BJBW01002696.1 coordinate 381,512, forward strand.
TTGGGGAAGGGGAGGCCTGTGCCAGGGACCAGCTTTTACAATCAAGCTGGGGATACACATTTGTGAAACTGACACTGTTTATGAAGAAAAGAAGATACATTTACAAAGACCAGACAAACAAAACCAGAAAGATTTACCCTGGTACAAGAGTTTGTAATGCTTAATTCAACCAGAAGAAATTCTTATGGCTAAGTTCAAACCCAAAAAAACCCACATCTGACAGAAATGTAATTATATTGGTGGCACCGAGGACTGAACAGAGCAGCCATAACTTCCTGTGGAGAACCTTCCCAAGCAGCTTTGTAGGAAGGAAGTGAAGCAGAGAACAATGGCCTGAACCCAGCACTAACCTTCCTCATGCATGCTTCTCCCGCCTCCTGCAGCTCATTATTGGTTGAATTAAGTGCCTTGAAAAGCGCAGCAATGATTTTCTCTCTTGACTGAGGCAAGTAATTGCAGGCAGCTAGAGCATCTGCAAATATCAAAGTAAATTTGTTCTCTTTGTTAACTCAATTTCAAAAGAGATGGAAAAAAGATCCTAATTCTACATTTCTTCAAGTTTCTTTTATTTCATCTTAAATTACAGACAGCTAAAGCATAACATGCTTTGCCAAAAGCAACAGGCATCATAAAACAGTAAAGAACAGAAGTTCTATTAACAGTGTTCTAAAGTTTTCCTAATGCTATATAACATAATTAGTCTAAAAATATTTTGGGTTCATTTCAGAAACTAAATGCTAGTCATTAAGAGAGCAGCAATGCTTTCCCATTATTCTCCATTAAACTGTGACCTCTCGAGAGCAGTCATCAGTCTTCAAGCACCCAAGTTTTCTGCTGATCTTGGGAAGAAGATTGCCCCTCGCTCACAAGGACACTCATCTACATCAAATTGGGTTTAGGAAGTTTGACTTACTTAAGGCTGCAATCCGGAGAGGTACGAGTGATGGGAGACTTTTGTAACAAGGTAGTTTCATTAAGGCAACGTCTTCAGCCTCACACAAATTCAGTAACTAGGGACAAAAAATAAACAATCATTTTAGCAGAGCATTGTGAATCATGTTTGAAGAGGTACTGTCAGCTACCCCCTGAGTCTTGTTTCCTCAAAGAGCCAAGTTTATGCAAACACACTAATTAACCTCCAAATGTCACCAACAGGCAAAAATTCTACTCTTCTTGCTTTGAGACAACAGCTAGCAAACCAAGGGGTTAGACCGTTTCTCCAAGTTCAACCTACACACTAATTTTATATCCCATTTTACTTAAAGTGTCAGGGACTCAAACACCTTAACAAACAGTATCTATGTTTTGGTGGTACGACAATTTATTTAACAGATACATGGGGCATAAAATAAGACCTAAATACAAAAGTTAGTGCTACTAGAGTAGGAACATAACACCAGAGTTCATTGACTGTATTTCACACACATTAATATTCTGCTTAGCTCAGAGTTATTATTTTGTAGGTAAAGGCAGACCCCAGTTCATGTTTCAAAGGATACATCCTTTGGTGAGAGTTACCCTTTGGTGAGAGCTTAAAGTGGACAGAGAAAAGATGTATTTTTAACAATGACAGTTCAAACACTATCACTACTTAAGTGTCTACATTCAAACATGGGAACACAGAAAGAAAGTACCTCTGTGTAGAAAACCTTGTGTTCCACGACATTTAGATCCATTGTAAACAATCGGGGTTGCAGGGTTGTGCAAAATGTATTCCCCTCCATCAGGCCAATCTGGGCATTTGCGGGTTGATGCCTAAGTAGATGCTTTTTAGGAGGAACCATGTCTTGGAGAACCTACACAACATAATGGAGACCACAAAATTAACAGCCTGGTCAAATGACCCCACAGACCCAACCACTAGGACAGTATCATTAGTCATGGCTCCATTTGCTGCTGTGGCTCCAGACGAACCTCTTTAGAAATCACTAGTCAAGAAGAAAAGTATTTCTCTGAACTAATTTAATTTGCAGTCAGTTAGCAAAATAATTCGGTATCTGTAATTATTACATATTCTCCATGAACAGATCTATGATATCTAATAACTTCACATAATGTTATAAACAACAATGAAATTCAAATTACTAACTCAAGAAACAAGAATATTTTAAGCTCCTAAAACACGAGAAAAACAAAGGCATTAACGTTAAGATTTTTCCGTTGCACCAACTTCTCACTCTCCTCCATAAACACCTTGAGCAAAATAAGATCTAAATTAGGGGCCTTCTTTGCATGTTCCCAAACTAATATAACAATGTTTTTAATTTCATATCCTGTGGTGGCCCTTCAGTCTTATGTACATTTACTCGTCTTTCAAGGGAACGAATGCTATTAGCTTTAAGGAGTATCTAGCAAAAAGTAACTTAACCAGCTTTGATCTTTACAGTCTCTTTCTGGATTGAAAAAGGCACAGCAATATGCCTCATAATATAGAGAATACAAAACTGAGGTTCAAAATGCAGTATTGGCCTGGCCTAACCTATGTCTCATTGGTGATAGGACAAGCAGTCCATAATTTGAGGAAGTAAATCAACCTGAAGACACTATAAATTCTGTCTAAGCAGTCAGGCACAGCATGTATCAATCTCTACAGCACTCCTGCCACATGTATTTTACGGCAATGAAATGGAGCAAATGATAAACACATGCTATCAAAGCACTCAGGACTTCATTCACTCATGTGAGAAAATGTAGGCAGAAAAGCATTTTGCAAATCCAAACTGGTAAACAACTTTCACCTCACTTTCAGTGAGTAATCCTGCTCACCTCTTTATGCGGCTCCATAATCACGGTGACGCTTTTCCCAGTGACCTGTGCAAGTACCTGCAAGGAATGCATGGCCTGTTTCCTCACGGTGGAGTTTGGAGAGGTCACTTCTCGAACCAGGTCATGTGTTACATGATGGAAAGACTTCTCCTGTGCTGCCAGGATTTCTTCTGTTTTCTCTTCATCTTTTAAAGGAGTTGCACATCTGATCAAAAGCTGTTCTAATGTGGTCTTTGCCATAGCAACTGCTCCGTTGGAAACCTAAATAGATTACCATAGATTATTTTTATTAAATAAGTACAGAACAAAGTAGAGAACAAAGATCACAAATCTACACGCTATCATCAATGAACTTAGCAATTTGATGAATCCTCGGCAAACGGCTAAAAACATATAAAGCTTGAACAGAACTAATATTCAATGAATCTTCCCACTGATCATTCTGTAACTGTGAGCTGGAATGCAACGCAACTCTATAAAGGAATTCAAACTCATGGTTGTCACCATGATTCACAGCAGAGATGTCAGGCACCCAATTCTCTAGGTATTTATAACTACAACCAGTTTAATCTTAACACCTTTCAAACTAAACACAGAAAGAATTAAAAACCCAAGTGACAGGGAATCTAGTGTTCTCTCACTGATGTGAACACAACCCATACATTTCTACTCTGGAAGAACCAAGTATCATTCCAACTTTGGCAGTTACATGGAAAAAACAGACCTCATTTCTAACTTCAAGTCTTGGTTTAAGTTAAAATGACTAAAATGCACTCATAACTATCAAATATACAATATATTCTGAAGTTAAGTAAAATCAAGATTGACAAGAGTTCAGCCTGTGTGAATTTAATAACAAAAGTTTGTTTCCCCATACTATTTGATATTCAGTAATACCTCTCCAGTTAGATCCATCATAACAAAGAGAAGTGCCTTCAGGAAAGTCTGCTGGTTCTGGAGGACCCAAATTAGTGGCAGTCGTTCCATAAGGAATTTAATTGACACAACACCTCCCAGTTTAGCATACCAAGCTTGTTCATAACAGCAAGCACATAATCGTTCCACAATGTAGGAAAACAAGGGCAGCTGACAAGCCTGGAAATAAAGAAATATATTAGTTTGCTTGCTCAGCTCACTAATAGTCTCCAAAATTTTAGAAGTTAAATAGCATTGGCTGAAACTAGGTCTTTTAAATACATTTTTAAAATAAATAAATAAATGCATTACCCTTTCCTTTGAACCCAAGATAATGCTCGCAACATCAAATATCACTGCCAGAGCCACCTCTCCTATTTTGCAGAGCTCCTTCTCCTCATACGCCATGCAGATCGCTATGGCATCAATGAGCACCAGGGGATCCATGCCTTTCGACCCGTTTTCCTCACTGTGGAACATGGCTGTGCTAGGCTGGCTTCCAACCTGGTAGCACTGCAGCAGGAAAGGACCTGTAATTTGTGTTGGGGAAGGAAAAAAAACCAAAACAGATAAACCCAGGGATATTTCAATATGAACAGTATTTCAATTAGATTTCACTACTCCTCTCACTAGCTGATAGCTAAACCAGTAAGCACTGTGTCTATTTGCATATAAATGGATTGTAAGGCATTATTCACTCTTAGAAGAAAAAAGATTACATTTACATGAATATTTTCCTCTATGCACTAGACTATGCCCTGCAAGATGATTTAATTAAATTGAAGAATCATAAAAATTCAAGTTACATTAATATGACAAGGAATAGTGATAGACTTCTAGCATGTCGTTTCCCAAATTACTTGTCACACAGTCCAACTCCAAGTGAGAAGTTTTCTTCCAGACAGAAGACACCATAGTGCTCTGACCTTTACTTAGCTCCTCTCATGGTCCTTCAAAACCACGAGTGGAAACAACCCAACTAAAGACCACCCTCAAAATAACTGTGTATCAAGCCACACAAATGATCTAGAAATATAAACTCTTCCAAGCTGTTATTATTTCACTGGATGTAGTATTCTGAAAAAATTATTAGGCGATTGATTGTTTTTTTAACATTTGCTGAATAATTTTTTACTGCTTAAAAGAATTAAAAAATAATTCAGCCAACATATCTACGCAGAAGCAACTCCAGTATCATGACTGTCTTAAAACAAATTACTCTTAGAAAAGGCATAAACTTCTCCAGCCCCCCGGTCAGCCCCCAGGAGCTCTGTCCCACCCTCCTTACCACACTGCTGAGCCACGGCCACCATGGTGTAATGGCGGATGAGGCTGGCTACGAAAGGCAGAGCACTAGGCCTCAGGTCCTTGATGACGGCGGACATGAACGCCCCCGTCAGCGCCTGCTCAAACGTCTTACGAGCTGGAGTGTCCTGAGCTTTGTATCGATGTGAAATAATCACACTGGGTATGGACTTCTCTGTAAAGCTGAAAGATGGGATTAAAGCTTGTTACAGTCCCAAACCGCAGTACTGGCACCCGAACCATGAGTGTCTGTCTAGTACTTAATTATTGCTCTCAATATCTAACTCCACCTCCCGTTTTCCCCTCACTTTGAAAGAGCTAGACCAGTTCACACAGTCCATACTAATTTTGCCAACCACTGGCTCAAACATGATGGATAGCTCAATTTCATGTGAACATTTAAAGGCAGTAGTTCAGCAGAAGCCACTAACAGAACACAGCCAGCATGTGGCAACTCAATTACACAATGCCAGCTTCAATATTTTGACATTTTTCCCTTTTTAAAAATGACATTTGATTTTAATCTTGAAAGATTGAAACGTTATTTACCAAATCACCACCCAACAAATCCTATTTGTTGCAAAGCTGTATTTATGTCAAGTCTAACGAGTCCAAGATGTAAAAGCTACTATACTACTTATCTACATCTACTACACTGCAGAAGTTGAAGTCAGTGCACACTTTGTGGGCAAAGTCAAAGTTAGCTAAAAGCCATAAACTCATTAAGTATCTATGACTAAAATATTAAAATAAATAAATAAATAAAATCAATAAAAAGCCCCTACACTAACAGAAACATTGATTACACGTGCTACTGAGCTATAACTTGGTCGCTAAATTAAATTTTGTATCCCTGTCACTTCAGTAAAAAGTTAGATGTACATACAAAACATAACCTTTAAAACACAATTAAGCACCAGAATGCTCCAACCACTTAAAAACAATAAACTAAGATTAATTTAAAAAAAAGTCTGATCATATCTAAGAGATAATACATTGGACTGCAATAGGAGAAGAAAATTAAAGTATGAAACATTAATACATGTCATCAGCATTTAATAACATGCTGACAAAATTCCTCTGACTGGACAGCCCTGTGTTGAGCTCAAAGGAAGCCAGATAAACCCATGGTAAAAAGACATTGCCTGGACTAACCACTGCCTCTAAATTAGGTTATTCTAAAGACACTATAAATTTTACATACACATTTACGTTTAAAGAATTGTCATACTTGGGATGTGCAAGAAGCTGGTATAAAGCATGTTTATTATCATCCAGGCTCATCATTGCTACTAGAAAACACTTGATTACTTCCCACGCCTGCCTGCGGTAATAGGGCTCTGTGTTGGCACTCTTCAAACAGTCCAGGGCAGTCTCGATCGCCTGTGAGGAGAAAAACACAAACAGGAACCAAACCCCACTTCGTCTGAATGTTTGCAATAAGGTGATTAATCAAGCGAACAGTATCTTTATTACATATTAAAAGTAACGTTAAACATTTGTGCAATTTGGATGCCCAAGTTAAGAAATGCAGAGAATGCCTAAGAAAGCAGAATGGAAACTCTGATGGCATTTGCTGTGCTTTTATTAATGCAAAGTTTCACAGCAGATATACTTATGTCCATGGTCAGAAAGCATTTGAAGTCATGAGGGAGGTACACCTTCATTCTCTCCCCAACAAGAAAATTTTCCTCACCTTTTCCTGCAGCAATAATTTAAAACTAAATTTAAAATTTAGAATAATAATCCTAATCTCTATAGACTGTAGGTATATAATGCGTTCATATGCATATATAAATGGTACTAAAAAATGTTCAGTCTTACAAATTACTTTGTCGTATTTTCCATGCAAGTCAAGAGCTACATCATACGTGATTCAATGTCCCTGTGAGCAACTTCTGAACACTTAATGGAAACAGTACTGCTCTTCTACTTTGCAAGGAGATTTATTTAATGCATTTGAGATTCAAATAATCTCTTACAATATGAAAGCAATGACAAGGGGGGGTAGATCTTTTCAGAAAATTTATATTTTGCATGTATATAAACACAGCTAGATATTTTCTATCCTTCCCAAAAAAAAAAAAGAAAAGAAGCATTAAAAACAAATGAGACAGGCATTATTAAAAAACCACATCAAAATGTTTCTGAGGGCACAACATCAGGAATTTAAATTCCTGATCAATGGTAAATAAATTCTAGCCATCCATGCTTAAACAAGATTATGCAGAAAAAGGCTCCGTTACACAAAAATGTGTATTTTCCTTCTTTGAAAGGAAAACCTGCTTATTGAGTGAACAGCGGCCATCCCACCCCTGTCTGAACAACCCTGCCAGCATCCCAAGCCCTTACCTTCTCCATCGGGAGCTGGATGGACGCTTTGCAGTCTGAAAATTCAATTGTGATACTGGGTCCTTGGATTTCTGTGACAATGTATTGCAGTTTCTGCGATTCCTTTAACATCTTCCTGTTACTTCCACCGAATTTCCCGAGCACACGGTAAGCCACGTGGGAGATGCTGTCTGCAGGGTTGCGCAGGGTGCGCCACAGAGCCTGCACGGATTTGAGATGATGCACGGTCAGACCAGGCTCACTTCAACGTTTTTTCAAGTGGTAATGTAAAAAAATGTCAAGGAAAACACTTATTCTTGTACCTGGGCAATTGATCCCACATAACTTCCAGAAAATACCTATCCAGACTGAATAAAAGCAGTCGCAGTTCACAACAGTTCCAGTGCTTTGTACCAAGGCAGCTTTACAGAAGATTACTGTGATCAGCTGCAAAATCTTTGCCACACCAAAATTTAATTTCATGTTTATGACTAATATGAGACAACCAACATTATGAATTTGTAAAAACAAAAAAGCAGGCCAGTTAAGGCTTAAGTGAATTAACCTTAAAGAGACATTTTAAATATAAAAAGCAAGTAAAGTAGCTAATATATATTTAAAGGATAGACCAAATGTAGGCACCATATTAGGGGAAATAGCCATATTTAAAACATTTGTCTGAATTTCAGCCACATCATCTTCCCTGTATGTATGACATCGTACAGCTGTCAATCATGATATGTTGAAGGTAATTAGCTCTTCTTGTTTGTTTTTAAAAAAAACTAACAAATGTTAATCATTTTCTGTACCGACTCATCCTGAACATAGTAATATTCTTACTATTGAGGCCCAAGGCTTAACGTTATTCCCTCTAACTGGGGATTTGGAAGAAACAGTTTTCAGACGGGTATGGTTCTCTTGCCAGATTTTTTCAAGTTTGTACAACCAGAGGGTCACACCGATTTCTAGTAATATTTAGCGAATCCGTGACCTCTGGTGGTGTAACGGGAACCAGCAGCGGTACCTGCATCAGCTCAGCTCGGACGGGCTGGATGTGATCATACAGAAAGTCTGGCTGCAGGTTGTCCACGCACAGCTCCAGCGTCCGCAGCCCCTGGCTGACCAGCGTCTGGGACCCGTTGAGAGCTGACACCAGGGGGTCCATCAGCATGGGCAGGTAGGGCAGTAACGAGCTCAAACGAACCGGCACCGTCAGGCAGAGCTCCACAAACAAGTCCTTCATGTGCTGCTTATGAAGGCCGCTTTGTAACATATTAAGCCCTGAAAATCATTGATAAGTTATAGACTCAAAGGAATAGGACATTCCACAGTGTATTGCTATAAACTGCTATTTCCTAGATTCAGAACAACCTGACATTTTTAAATTGTGTACAGCATACACCTCTGTAAATAGCATATTTACAAAATAAAATACCATTCATAATTATCAGTTACACATAAGGATTTATGCTGCGAGTGCTTTTGTAGCTACATGCATATACAGAAAGAATTATATCTATGCATATTCTAAAATTTAACACTAGGCTCAATAAAGTAGCATTTGAATACAGCAGAAGAAAACCCGAAAAAGATAAATGGACTCAAACCCCAGCCTTGTATCAATTAAAAGAAAAAAAAAATCAACACAGAACAAATTGTTTTTAAAATATCTGGAATCCTGAAAAGAAACATTAAATGAGTTCAAGTACATTCACTGTCCCATAGAGACTAAACACATCCAGTAAGCTCCTTTTCTCCCAACAAGATTTCATATACTCCATAAACCCAGCCAGCACTTTAGATTCTGCGATTCTGTTGACGGGGTGTTGGGGTTTTTTTGGGGTTTTGTTTTTGTTTCTTATTTTGGTTGGACTCGATCTCAAAGGTCTCTTCCAACCAGGCAGGGATTTGACATAAGGATTCCTAGAAAACACAGAGATTGTCCCTAGAGCCACAGAGGGGGCACAGGACTCCGCGTCCCTGAACTGTCCTGATGAGCTTGGCCTTAGGTTTAAACAGTTCCCATTTCCTTGTGCATCCTCAGGATGTGTCTCTCAGGAACACGGTCCTTGCAAGCACAAATGCCCAAGTAATCAAACTGGTTGTCATTTCCATTTCTTTTTGCCTGCACCACTGGCATTTCTATTTCTCATGCTCTGGCACACGCGCCCCTGGCAGCTCCGGAACCTCCATCCCCCCTGGCACTGCTGCTTCTCTGCCACTGCCACCCGCAATGCTGCCTGCTCACAACACCATCCATAGCAAAGATAAATGAGAGAAACAACAGAAAGACCCCAGCACCCCCACGCCGAAAAGCAGAACAATGAGCAGCAGAAATTGTGAAGCAGCCAAAGCTATGGAGCCTGAAGCAGCTGATGGGAAACAAAATAAGCCAGGATCTAGATATCTGATCAACTGCTAAGCAAAAAAATCAGAAGCTACTTATCAGGGCTGGGGCTTTAGTTTTGTTTTGTTTTAATTGTGTAACATAACTTTACTACTACTATTTACATGAGAAGACCAGAAACTGGGGTGGGGAAAGAAGGTATTGTTCTACCTTGCAGTAAGTTTGGTAACAGCGGCAAGAATTCCTGATACAGGAGATCGTGACTGCCTCCTCCGATCGAGCGGAACAGTGCTCTGAGCAGCAGGAAATAGTTATAGGGCTCTTTGGCAGTCTGTGCAAGTTCCATAGAGCTGTTCACAATCTTGTGCAAATGTGGCTATAAAAAAATAAAGCTTGGAGATTAACTGAATACCAATTTTACCATCACTACAAGACGTTAGTGTGAGAGGTGTGCAGCAGAAATCAGATGTGTCCCAATGACAAGAAAAGACATTTCACAATATTAATTTACTCCAGATCTAACTTAATCACTAATTCTTAATTTTGGGGAATTTTGCTGAAATTTCACTTTGAAACTAAAATTTTACAAGTAAAACAATGGTTACAGAACTGGTGGCCTTTCGAGAGCAGAGAACAGTAACCGTTTGCAAGAATCATTAAAAATAGCTGATAAATATGAGATTCTCACGACCATGTGCAAACAGCAACAAAATTATGGATTTTCTTAACGTCTAAAAGCTTTCTACGTTGCTATGCAAATGCTGCAAATAGCCTTCATTATTCAATTAAACTGTCTACCCAAGGCCCAGATCATCAATCCTGCTGAAACAAAAAACACAACAGAAGCGTGAAACTGTGCAGGCAGTAAATCACTGTCTTTAAATTGGATCTCCAGCCTATAAAATCCAAATGACCTTGATTCTGATGACAAACAAGAAGAATTTAGGCAAGATTATATGAATATTACTTCACATTACTTATGAATGTTGCTTCATATTGCTTTTATCTTTCAAAGAATCTGGAAAATTAATAGTGCCTACTCCAGTCTCCCCAGAGAGCGCGTACTGACCTAATCCCTCTGTAACAAAGCCTGAAGCACAGAAACCATCGCCACAGTTACCTCTATCAGAAATTGTGTTTATTCTAAGGTAGAAGGAAAAGACTATCAAATGTTAGAATAAAACTCCAAGTTTCTTCAGAAATCTGAAGAACATATTAAGAGTCAAAACAGATTTTTTTTTGTTTTTAACACAAATGACCTTTACCTTCAGCATTTGTTCATTTTCAGCTGCAAATAATGAAACTGAGCCAAAGACTAACTTGAATAGCTTGAGATACAGATTGGAGAGTTCCACATTAGAGCCCATTTCTGGCAGTCGATCCAGAAGATACTCTACCAAAATGGTTGCAAAGAGGGCAGAGGTAGTGGGGTTGGCCAAGAAGGAGTTGGCTACAATCTGTAAAAGAAAACCAGAATGGAATTATTGTTGCTGTAATGAAAAGAACAGAGGGATAACTGCACTACCCATTTAAAACAAAAAACTAAGAGAAATTTCTTCCCTTCCCTCCACTGCTACCCAAGTGATCCAGGTCATCCTCAGTGGATAACAGCCATCCATATAACTTAAGCATTCAAGTTAAAAGCTTAATTTTAAATGTTTATTGTAGGACTTTCGTTCTGTGAACACAACAACCTAAACAAAACAGGAACTCTACAATGTTCAATACTTTTCATGAAAAATACCTTCTAAACTCAAGTGCTCGTGTTTTGATTGCATCACTGAGTCTGGAAAGTTTTCTCAAAAATCCATCTTTACAAAGCATTTGCTTCAAATGTTTCAACTCTGGCATGCTAATTTCAACATTATTATTTATAATTCCACTTCAGCCTTATGTACTCCAAGGCATAAACAGCCTGTAGAAAATAGCTTATTATCAATTGAAGAAAATAAACAAAAACATAATACCTGAAGAGCATAGTTTTTTGAGATTCTCTCCACCATGTAAGGAACAGTAGTTTGAAAGATTTCTTTGAAAGTTAAAGGGTTCATCATTGTGAAGACACCAGCAAAATGCTCCAGAACTTCCTTTTCCTCTTTCATTCGGACTGTCTGACAGTTTGCTACGCGAACATACGTCTGCCCATTGCCTGCAATTTGGACCTGTGGCAATTCAGAAAACACATATATTGGCTACAGAATTTGAGTAACTTTTCCCCACTAATTTTAAAGTACCTTTTGAAAAAAAAACTAAACTTTTACAGGGTTCCCAAGCAAGACCCATACAATTAAAAGTTGGGCACAGATTTTTAAACCAACCATGAAATCAGAGTGAGAAAGACAACAGGAGGAGGTACCAGTGTATTTCCAAATCAGACATTTACATTTCATCAGTACTTTGTGTAACTCCAGAGATAAACACAGCCATGTGAATGCTCCAGCTGATAGCTAAACTACCTCTTTGAGTAAAAGATTTGATCCGCTACATGAAAGAAGTATTTTTAGTCTCTGCTGCTGCATAAACACAGACTCTGTGTTCTTAACAGCTCTTCAGAAAATAATTTGTTCCTTACAAGCGGTAAGTACTTTGAAATTCATAGAATTTCCCAATAGCTGTGGTCCTGCAATTAAGATCTTAATGAAAATATGCTACATGTTAAATTTGTCTTTTAGCTGACAAATAAATCCTTATTGGAAGATCTAACAGATAGTAGCTGTGTAAATAGAAGCACTAGGGGGGCAGGTTACATACCTGATAAATATCTAAAGCTTGCATTGCATATTTTACCAGTTTTATATAGATTTGAGTCTCCTTAGGTTGCAGCTGCTTATTGGGAATGAACTGTGCTTCTGAAAGAAGATAAAGAACAAGACGGTAGTTAGCCATTAAAAATACTATTTGCTTTCACACTAGAGAGTTTTCATCATAGATTTACCAAAGATAAAGGTAAATAAATATTATGCAGTTTTACCACCAGGAGCTTTGCATGATGTTATGCCCCACGTGATTGTCTTGACACCACAGACCAAAGTTTTCACTAAGCTTCGGCAATCTGTGACCTGGAACGTCTGTTTGTCTTCTTTTTCTTTCTCCCCTTGTTTTTCAAAGACGGGCACGGGCGCAGGGGCCACGGGGGTGGCGGGGGCAGGGGAGGGAACCGGGACGGGCGCTGCGTTGGCTGCTGCGGGGACTCCGGGTAACGCGGCCTCAGCAGCTCCGAGCTCGGACTGGGGCTTGCATTTCTTAAAAATCACAGAGAGCTGGTAGCGGGCGATGGTGTGAAATTTCAGAACAAAAACCTAAAGCGCAGAGGAAAGGCAAAAGGAAAAGGAAAATAACTTTCTGCTTCAAAGATCATTCCTAATTTAACAATACTAATACTTTAAGTCAGCACGCTGAGATCAGTAACATTTACAGCTAATATTTCTGAAGTCATTCAAAGGACAACAAACATTTTTAAGGGTATCAACAAAGCAGTTTGTTTACTTTTAAAAAGTTCCAGAAGTAAAACTAGTAAAACCACCAACCAAAAATTGATTTCTCTATAATTCTACTAAACTTAAAATGAAAGGCTGTTTGAATTCATTTTTTAAAATAAGACTTGATATTTCAGTCTATAAATATTTACTATGAAGCATTAAAAGCTCAAATTTTTCAGATATATCTCATTAGAGGTCTAAGTTTTAGTTTTATGCAGCATATCAGATTTAGAAAGCAATAATCAATCCTGCAGAACTCTGGTCCCCAGCATTTCTGCATCTTGGCTGATACTGAACAAGAGACACGCTGCACTAGGTTTCAGTTTAAAATTTTCTGTTCTTCCCAGATTTTGACGTCTAGCTCTCCTTGGCTTCCTCTGGTACTTCCCACCACAGTTCACATGTCCCTTCTTCCCCAGATGTATCCTCTCTGAATTCACCTATTATTAAATTTTAATTTGACAAACAAATGACCAAACAAGTGTGCTATATTACAGAATTTTTAGAAAGCAGGAAAATAAAGTAGTTAATTTGGAAGACAAACCCTATTAGAAAGCTATTTCTGGTTGAGAAATCTGGAATAAGGCCCCATGACAATCATAACATGCAGATTTTTCACTTCCACCGTCACTTGTATTCTGTATTTAGGATGAAAGCCATTCCCAAACCAAAGCCACCTTAAGGAAAAAAAAAAGTTCAGGGGCAATACTAAATACCGTGGAGGTGACTCAAATGACTCTCCCTGGTGCATCCAGAACCACGACAGTCTGTCAGTGACAGAGCAGAGTCAAAGATGGAGGGGACCCACTACATTCAGATTTCCTCATCTCCCTTTCCTAACCCAGCAGCCAGGCACCTTCCTCACTTATAAAAGAAAGCCCCTCAAAAATTCACCATATAAAGAAGATCCTTAAAAAGGATCAGTAGGTCTTGAAAGTGCAGACATTTCACATTTTACAGACTGTACTGGGCTATGCCAAGCACCTGCAAGATGATCCACTTTCCGGGTTAAAAAAAAAAAAAAAGCCCCAGAAGCAACCCCTCACAACAAATCAAGCACACTGTAACTGGAAAGCATTAAAAAAACCCCAAATCTCTTCAGTGGGAAGAAAGGAGATTACAACTAAAATTTAAAAGAACATTTAAAAAATAATAGCAACAGTTAAGCTAGACTCAGCATCACAAACATTCAGTTTCTTGCACTAGAAGAGTCACTGAAGGAACAAGCTGAGGGGGCAAAGGAGACATACCCCAGCTGCACTGCATTTTAAAAAGCCCTCCTGTGAAGTACTAAGGAAACACAGAATGCAGACTGTTTCTACATATTCTCATTTGTGAAGAAAAGAGAAAGTAAAATGTGATTGATAACATACTCTAAAACAGGATACTCCATTTATTATGGAAAGTATGAAACGGATCAATACCTCCAGCATTCTCATAAGAATATCTCTACCGTTTCCATTTTCCTGCTCGCTTTTGGAGCGGATACAGTCCACCAGGTTCAGCAGCAGCTTGCAGGACATGGTCTGGATGCTGCTGGGCAGGGACTCGTCATCAATGTTCTTGGCAAACAGCTGGACGGCGAGGGAGAGGTCATTGAGCGGCAGATGCTGCCGGACATGATGCACCAGGTCAGCCAGCGTGCTGTACGCCAGCGGCCTTCAGCAGGGGAGAGAGACAAAGACAACAGTGAGGACTACGGAAATCTTTGTTAATTGGACTTAACCAATAATTACCACCTGGAGCTATTTCCACGATTCTAAATCCAAACCTTGTTTTTTCATATGCAAATCCAGAGTTCACAAGGCGTTTTCAATTAATCGCCTGTACAGTCTCACCAAGAACACAGCACTCTGTCCCAAAACACTGACATCACCTCCCTGGTCTTTCCTCCTTCTGAGAAATTATATATTTTAAAAATAATTTCTTTCTAAATACTGCGTTTAAGCATCCAGGAGAGCAAACACATCTAAACCTAATACATGTTGTCAATAAGGTACATTTGGTGCTTAAGCAAGAAGAAATAATTCTCCTAGTTCACATTACTGTAATTTGGTCAGCAAAAGCACCTAAAAACTAGAAGACTAATGAAGACACAGAAACTAAGTATTCTCCCCATTTATTTTTTCAATTGCAAATGAGTAAGTACTTGCCTTAAGGTACTTATTGACAAAATAGTGGAAGCTTCATTCAGATTTTCCACTGGACAAATGATTTAGGGAGTTTTCTGAAATATTGGTAAGATATTGAGTTCATTCACTGTGCCCACTGTTTGGGTTTTGCTTTGCAATTCAAACAAACAAACTTATTTCCATTCACCTGTTTATTTCATTTTGCCCTACGCTCACACTACCACACTGCACCATCACAGTGTTAAACAACCGCTCCCTACAGCGGCAGAAGCCTCTCCGCTTCTAGAATATTAGAATCTAGAAAAATTAGTTATTTAAAGCAAGGATCTGGGTTAGTATACAGATATTGTTGTAAATATTAATAAACTTTGAAAGAAGCCAGCTCTGGTGGGCCCTAAGATAGCTATTGCAAACTTTGTCATACCTCAGCGTCTCTCGGGCAGTGTATCCGGAGCCAATCAGTATAGATTCATCAAAGAGCTTGTCCATACATGGAATAAATTCTGTAATTAAAAATAAAATTAAAAAAAGTGAGGACTCAGGTTTTGTCCACTACCCAAACACTAAGGTTCAGGCCTCGCTCCTCTATTGAGTTTTGTTGAAACTGGCCAAGTTCAGAAGTTATTAAGGAGAGGCTGAGAAACGTAGAACTATTAAACGAATTTCTTTAGAAAAATAGCCAAATAAACAGCTTTCCATGCGACTCCAATACTAAATTGTAAGTAGGAAATGCACTATTTTTTTGGTGAGTTCACAATAACTGTAAGACATTACACTGCCCCATAACTGCTGCTAGCAGAGGGAAAAGGGGATCCATAGTAAAGATGAAAAGACAGCAGTTAGTATTTCACAAAGTACACTCATCTCCCATTTTGCAATTCTGCCAAAACAGAACATATCCACCCAACCTAGTTAATTCAGGCAGACCAAAAGCAGCTTTCCTCTGCTAGAAGCAAATGCTAGGAGCAGAGTCAAACATGGTATCAGGTCTTGACAGAACTACTTCCACTCAGGTCATCAGATTAGTATTTTAAAGCATCCACACAACTGTAGGCACAATTACAAACCAACACCAATTTTTATCATCAAATAGTAATTACTTGGAACAACAGTAACAAGTAACAACTTGGAACAACATCTGGAAAGCTAGAAAAGTCACTTGTTGAGCATGCCATCTTATTCCAATGATTTTACTGGGTTTTTTAAGGAAAAAGAAAAAAGGCAAATCAAAAAACATAACCACTCCCAAAATAATCAGAAGCATGTAATAGTCCAAAACAAACAGTAAGCAATATGCCTCAAATACACAGAAATACTTGAAATCCTTCTGGTTTACAGATTTGTTTTTAAAGAGTGCTACATACGGCTTCTCAAGTCTGTTGTCAAGATGTGCTTAGCAGCAATGAGCAGCTCCTTGCGCAGGTGTGCTGTTTCGGCCGGGCAATTGGACAGCAACTGCAACATCCCCTTCACCATTTGCTGAGAGTATTTAGCCACTAATTCCTACAACAAAAATCAACATGAATACAATTATTATGACTACTATTATTATTATTCTACTTCAAAGTTTTGCTTTACATTTGCAAAACAATATTCAATTGAAACTCACTTGTTTCTCTTTAAGAGGTCTGCTTGTAAAACTAAAATACAACAGCCATTCACAGGCCTCGGCCAGGGGAGTGACCTGTTTCCAGTCTGCATTCCCAGGAAAACACTCCTGCCAGGAGCAGCCAGCACTGCCCGGTCTCACCCCTGCTCCTCTCCCACCCTGCTCACCGCCCGGCCCTCCAGCAACTACACGTCCCTTGCACCAACAGTAAGAAACAACAAAAACCATACCTACCTGGTAAATTCTTATGATGTAAGCCAAAAAAGACAACGTTTTAATCTGAGCAGCAATAAAATCGGCATACAATTCCTTGTTATAAAGTTTGTGTTGCCTGAAATTAAGTTGAACAGCAGTTACCATTTACTCCTCTGCAATACCTTCATTCAGAAAATTCCCATCATCTTGCTGGGAGGTTCTTGCTTCGTAAGGGAATAAAATCCCCAGAGGACAGCCCATGTACAACAAGCTCTGCCATTCAAATTCCCAGCACCTTATGGTCTCAGCAGAACTGCACAGCGCTGGGGCAGCCACACATTTCAGCTCCCCAGGACGACTCCGCAGCAGCAAACGCTGTGCTCCCTTCCACAATGTAATTTTTTTTCACCCACACTATAGCCTGGGAGAGCACAACTGTACCACTGGTGGGACAGTAAAGAGGAAAAGACCTGGGCTAACCTGGGCTCCACCATATATATCTGCAGCAACACAGATTTCTGTCAAATTCTACTTAATAAAATGCATTATCAAATCATAAATGGGGATCTACTGCCCCACTATGGATTTTATCAGTGACAACGGAAGTGCTCAGATTTGCCAATTACTTCGCCTACAAAACTTTGATAATTTTAAGTGAAATAATCATTGCTGCTTTTGAGATTAAAAGCAGTAAGACTAGGAGCAAAAATCACAGCACATAAGACAAAAATATTTTGGGCAATATTGAATGGCAGGTTTAAGTAATTTTTCCCAAATATCATCAAAATATTGTTAAAGTGTTCTTACCTTGCTTGAGAAGAAACCTGTATTATAATAGTGTTCATGATCAAGGGCACAAATTCAGCTACTACATTATGTATGTTCAGTTTGTAGAGCTTAAAAAAAAAAAATAAAGTATTGTTAGAGAAATGTAAAAGTCACACTTGCAGTCAGTGTATGTGAGAGCTCAGCAGAAAAAATTAAGAAATCTCAGCGGCTTATTTTTAGACCATACTTTAATCCTAAAAATGTGTTACATTACTTTTTACTAATATGTTAGCCAGCAGAAGTTATACAAGCCATTCAGTAATAAAAGGTATTTACATGCAAAACACTGGAGTATACTAACCTGATACATGAGAACAACAATAATTGGGAGCTCAGCCAAGACCTTTAGAGATAAAGATCCTCTAGGAATTATAGAATGCTGAAAAAAAGAATACAGGTTTTATAAACAGTTCAATTATTAATTCAAAAAAGTATCTGAATTACATTTTTAAAGAAACTGCTCACATTAACAGCACTGTGTTTAGTGATAATAACATTTAAAGAGCACAAAACCATTTGGTATTACATTAAATAAAAATCCTGTAATAATAGCTGCACAGAAGTACCTGAAAAGTTTTGATCAGCTTCTGCAAATAAACCTTGACAAGACAAGTGAAAAAGAAGCCTATTGCCTTTGCCTGCCCTTCAGCCGTGGGGTTCTGTGAGACAATACTCACTGTTCTCGTCTCACTGTCCTCTCGCTCGGGGTTCACCTTCACCACAATAGTTGTAATCATGCCAACCATTTCAGGGGTGGGAACAGTGTTCTCTGGAATCACCTGAGGATTCTCAAAATACCGATTCTACAAGCAAAGAGCAAAAGAAAGACATAATAACACTAGTAATAGTTAAAAGGCCATTTATCTCATTAGAATTCCTCTCCATCCTCTTTCCCCGCGATTCTCTGCGGAGGGGCTTTATGCTGCAGTCTGCACCAGGAGCACACGCGTGTCCTGCAGCCTTCACTCCCCTACAGCAAGAAGCTAAAAAGTGTCCTCAACCAGGAGGTGCAGGTTACAGAACCCAAAGAGGTACTCTGCGTCAGGGAGGGAGAGCAGGACCCCACCCTGAGATGACGGGGGCTGCAGAGCTCTCTGCTGGGAATTACACCCAGCACCTCACCCTTCCCTCGACAAACCCCAGGGACACCCCTGCGATCGACGGAGCAGAGCATCGTTATGGACACGTGCCTCTGTGCTAGAAACAGAAGGGGTTCTCATTCAAACTCTAAATTTCTCCATGTTTAGACGTGGTTTTGTTAAATATTTTTATTAAAACAGTATCACTAGACACAAAAGTAATTATGTTAATCTCTTTTAAAGATTAAATTAAGAAATAAAAACTAGTTTTCTGACTACAAAAAGAGCAATAAAAAAGCTTACCACAACTTTTGGAAGTTCCTTGTAAATCTGTTTCACAAAGTCCAAAAAATGATGGATCTAGGAAGGAAGAAGTCAGTTTACCATAAGGAAAAAAAACAAATTACAATTTTAGAATCTCTGTATTAGTACAATTACAAAAAAAATCTTTAGTCACCACCAAAGTATATTTTTCATGAGAACCTGAAAGCGTTCTCTTATTTCCTCCTGTTGTGCCAATATTAACTCGAGTTGCACTTGGTAAGAATCCAATTTACCTATCATCTTAACATGGTTCCAGTACAAAATTATTAGAAATAATTACTATAAACTAAGTCCCAGGGGAAAATCAAGGAAAGAAAGCAACAGAATAAAAATGCAAACTTTCCAATACTCCTGCATGAGTCACAGGAGAGAAGCCGGGGAGGAGGGGACGGGGACTGGGGGGGACACATGACACAATCATAATATTCCTTTTCCAGGATTCTCCCTTTCACAAACTAAAAAGACACCAATTCTCTTCCTTCTTGTGGGCATTTTATTCCTCATTCCAACCACATTGTCCATAAACACTCAAAGCAAAGTCAACCAGGCTGTAGCAGTTTGTTCCCTCTCAGGAGTGCCAGCACTACACAAGCCTCTTAAAAATTACTTTAAGTTAAAACAAAATAAAAATAAATATATGGTTACCACAATGGGTCAGTCATCATAAAAGGACATCAGGAAACAGCAAGCAAACAAACAAAGCAATTGAACAAAGTCATGGCTAGGAAGAGTCTGGCAGCACGTTCTATGTTCTGTACAAGAGCTATGACCCACCTCTTGCGTGATTGCTGGCCGGAACTGTTTGTGCAACTCAATAATTATTCTTAAGCAAATCAAGACATTTTCTTCATTCTCTGTCTGAAAAAAAAAGAAAAAAAAAAAGAGATCTTTAGTGAGCCTACTGCTGCATCCTCACCTGCTCCCTAAGGACTCCAAAACTATAACATTACACTCATCTCTGCAACCTACAAGTGCCCCATCAACAGGAATTGGCATAAGGAAGATGCCTTTCCCGTGACAGAACCTCCCCCTGCAGCCCGAGGGTACAGCTAACGCTAAATTCACGCCCACCAGAACAAAAACCACAAGTTTCAGCCAACTCTGTACCCTCAGACCTGTTTCTAACGCCCCACAGCCAGAAGAGAAAAATAAAAACAAAATACCTCTAGAAATCTAAACATCACAGACAGGATATTTTTGGTATGAAGACGAAGATGTTCATTTGTTGGTATTCTGTGAATTATTTCAAGCACCAGCTTTCGGAGTTGCTGTAAAAGAAGAAGAAAAGAAAAATTAAAGATACAATAGAACTTTTTTAAAAGCCCACAAAAACCAACAATTGATTGCAACATCTTTCAGATTAATACTTCTGCATGCTTGAAAAGAAAAAAAAGCCATTTTACTTCATATAGGCATATGTGTATATACAAACATATAATGCTTTCTGCTACCCACATATGGGAAGAAAGTAAATTTAACAAATTCACATTTGAAAAATGCAAGTTATCAGACTTCTAAGGAGCTCAATTTTAAGTATTTAATGACATAGATTTAATTACCTCTGCCTTTCATTCCACAGTAAAGTCAGTAATTTGTAACAATGCGTCACATTTCAGTGAGAAAGCCAATTCTGATACATCTAGTTTTGCCTTATTTCACAGAATCCCAGAATGGCAAATTTTATAAGTAACTTACTTAGACACTGGACTTTTGCAATCCCACTTCAAATGCCAGATGTCTTTTTAGCAACCCAGCCTAGACATAAACCAGCTCACTGGGTTAAGCCAGGAGCCCTGAGCGAGGCTCACCTGCGCTGGCTTCTCCTGCAGGAACTGAACTTCTCCATCCTGCAGAAAGGTCAGAAACCTGGGGATGATGTGCTCCAGGAACGTAGAGTACTGAGGGGATGATGTCACATTCTAATTAAGAAAAAAAAGAACCAAACAAAAACAAAAGTGAGGAGACGGGTGTAATAGATATTACACAGATGAATGACTTTTAAGATCACTGTTGAACGTTTTCGGTGACTTTTAAATGGATTCAGCAGTTGCACATCTGCTGACCCTACAGAGCACTGCTACTGAAAGGAACAACAGTGAATGCAAATTAAGCTCTTTCCTCCAATCCCAATGGACTGTAATTATTTTTTTTTCCTATTTTAACACTGTCACCACAGATGATAGAAAATAAAACTGGCATCAGATACAGCTATTTTAAATGGGAAAAAAACACCACAAAACCTCTGTGGATGTTCTTGAACAAGGAACATTGACAAGCACACTCACTCCCAAGACTTTTCGGCCACTGATAAATTGAGACTTTAGTTATTTCTGCAAATGTGTACATGCACACACCTCCCAGCCTGAGCACTGCTTTCCACCATGAAGGTGGCCTCACGCCCCGGCGAGGTTCCTGCATCTACCCGAGAAACAAACCCAACTTGGGCATCATGAGGTGCGTTTGGAAACTGCTGCAGCTCATCGGGTGCTGTCAGGTGGCTCTGTGTAACATACATTTCAGAGAAGGTACACAAAAGAATGCAGCATTCTTTTGAACAATCTAGATAGGAATTTCAGGGGTTTATTCAAATTATTCCTTGAATCAAATAAAAGTTTTATAAAGCTACCTCCTTTCACAGATTTCCACTACCATTCTCTACTTCGAGGTAAGATTTCATAACACACAACCATAAATCATATGGGGGGGGGGTATCTAAACTGGAGAGACAAGGATTTGATGGGTGGACTGTTTGGTGGATGAGGAATTGGTTGGGTGGTCGCATCCAGAGGGTAGTGGTGAATGGCCCAATGTCCAGATGGAGATCCATGACATGTGGCATCCCTTAGGGGTCTGTACTGGGACCAGAACCATTCAGTATCTTCATCAACGACATGGGACAGAGGGATCAAGTGCACCCTCTGCAAGTTTGCTGATGCCACCAGGCTGTGTGGGGCAGTTGACACACCTGAGGGACAGGATGCCATCCAGAGGGACCAGACCAGTCTGGAGAACCGAGCCCAGGTGAATCTCATGAGGTTCAACAAGGCCAAGTGCAGGGTCCCGCCCCTGGGTCAGGGCAATCCCCGGTCCCAGCCCAGGCTGGGGATGGAGAGCAGCCCTGCTGAGACAGGCTTGGGGTGCCAGGGGGGAAAAAGCTGGCCATGGGACAACAACGTGCCCTGATAGCCCAGAAAGGCCCCTGTGTCCTTATAAGAAAGATGGAGACACATTTTTTAGGAGGTCCTATTGCAATAGGACAAGGGGTAATGACTTTAGACTAGGCAGAAGAAATTGTTTACACTGAGAGTGGTGAGAGCCTGGCCCAGGTTGCCCCGAGAAGCTGCGGCTGCCCCATCCCTGGAGGGGTTCAAGGGCAGGTTGGAGGGGGCTTGGAGCAACCTGGTCTGGTGGGAGGTGTCCCTGCCCGGGGCAGGGGGTGGCACTGGGGGGACTTTCCACTGGGGTGGCACTTTCCAACCCAAACCATCCTGTGATACCAGCGTAGAACTGCCACAGACATCTACTTATTCACTTACACACACTAAGCAAAGATTAAGCCTTTTAATTATTTTTTTTTAATAATACAGTTACGCCAACTCTAGATTTATTATTCCACTATGTTAGCATGAACTAACAAAAAAATTTACTGGGCAGAGAATTCCACCAATAGCTCAGGAACAACTAAAATTGATTGGTTTTCAACAGCTTTCAACACCCAGCACCTGGTGGATGTAACTTTGCATAAAGCTTACTTAAAAAATCCAGACATTAAACAGGACAAGAATGTGTATTTGCGTTTCCATATCACAGACTAACGAAGATCACTTCAAATAAAGGAGATAAGGGCAGTATATGGTATAATGGAACCACTTTTTTTTTTTTTTAATCGCAACTAAGTAAAAAACTAGATAGAGAATTACAGTGATTCTACAATTTTTAACCTATTCTACAAAATAACAAGTTTTCTTTTCTTTTTCAGAACAGATACGTAATAACTAAGTATTCAATTAAAGTATAATTTCTGCTAACACGGGGTTGGTTTAACATGTGTTTCACTTTTTTCCTGCTGACACTCCATCCCTATGCAAGAGATGTGACTGGAGCCATCCCCACTCCTGATGGGGGATTCTGCAGCCGACGGCTCCAGGAACCATTGGACCTCTGCTTCCAGAGGGCACAATACACCCCTCACTCCTGCACTACAGAACGACTCTGAGGAACCAGAGGGACCTCTGCTTCCAGAGGGCACAATACACATCAAACTAAATGAAAGAAAGCTTTAAATACAGAATTTCATATTCGTTCAACAAAATGGAAGAAAAATCTATTACTTCACCTTTATTAAAATGCTTACTGAATAGAGAATGAAAGACCCAAGTTCAAACGTTGTAACTCTTCAATTACTTGGCTAATACTTGAATATAAACCTCAAATCAATGACTTATAACAACACAAATCACAAGTCACAAGATAATAATTTACAAGATACTATTTTAACCATATAATATCAGAAATCAAATCAACACACATAAAGCACAAGAGAGACTGATATTTTGGCAGGCTGGGGGTTTTGGTGGAGTTTTGTTGTTTGGGGTTTGGGTTTATTTATTTACCTCAAAATTCTCGCTGACTTCTTGCATCATTTTCAATTTGGTTTCATCAGCTGAGAAAGGAAATTCAAGCAAAAAACACAAATGTAAAACTACATCATGATAGAAAACAGCAGGCTCATTGATGAAAGAAGCAATCAGGTCTTATCAGTTTAGCTATCACTGCCCATTATAAGGCACACACTCCTCACAAACAACCGTACACAACTGCACACACACACACAGCTCACTCGCTTTGGCTCATGCAAGTGTTCTCATCATTTTGCTTCTTCAAAAAAAAATCAATACTCGAACAAAATTGAAAGTGAATTAACACATGCTTATCAACTGCCTAAACAATACTCAAACTATTGAGGAATACCAACTTTCAACTGAAAAAGTTTCTCTTACGTGTATTAACATCTGTGAGAGCAGCCACGAACTGAAGGTATTTTTTCATCAGCGTGGTTTGGTCCACCACCGTGGGCCCCTGCGCTGACACGAATGCCATCTTGGCGGAGGGAGGATCAGCTCTCAGCACACAAAATCAAGACCAACACACCTACACACACATTAAAAAGATATTTGTTAGTTTAAGGGGCTGGTTAATAGCAGCTACCGCATCACCTACACCCATTCTTTCGCGGTACTAAAGAGGACACATCTTTTCCAAAGCCCGCATCTGTCACACTTCATGGAGCACAGGCAGAGCTCCGGGCACCCCGGGCACACACGCTCTGCCGGCGGTCACTGGGCTCTGGGGACACCCGGGGTGCGCTGCTGCCCAGGCCCCGCTCCCCGCACCCCATCCCGGGGCCCGCGGACGCTCGCGGGGGGCGCCAGGAACCGTCCCGCCCCTGCCCCGCTTGGAAATAAACCCCAAACCGCATCCCGCCCCAAAGTCCGGCGGCCTCCCCCCGGCTCCCGGCACAGCCCGCCTCACCCGGCAGCCCCGGACCCCGCCGGGCCCCGCGCCCCTCACCTTCCCCGCCGCAGGGCTGCTCGCCGCCGGGTCGCTCCCCGCTGCCGGGCGCCATCACGCCGGCCCCATCCTCGCCGAGGCGCCCGCCCTGCGAACACGGGCATCCGTGAGCGGCCGCGCCGCCGCCTCCCCGCCGTGCCTCAGCCCTCCCGGTTCCCGTCCGAGGCCCGAGGCCTGCGGGCGCCGCGCTCGTGGGGCGCCGGCCCCTTCCTCCTCCTCCCCGCGCCGGTTCCGCCCCGCAGGCTGCACCGCGCCGGACCTCGCCTTCCGCCGCTCCGCTTCACCCCGCGCCCAAGCCCGAGCCCGGACCCCACCGCCCTCGGCGCTCCTCACCCCGCGGTTCCCCGGGCTCGGCCGGCCCCGGCCCCCCGGCTCCCTCCTTTGTTGCTCCCGGAGGCCGGCGGCAGCGCATGGGCGCAACGGAAGCGCCCGAACCCAGTTCCGGCCGCCGCCTCCCGCCCGTCGCACCGGGCGCCGCCCGGGCCCCACACCGCACCCCAGCGCAGGGGGACTCGCACCCCCCAGCGGCTTCGCCCCGGCCGGGGAGGGCGCCTGCGGGCCCCCGCCGCCGCTGGGCCGCCCTGCCCGAGGCGAGGCTGCCCGGCCCCCTCCCTCCCCTCAGCCCCGGGCTGCGCTAACGGCGGCGGCCGCCGGTAACGGCGGGAGAGGAGATATGAGTTACCGCGGGCAAGGGCGGCCGCTGTCGGTGCCCCCGGCAGGCCCGGGCCCCTCCCGCCGAGCCCGGGAACCGAGGGCAAAGCCGATAGAGGGGGCCTGGTCCCACAAAAAAGAGGAAAAAAAAAAAAAAAGCAGGAACAAGGGCTTCGAATAAGTACTTAAAAAAAACCCCAAAGCCCTGCGGTGCGTTTGTGAGGGCCGCAGCCCCCCATTGCCCACCGTCCGTTACGGGCTCCCCGCGGGTAACGGCCGCCCGACGCCCCGCACCGACACGCGCCCCCTCCCCGCGCTGGGCGGCACTTGTGCTTTTTATTTACTCTTCTGCTAAATCCCCGGCGGTTCGGCGGCCGCCCGCTCCCGTGGGCGCGGGGCCCCGCGGAGCCCCCCCGGGGGGCCGGGCGCTGCGGCGGGGGAGCGCCCCGGGCGCGGACACACTGCGGCAGCGCGGCGGGAGCAGCCCGGCCCCGCGCCCACGCTCCCGGACCCGCCGCCCCGAGGATGCCGCGGCCGAGCCGCCCGCCGCTGCTGCCGGTGCTGCCGGTGCTGCTGGTGCTACTGGGCCCCCCCGCCCCGGCGGCAGGTAAGGACGGGCCGCCGGCTGGGGCTGTCACCGCCGCCGGGCGAGGGAGGCGGCGGGGCGAGGGGACGCACCTGGGGTCGCCGGGGGGTGCTGGCCCCCTGCGCGGGGTAGCTAGACACGACGGGATGCAGCGGGCACCCGGTCGCCACCCCAGGATTCGCTGGGAGCTGGTGCCCGCCGTGAAGCCGGGATGTCTCGGGCTTGGCGGTTCTGACCCCAAAACTGCGGGTCCGCTCCCCCAGCACAGGGCCCGCACCGCGCCTGGGCAACCATTCCTCTTGCTGGGGTGGCCTCCCTGCGCTGCACTCTGCAGAGAGGCCGGAGAGGTGGCAGAAATCCCTGAACTGGATGAAATGTCTGGCTGAGCCGGTGGCTCGCTGGGTGACCTTGGGCCACTCAATCTCCAACTGCGGCGGCCGTGGGGCTTCAGGATGGCCCTGGTCCGTGCGGCGCCCTGATAACCTCCAAGGAGAAGTGCCAGATAAGCAGGAGGTAGCTGGCTGGTTTTTTCCCAAGTTCTGCTAAAACAAAACCTGAATCTTCTAGAGACTGGAAACTTCTCTGTCCCAGATTTCCTCAAATCGCAAGCATTTCTCTTTTAACTCAAAAATCTGAGCTCAGGGCTGTTCCTTGTCTTGTTCCTTTGCAGATAGTGATGTTACAGTTATTTCTCACAGTCCATTTGCATCCAGATCTGTTCAGCACCTGTGATCTATGCAGTAAAACTTCTGGGAATTTATTCTATGGAATAAAGTCCTTCTCAGCAGGGCTGCTCTCCATCCCTCCATCCCAGCCGGGGCTGACCCAGGGGCAGGACCCTGCACTTTGTTGAACCGCATGAGGTTCACCAGGGCCCACCCCTCCAGCCTGTCCAGGTCCCTCTGGGTGGCTGATCTGCCACTAGGGCATGGGACAAGTCTCTTTTACACTGGGAGTTTTGTTCCTTCCTGGAAAGGGAAGTCAGTGGTGGACAGAGAGAAGAAGCAGCTGAGGGCTTTTGTTCAGCCAGGAGAAAGAGGGGAGAGACTTGTGGGTCAAGAGAGCTGACAAAGGAATCTGTTGGATGAAATCTTACCCAAGTTTGAAAGTTCATTTTTTTAGGACAGATATTAGAGATGAGCTTTACTTTCTTCCAGTAGCTGGAGTTTAGGGACCATGTTAGACCATTAGTGACACTGAGCCTACAGCCAGTGCCCAGCTCTGCCTGTAAAACCTCATCAAAGTTTCTGTCTCGTTCTGGTCTGAAGCTCCCCTCTACTGTTAACATTTCTAGGCCCAGTCTAACATTTTGTTTAATGCTACTTGTCTGAACTTCTGTATTCATGCAACAGGTTCTGTTCCAGGTTTTTAAATCGGAAAAAAAGTGGTAAAGTTTTGGTTGGGATAAGTGTCCTTGTGAGTCACATAACTACAGCTAACTGGGGTAAATACATTTTAAAAAAAATGCAATATAACAAGTTTTGGTTGTTTTTTTGTCTTCTTTCCTCAGAGCAGTATGGCCTGGAAATAACCAACAATGGCCCCATCACAACGGGAGCTCAAGCTACTGTTCACGCCACTCTAAGAATGAAGAATGACAGTGTCACATCAAACTGGTATCACTTTAACTGGATTTATGCTCCTCTGATTCTGATCGAGAAATCCCAACAGCAGTTTAGCTCCATGATCAATGTGACCGGTGAATTTCCTGGGACTTTTCCTGTGTCTGTCTGGGTGACTCACAGAAACTGCTGGTTGTGTCGGCCAGTTGCTAGAAATGTCACCGTGCTTCAGATCACAGGTAAAATGGCTTTACAGGTAATTTGAGTTAATTTACTCAAATAAAGTCCCTGCCTCTGAGCTTGGGGAAACTGCCACAAGCCAGGGACCTCAGCAGCATCAGCGCTGCTCAGTGGCCTGCAGATGCCTAAAAGAACAACACCACTTCCCACACCCATCCCCAGCAGTTCTAGTCAAAGGTTAGGATGAGCAGGAGCAGTGACAATCCACAGGTTTTCCCTGTTGCATGACAGAGCAAAATCCTGGGCCACCAGCACAACAGAGCCAGCATGCTTCCTTTTAGAGCTCTGACTGAGCGTCCTGAAATTGGAAGTGAAGGCATAGCTGCATTTCCAAACACTGCTAAGAGCAATTTCAGCTCACTGGGAATATTCATAACCATAAACATGCATTTTTTGACAAATTGACCGACGGTGTGGTTAAGCAAATCTCTAGCACAGGGACTGGCATGACATGTCACCCGACAGCTTCCCACACTCCCTTCTTTCAGAGGCTGGTAACCACGTCCCTCCCATTGTATAACCCTAAATAATTCAGTCTCTCTGCCTCACTAACACGGGCAACCACACTGAGTAGTAGATACAAAACACACTTAACCACTAGGACACAGCAAGACTTATGCAGTACCTTTTAAATAATGTTTTGATATTCACAGAGCATGCCATGAAAGTGACGAGTGTTGTCATTCTTTCCCTACCCTGTTATTCTGCAGAATTTATCACAGGGAATCTTACCATTGCCCAGATAGAAGACAGCAGATTGATCACGCCTGGTTCTAGTTCCTCCACCGGCGCTGTGACCCGGATTTCTTTCTGTCTTCATGACCCAAGCCATTACTTCAAGTCAGCATCATTTGTCTACAGCTGGGATTTTGGAGACGGGTAGGTGTGGTGACACTGTTTGCTTCAGTAAATATTCAGGATGGCTCCAATTCAGACGCTCTTTTGAAAAAAATCCTGATTAAATCACAGGACAAAGCATACACCTTGTCAGTCGGTACAGTCTGAGCATGTCAAACCAGGTGCATTATGAGAACTTTAGCACAAAAGTCACTGCACACTCACAAAAAGGTGATGTTTTAGAGGCTTAAATTTCTTACAATACACCTAAGCATACATCTGTATGCTGTATTACTGTGTGTGCAATGAGCTGAGCTGAACTGAACAAACTGGAAGAAGTAGTTTATTGTAAATTGTTATTTTAAAACATCATTGCACCTGCAGATCTCCATGAGCAGGTTGTTGTTGAATATGTGAATAATTTGTGTGCTGAGGGACAATGGAAGTAGCACACTGTCCTGTGGCTGGGCAGTGAGTACCTGCTACTGTCACCAGCTACCCAAAAATCCATCAACGCTTCAGTGAGGAACTTCTGAAAGTGGGTCTCCTCAAATAACGAGGGGATGCACATGAACACAAGCTAATGCTCACCTAATAACAAAACAGTGAGGTGGAGGGGGTGGAACCCCAACAAAGCTCATAACAGATGACATATTTTAAAATCAGAAATATGCAAGGACTTGGTAAAAGGCAGTTTTGATTCCAAATCTTTTCCTATTACACAGAGTTTATCAGATTACCAAGGAACCCTTTGTCTACTACAACTGCTCTGCCACGGGGAACCGCACAGTGCACCTCAAAGTCGTAGCTGAATGGGAGCAAACTGGAAGCATCATACACAAAAGAGAAACGGTGCAGAAAACTGGTGATTTTACCACTGCCCTGGAGCTGCTGGGTAAGTATAAAACATTTTTCATCCTCAAACCAGAACTTGCTATATATGTACAGATACAACCTTGCTTTAATGTGATAACATGATAATACAACTTCAGTATTATGAAAAGTTATAGTGTAGAAAAAATGGGGGGAATATATAAAATATTCTGTTTCTTTTTCATTTACCAAAAGTTTCACTGTTCTTTGTAAAACTCTCGCATACAATTAAAACTTAAAATAAATTGTTTACAGTAAGTTTTGAAGGATTTGTTTAATTTATACTGGAAATCCCCAAAAAATAAGCATTAGGAAAGTGTTATTGATTTGATCAGTTTCCAGAGTAAATAAACATGTAAGTAAATATGTAAAGGATTAATAAAATAGTTGATTATATACTAAAAAGAAATCACAAAACATTCAGAAAGCTTACAACAATTCTACCAGTAGGATTCCTTTTGGGTGCAAGGCAAGTGTTATTATTTGTGTGAGTGAACTAAAATCTGCAAACAAAATGACAAAACAATATGAAAACAAAGCTTCACTGGAAAACCAGTTCATTTCAAGATTATAGGTGGAGCGTGACACACTTTTTTTCTTCCTCTCAGATGCTGTTAAAAGCATTAACGTAGTGGGCTCCAGAGAGACCCATGTAATGGAAAACTTGAGTTTATCTCTTCATATCAATGGCACGTAAGTATCAATTCAGGGAGTGGGTGGCACTTTGGCAGGAGGGGAGCTGGGGGTGGCACGCGAGTAAATGCAAACAGCCAAAGCTGAGATCCCCAAAAGAGGCTGGGCTGTAGGATGGACAGCATTTGCCAGAGTGAGCTCCTGGCCACAGGACCCGGCCTGATGCAGGATGAGCTTATGGTTCAAAAGCAATGGCAAAGGCCTGAGAGACGGGTTATCAAAAACAAAGCTAGAAAATGAGCTAAACACATAAACATGCTGCTTTCTTTGGCAGGGAGTGTCTTACGGGGATAAGGAACAAAATACTAGTAAGCCAGGGTAAAGAAAAGCTCTGTTTGTTTTCAGAATCAAAGTCCATAGCAGGTAAAGTGAATCCAGGCAGAATAAGCTGGAACAAAGCCCCGAAAAATCATCAACTAGACATGGGGAGAAGACACGTGGCCATAAAGTGGACAGCACCTAGATTGCCTGATGGCAAATAAAGCCCTTCTGTGGTTGTAAGGGAGCCCTGGGAGCCTTGCCATTGATTTACCTGCCCCTTGTACAGAGCTCATCTTACGTCCTGGCCAGTTTGGGGTGTTGGGGTTTTTAATCAGCAAAGTCTTGGGTGTGCTTCAGTAGCACAGACAGTGATCTCTTCTGTGTGAGAAGAACAAAGGGAAAACAACCTATACTCCCTTGGAAGTGCAGGAAAAAAAAGATTCCTTTTATCTTTATTGGAGAAGGACTGAGGGGTTCTCTCCACAGGGTGGCCTTCCCACGCCCCACGCAGGTATCGCTCAAAGCCTTGCTTTTAGAGAAGCATCACAAAGGACCTTTTGAACTGATTCTAGTATTTGATACTAGAAACTAAACAATTCTGCAGTTGATTAGTTCCCTATTTGTATTTAGATAAATGTCATTATTTTCTGGATTGCTATGCTACTTTAACGGAGAGATTCATCAACTCTTAGCTGAAAGTTTTGCCGAGTTTTCACCTGGATTGTTTTTTTGGGGGTGCCGCCGTGGCCGCAGCCCGCCGCTGGCCCTCTGCTGGCTCTTCAGGTCCCGCTGTGTCCCGCTGGAGGGCGAGGAATGTCACCTGGTGCCCGTCAATGGCTCCTGCTACACCCTGCGCCACAGCTTCAGCGCGGCGGGACGGTACTGCCTCAGCCTGCGGGTGCAGAGCGGTGCCACCACCCTGCAGACCTACCGGCACATCCAGGTGTGGCCACCAGGTGAGGGGCAACTGGTCCCAGCAGCTCAGGAGCTGGCGGGTGGGCTTTCTGGAAGCTCTGTAGATCCCTAGCAGCATAGGAAGCAGGAGGAGCCTCTGGAGCTGCTCTGAGCTGCCTGCATCCTGCCAAAACCGCGCTCTCAACAGTGTCTTGAAGCTGATGAGTTTCCTGGGGAGGCTGAGTTACTGAGAATACATATTTTTCCCTTTAAATAGTCTGGCTTTTGCAGTTTGAGAGGATAACTGGGAAAGCATACACATCTGTAGCACTCCCTCACTCCCTCAAGCTATGGTTTTTTAAAGTTAGACTTTCCTAGGCCTGCATTTCATGGCAGGTTTCCGTCCCCCCGCCAGCAGTCCCTGCTCCCCCAGGCACGCTCACACGTGCCCCTCCTGGGGTCCCTGACAAGGGGTGAGGTGGGGGTGAAGAGGACCTCACCAGGACAGCCAGGCTGGCACAGGGGATGGGTGAATCCCCTCATTGGGGGCCAGCAGTTGGGCATGGAGGGGGCAGCTCACTCCAGAGGCACCAGTGGGCGTTCAGGGCCAAGCGTGCAAATCCTCATTGCTGGAGGCAGCTGGGAAGATGAGGTGCCTTCCTGTGCTCTTGGGGTGCCGCAGCGGTGCCAGCACCCCCTGGGGAGTGCATCTGTGTAACCGGCTGAGGTTTCTAGGCTGCTTAAGGGGAAAGAGGGGTGGAATGGGAGAGACCCTAACAACCCTGCATTCTCACTTCTGAGATTTCAGAAACACCTGAACTGGCTGAAATATTTTTTTTTGTCTGTTAGACATACATGCTTTGTTTTAAAAATACAAAAACTTCTCCCAAAACATAATTTCCTTCTGCCTGTTGCCTCTCAGTGCGTTGTATTGAATGTCCCCTTGTGCTCTGTCCTAGGGATCCACCCGGCTGTCTTTGTCCT
Organism: Scolopax mira; assembly: GCA_004320125.1. Classification (NCBI taxonomy): domain Eukaryota; kingdom Metazoa; phylum Chordata; class Aves; order Charadriiformes; family Scolopacidae; genus Scolopax; species Scolopax mira. Next base: position 413,974 of record BJBW01002696.1, read on the forward strand.
GCTCTGCTTGGCTCTGGTCTCCATGATGCTGGGACTGGTGCTGTACACCACCTTTCGAAGTAACACACAACAAAAAGATCTCGTGGAGGTATTTGGTTACTCTTCCTCTGAGCTGGGACAGTAATGAGATGCCTTTCGGCCATGTCCCTTCTTTTTTTTGTGTGTATGGTTGGACTTGATGATCTCAAAGGTCCCTTCCAACCGTGAAGATCTGTGATTCTGTCATCCCGAGGCAAACAGCGGGAGGGAGCGGTTCCCTGGTACGTCCCATCCATTTCATGGAAAAATCCGAACAGTGTAGGCAGACACTTTGAGCAACCAGCATGTTTCTGGTGAGGCTGTGGAGAACTAGAACTATCAGTCAGGTTGCCAGGGCTACCAGGGGCAGTTTGCAGGGAATATCTCTTCCAGAGGATCTACCTCAGAGTGGTTATACAAAGAAAGCGGGGTAGTGAGAGAGGATACAGGATAGCTGAAAAAGGTGGGTATGATAACTCAAGTGGCACTAAGTTGCCACCCGACCCAAGTATGTGACCTTTATCTCCCCAGCTCCCTTCCATCTCTGCTGTAGCTTTCACTTGGATTTGTAATAAGCAGGAGCTCTGAAATCAAAGGTAGCGTTCTCGCGCAGCTATTACTCTCCCCATTCACCATACAATGGGAATAATACAGCTCCAGAGGGGCTGCCTGTGGGCAGCAGGATAAACCCAAAGTCTGTCTGAAACGGGGACTGACTGAAACTGAGGACCAAGTGCCATTTTCTGGCCCCAAGTATTCTTTCTGGATGCACTTCACCCAGGAGGACCCAAATTAAAAATGATCTCTTTGCTGTTCCTTTTCCAGGTAGCTGACTTTGACTTTTCTCCACTCTCTGACAAAAACCTCTCTTCTCATTTGGAGTCAGGCTGTGCCCAAATATGTTGCAGATCATGTTTTCTTCGGTCATCTCAAGAAGCTGCCTGGGAGAGTCACGAACTTCTACATTCTTTTTACAAGCCAGTCAAGACGTACACAGTGTGAAGGACACGATTGCACCTTGGTTGCACTAACTGCCCAGTTTAAATTTCTCACTTAGGATGAGTTAAAAGCCCAGTGCTGCGTGAATGGTTTGCCTTTGCCCATGCAATGAGGTTAACCACTGTGAGTCCAGCACTTGAGTGCTTCATTCTCTGAGCTAAAGAAAAGCGAGCCCTCAAACACAGCTTTGTATTTTTAAATTATACGGGTGTATACAGTTACAGCTGTAAATGCAGCATTTTATTCTTATGGATTGTTTTATGTGCAGGTTTGCTAAACTCACTACCTCTTGTCATTTCTCTGGTCCTTCTGCTGTCTCTTTCAAAGAAGAAACTGTTTAAGACAAACGTACCTCTCTTTCCTGTGTTACAACAATATTACTGGAAATGTCACCCAAAATGCTGTTGAATGTGTCTTTGTTCTAAAAAGGAACTGTCTTGTCCGGGTTGAGGAATACCTGGGTGCCTCCAGTGAACCAGGCTGCCTAATTATGTTGTCTTTTTTCCTTCTGTCCTAAAAGACCCCTTTTTTAAGTGAACGGGCTCCTGTGGGCCCACAGTGGCTGGTGACCCACTGCCGGAGGGCTCACTGCTACCTGCAGGTTGTTGGGATCACAGCACGTGCTGTGGAAGACTCCACATCTCCAACACTTCATGAAGAGTAAACCACTCTAATCTGTGTAAGGAGCTTTTTTTTCCCCCAAGCTGTTCATGCTTTTCTTCTTATATTACTACCCAGCTAATCACCAAAGCTCCTCTTCCAAGAAACACAACACCCAGTAGCTCAAAGTTGCTCAGCAAAACATACTCCATTCACATTCCCAGTCAATGTTCAGGGCTGTATGAACTCTCTCTTCTAGAGCCTCCTGCTCTCCCTGTCTTCACCCCCTACCAGCGTTTCTGAGCACCCTGCGGGCTGCAAATGTCATCATTTCTCAAATGCCCTGATTGGGAGATAATTACCTGGATGTGAGGGGATTTACCATGAGGTTTTCGGGGTGCTTGTCTCACACATTCAACTTCAGCGTTTCCTCAGAGAAGCCCAGAGCTTTGGTTTGTCTGTGAAAGAAATTACATGCCCTCAGAATGGCTTTGTTAATTAACTTGATACATTCAAAACAGAATAGGATCATCTAAGATAATAAATAATCCAGTAAAACCAAGTTTTTGTCAGAAGGTACTTTCCAAAGCAGAACTTCTTTTGTCTGTTTTTCTAGAGAGGATCTAGATTTCTAAGCAAGCTTGTTGATGAGGAGCAGGGCCCTCTGCTTTCCTCCTCAATGCCCTGGTGTCAGACTCTTCAGTCATATTCAGTCACTGTTAAAAATGTGCCCCTCCTTAGGCCAGCAAAGAAGCTATTGCTCTCCAGAGCTTCAGTTTTATTGCTGACTCCCGAGATCCCAGTCTGAGCCACTGCCACAGGTACAGGACTTGTGGGGTGTCCCTGTGCCCTGTGCACAGCTACACAGACCTCAGGCACTGAAACAATAGATTTCGGATGTGAAAAACGCAGCTCGGAGAGGCAGTGGCCATCAGCAGCCTTCACAGTGGCTCTCTGCAGTTTAGTTTGGGCTGCTTTTATTAGGTTTCTGACAGACGTGCCCCTGGCTGCTGTAGAACACCTAAAGGCAGCCCCTGGAATGGGTAAAAAGGCCTTTCTTCGCTCAAGGTGGGCTCCTCGCAAAGGCAAGTGAGGGAGCAGAGCCAGTTACAGGGACCTGAGTCAGGGGTCATCTGGGCTGGAGGAAGATCATAGTCCATGAGGAAGCCCTGTGCCCTGCCCCATGTTCCATTCATCCCCAGACGACTCACGGCTCTGACGGGCTGTTTGGCCACTGACATCACGGTTCTGTGCCTCCGGGCTGGCCCCAGCGTGGCCAAGCTGGGGTACAACTGATGGTGCCAAGCCTGGCTGAGGTGGCTATCAACCCTGGGGGAAAAAAAGAGGGACATGGAGTCAGTGATACGAAAGGCCTAAGAAAATCCCCAACTTCCCATTGAGGAAAACAGAGTAAATGTCCTTCAGAAGAACATTGTCTCTTACTCTCTTCCTGAAATGAACAAAGGTTGGCAAAGGAGGCAGGTGATTCAGAAAGGCAGAAAAGATAAAGTGCTGCAAAGTGCAAAGTCAAACACTATCCAACAGTGGAAGATACTGTTCAAGAGCAGATGGAAAAGAATAGAGGTTAGGAAAAAAGACATCTCTTGGAAAAAATAAGCAGTGGAGAAAGTACACTTAAAAGGGCACGTCAAGAAGCAAATTAACCAAGAAAATTTAAGCAACCTTAACAAATTGAGGTGTAAGTATGAGAAATATTCACATGAACATGTTCCTGAATCCAATATGAAACTGTTTCCTGCAAAAAGGACTGATCTGTGGGTTCAATAAATGCCTCTGAAATTGAAGACAAAAGGTAATTGAGCGGTTCAGGATATAGCAGGGAGATTAGTGGGACGTAACGAAGATCAGCAGGAGGATTCATTTTGTTAACCTTAGAAATCAATGACCTGGAAAAAGAAATGTTCAGCAAAACGATGAAACTCAGTGATTCAAAACCAGAGTCCAGTGAGTGTGAGGCCAAAGAGTGATTGAACTCTGGTGATAAGAGTGTGAGCAAATAACAAGTTTATGCAATAAGAATTAATTACAAGGAAATGCATTTGAGGAGAAAAATGTTCTGGAAAGTATTGTATTAAAGCACACGGTAAAGCGAAAGAACTTTGGTTATTCTGTAATTTGTCATATGAACAATGGTGCCAGTTTGTGCAGTGGCCGTGGGGACAAACGAGCCCTTTACCCGGGGCTTGAGCAGAGGCTCCGAGCGGGGCTGAGTTCGGGCAGCAGAAGACACGGCCCGGGCTGCGGCAACAGCTTGAATGCACAAGAGCTGTTGGGTTGGCTGGGTGCTGTCAGAATGGAGATTGTTTCAGCAAGAGGAAGGGGAAGAACTTCTTATTTAAATGTTCAGCATTATTATCAGATAATCAGACAACACTTCACCTTGATTTTGGAGAGCCAGTGCCAGTTTCCCTGGAAACTGTAGCGTTATCCTGCAGCTGTCACAAAATTGTTCATATCCTGCAGATCTCAGCTTTGACAGCCCACTGAGCACTGCAAATGGGGATTTTTAAATTGCAGCCACCAACACGGGGAACATAGAAGTTCCAGAAACTTCTTGGGGCTCATCAGAGCTGGGTTTGCTCATCGCCAGCATGTCATGCCCCCGGCCACGTGTGCAGGGACAGGGTGGGCTTCGTATAGAATATTGTAATTGCACAACAAGTGACACAACTACAAGAGCAAATTACACTTTACGGAGGGGGAAATACCTCTCTGGCCCCAGCCAAAGACATCTGTAATGCGTTTACTGCCGGCAGCCCCAGGAGGCAGAGGTCTGCTCTCCCCGCCGGCAGGAGGCAGAGGGAGCCCCGCGGGGAGAGGGAGGCGCCCGAGTGCGCGGATACCTGCAGAAAATTCGAGATTAAAAAGATTAAGGAACCACGCAAACCATTTACCCGATCTCGGCTGTTTGTACAGCCCGTGGAGCGACAAGCACCGAACGCGGGGCTGCCCCGGCCAGCGCCGGGCCCGGTGCGGGGCCTGTCTCCGCGGCTGCGGGCCATGGAGCGCACGGCAGGGGTCTCCCGAGGCCCGGGAATGCGGGCGGGAGCCGCTGGAAGGCTTCCAGGGCCTAGATTTACACACGCCTCGCTGTGGTTTGCAAGCTAAATGCACAGCCAGGCTGGAGAAAAGGCGCGTCCCGCTCCCGAGCCGAGTGCCCCGCTTCCCTGGGAAACGCTCCCCGCGGCCACGCTCGCCCCGCGCCGGGCGGGGAGCTGCGGGAGCGGGAGAGCTGCGGGACAGCCCGGATCCGGGAGCTGTGAGAGCTTTGGTCCACGGCCTCGGGAGGCCACCATCCCACTCCATGACACCAGCTACACCAGTGGAAGCTGGTGGGACTGGGCCCCGTCCTGGGAGCGAAAGCGACAGAGCTTTCCATAAAGGAGAGGAACTGAAGTTTCAATCTGCAGTGACATAAAGGAAGGACAATGAAGAAAAAGCAGAGTTCACAGCAATTCTGTGCAGAGCTGAGCACCGGTCTCTCCTGAAACCACCTGGAGGCCCCGATGCTCCAGGGGAGGGTCTCGGGGACAGGGAAGCAGAAGCAGCAACGACCAGGCACGTTCTGTTCGGCTTTAAGGGCGCCATAAACTCAGCCCTTCCTGGTAATATAAATTAGGGCTCTGTCATTTGAAGCCTCTTTTCAGCTACAGTTTAGATACAAAATGAGAACAGACCACAGCAATAAAAGCTCTCTTATCTGATCAACAGCATGTACTTAATGGCAAAAAAAAATATGCCATAGGTTCCTGTCCTTAATCTTCTTTCATTATATGCAAAGTACTAATAATATTTTGAATTAAATGAGAAAGGAAAAAATAATCTTAAAAAAATCCAAATGCGCTCACTAATTAAATAGCAATGCCCTCACTTTCATTCATGCAATGATGATAAATTACAGTCTTCCCATACTAATTAACTTCAGCTTGAATGGATTTCTCTCCCCACCTTGAAAACCTCTAATGTTTTTTGAGTGAAAACCTTGTGGGAGAACAGGAGCGCTGTTAACCAAGGTGCTCCCAGAAAGCTGCTGGCAGCCCCTGCTCCTGGGGGAGAGAGAGACGGGTCAATATGGACCCCCTGAGCCCCCCAGGAAAGACATGGGGGTTTGTTACAGCTTGACTTTTGAGTATGAAATTATTCCAGGTAGAGCTACTTGTGATATTTTGAGTTCTTGCTCAAAATTTTTTTTCTCCCTCTACCAGCATTCGGGTAGTAACGCTCTACCCTGTCACACTACTGCAAGATTCCTCTTACAGATAAAATTATTCATACTGAGTAAGGCGAGTGTTTCACATCATGGGTCCACCTCCGCAGGAGGAGTGAGGCATCCATCTCCCCGGCGTCTCGCCGCGGAGTGGAGCTGCATTCTGAAGCGCCCTCAGCACCCAGCCAGCCCCGCAGCTCGGGCAGGGAGGGGGGGACTTTCAGAGGCAAGTGGATCTGCAAAAAGCCTTCATTTTCTTTGGGTTTTACTCTCTTGTCTCTGTTTTGTTCCGTCCTTCCCTTTGGTTTGGCAATAAGTAGTGGGGAAAAGCTGCTTGCAGACAGGAAGACACAGTATAATTAAAGGAAAAGCCTTCTATTTGGTTCTGTAGGAACAACATCCTTTCTCATAACAGTGTGTGAAAAATCAGGTAAGCAGTGCATGCATTTTTTATGAACAGGAGGACCCTCAGCCATTACTAATGAAGTACAGAAAGAAAAGACAGGACTCTCAGTGGGGAAATACCATCCATTAAATGCCTCCCTGGGGATCAAATGACACTTACAAGGGAGAGACACTAACTGCCTCCCACATCTCAATTGGTACCAGCAGGACACCTATTTGTAAAGATTTGTGCTGCCTGTGCTCTGGTAGGGTAAGATGCCACATAAATATTTTCTGATCTTTGCAGCAGATGTTACCCCTTTTTTTTTCCACAGACCAGCAGCCTGATTTTACTTTTTTTAAAGGGTTGATCCTGCTGAAGAAGGAGCAGGAGAGCAGCCCCACGAGTGCGCACAGGCCAGCTGAAGCCAGTGACCTGCTGAACATGATCTGAATGGTTTCTGATCAGGGCTTCAAATACATCACCCTTTACAACAAGACTTGCACAGTTCTCTCTCTAAAAGCCTTTTGCTAAATACCTATCACCAAGATCAAAAGGCTTTTGAAATACGTCCCCTAAGAAAAGCAAAAAATAAGAACTCAGAAATTCATTCATTTCAAAACTGATTAATCAAAGACAGCTCTTTGATGAGGAAAAAAATCCTTGGTTCCAAAACAATGAGCACTTTATTAGGGAATGATTACATTTCTCAGGTTGTGTTGTCCTATGCTGGGCTCGTGTGGCTATCCCCACCAGGGCTGCCCACGACGTGGAGGGATGTCCTCTTTTCATCCCAGCACCACCTGAAAACCCAAGGGCTCCATCCATGGACCGGCTGCTGCCTCTGCCTGGCTTCCCAGAGCCTGGGTTATCTTTGCACTAGAGCTCCCTGTGGCTTTGTTTATATACGTGTGTGTGTATATACACAAAGACACATACAGATAGACATGCATTTATGCAATATCTACTGCCTTTCAAATGAGAGATGTGCAGGGATTCCTCCCTGCAGTGGATTTTACATGACTCCTAAAAAAACCCCAGTGGCAAATAGCAGAGATTAAACAGCAATGTCAAGGTCTGAGAGGAGAGATTATGGATCCCAGATCCGCAGATGTTTGCAGCCGCTGACAGCCCTGTGATTTAAAGAGCTCTTCTCCCACGTCACCACAGGAACTGCCCTCCAGCCTCAAGGACTCCTGGGGGTGTAGGACACAATGAGGACACATAATCGCCACCAAAGACAGCGGGAACCCACCCCTCACAATTCTGAGTTGCTGGAAGAGGATGAACTGTCAGTGACTTTGGGAGGGCCACAGGGACCATAGGGATATATGGCTGGGAGTTCTGCTGGTTTGCACACCACAGAGAGATCACAGATGTGCAAATTATGGAAAAACAAAATAATTCCTAGAGATCAACTGTCATGGAAGAAGAAACAACTCCAAAGCAAGCTTTTCAATTTAAAAAAAAAAAAAAAGGAAAAACCCATCAGTGATAGCAGGGCATTACAAAGGGACTCTGTGTCCAGAAAGAGACAGAAGATGACACAGCATCCTCCAGGGAAATATCAAAGTGAAGCAAGAAGATGAAAAAGTGCAAGGCAAATCTATAGGTTTGGAATTTTCTGGGTAACATCTGTGCTTCTGTAAAATGTGCTCCTGAGAGCCAAGGAAAAAGACAGCAGTAACCAGGGCCTGTGTACAACATTAGAGAGTTTTCACAAAAGGTCTCCTGGGTCCAATGACCGTACAGAAGACCCCCTGCAAACCCCAGATACATGTGTTGTTCTGTCTATGAACAGTAACGAGTTGCAGTGTTTGAGCCAGCAGAGAAACCTGAAAGAAAACAGAGCTGAGCAGCTCCGTTAGATTCAGCCAACAAATGTAGAGCAGGATTGCCATTTTACAGAGCTGCACCTCTCTTCTGCTCCACCCAGATATTCCCATTCAGCAGCACCCACCACAACCGAGTTTGGAAGCATCTCCAGCCCAGGCAGCTTTGTTTCAAAGACAGATGTTGTGCAGCAGAGGGACCGTGGGTTGGTTGGTGCCAGGGTGAGCCCTCTCCCAGTGCAGCAGGACCTACCAGCTAAGACAGATGAGGTGGAAGATGTGAGGAAACGCTTCCATCAGAAAATCATACTTGAAAATAGTTCATGATCAGCGCTAAAACCAGTAGATAAGACAAGTACATCTAACCCACTGCTTCAAGAAGAGACATACAAAATCAGGTTTTGGAAATCATCCTGTTACCTTGGAAGTTGCTGTTTCTTATACAACATCCCAAATTTTGATGTATACTGGGGCATGTTCTTAGTGCTGCATAATTTTTAAAACAGATGGGGCTTGTTTAGTTCCAAAGCTCTTGAGTATGTAATTTTTAAATGCAAATCTGGAAAATTTCCACTTAATTTATGCCTCAAAGTTAGCACGATTTCACAGCAGCTGGATCTGCTCCGCCAACTTATGTGCTCCATGAAGAGAGCTGGTACCTCCACACTCACCTGTGCCTCCAGGAGGGACACAGCCCCATGGAACGTGAATGTTCATCAGGGCATGTGGGGCAGAAGCCCTGCTTGCAGGAGGTTGTACTTGGGGCTTTAAGGCAGCCTGTGCCTTTACGGATTCACACCCAATTCTTTATTGATGCTGCACGTGCCACGCTGCTGTAAAACTGCTGTAGAGTTTTTTGAGACTAAAAGTTCTTATTTTAAGCAAGACCATTTTTTATATTCCTTTAGCATTATAACCAAGTGCCTTAGTACCATCTGTCAAATTACTCACAAGGTGCCATAAAAACATTCTAAAATAATCTAATACACCTTTATTTGCTAGTGAGTGCCACAATTTAAAATATTTCTATTTCAGTTTTGACACAGCTGTTAATCAGCGCTCGATATTAGAGGACAAATAAGTCCTTAAATTTTCTCTTTCTAATGATATGCATCACTGCAACTTTCAAAAAAAAGCAACATACACATTACCAGCCCATCATTGACTCTCCCAAGACAGGAAGTTTTGGAGCATGACGCTGCATTGTTTGGATGTAGGAGCCTGCAGAGCCATAGTCACAACATTTTAAATGGGATATATTTTTGAGCCTAGAAATGCTGGAGATATATGTGGCTATATATTTTTTAAAATTGCTTCCTTTGTCCTGAAAGGGAAGAAAGATTGTTAAGTGGTTTTATTGTGGCACAGAGGGAATCACATCAGCTCTGAGAGGAAATAACATCATAATCACAAAGTCTTCAGGAGTGCATGAAGGACCCTGTAAAGCTGCACTGAAACCACCTTGGGCTTCCCCCCGGGACCCCGGGAGGGTGAGCTTTGCTGCTCCCGAGGAGTCAGAGACACCACCAGAGGAGAGGGGAAACGGGCTCCTCACGTGCCAACAGTGCAGTCAGTCTGTAAAACCTTCTGAAAGCTAAAGCCACAACTGCAGGTTTCATGATTCTCCTCTCTCTAACACCCCAACACAGCATCTAATGCAGTTCACTGTCACTGTCCTCACCAGAGGACTGCCACACAGACAACTCGACCAGACAACAAACAAGTGGCTTTATTTTAGGTGGCTTAAGAGGCAAACGCACATAGTATAGTATTTCTACCTTTTCTTGCAAAACTGTGCACCTGGACATTTCCAGAAGCCTAAGAGCAAGTGAGGCCATGGGTGCTACCAGCAGCCAGTGAAACCAGAGGGGTCCTGCCTGGGACAGTCCTAGCTCTGCTTCTGGAAACTGGCCTCCTTGGGTTCCCAGGTCCTGCCAGGGACAGTCCTAACTCTGCTTCTGTCCTTCCTCGGGTTCCTGCTATCACAATGGTTTTTGTGCAGTGAGTAACCCCAGACTGCATCGCCCCCAGAATGTCACTTATCTGTAATGCTCTTGTCCTTGTTGGGGCTTTTATAACAACTCGGTTATAAAGAAAGGCTGACACAACACCAGGTGAGCTGTATCTTTTCAGGCATTTGGAAGCACCACAGGTCTGCCAGCAGAGATGCTCTTAGATTCCACAGACCTTCAGTAGTCATACCTGTGTTCCCAGACATTCACAGACGTACGACAGTGTCCCACCTGTCCCTGACTCCTCCAGAAGCACCACAGATGAACTCTCCCAGCTCTAACATTCAAAGGAACACAGGGATTTTTCCACAATGCTGAAAATAGGACAGACCTCTAAGCAACAATAGGAATTTCCAGCTTTCTACACACCCTGTGCAAAGTCTCCATCAAAAGCAGCCCATCAGGTCCCTCTGTCTCATGTCCCCGGGTAACTCAGCAATGCTGCTACCCCAGAAACCCGTAGGAGGGATCCGCTGGATCCAGACACTGCAGATGGAAATGGCAGCTCAATAAAGCACTTCACTTCAAAACCTACCTCATTGCTCAGGAAACTCCTGAGTACACAATCCTTAGTCATTGTTGTTTAAACCCAAGTCAGGGATTTTCATACACTTCCTCTTCGCTCCTTCAGATGTACTTTCCTTCAAAGCCCCAAACAGACAACAGTCACAGATTTGACACATCATTGTAGTCACACAATTTCTAAATCATCTCATGTGGTTCAGACAAGATTAGATTTTCAGAGCTCACACTGATGTCAAAGGACGCAAAAGAGAGGAGGCTGGTGGCCAGTGAGGAAAACTGGGGGTGGTAAAGGGGATAAAGCTGGTACTTTGAACAAGCTAGGCTCTGGGTGGCTTGCGCTCTCTCTCACAAAAAAAGAGTATTTCTCTTAAGAATACAAGGTTCATTGTGAAGGTCTGTCATGGAAACTTGCTGTCCCTTCTAAGGGTGCTGCCTTGTCGAAAGCCACAGCCTGGATCTGTAGGTGACCAGGTCACATCCCGCGGGGGTACGTGCATCACAACGATGGCTGGGCTGGGCTGTGTCAGCCCCTCCTCTGCCAGACAGGATATTTCCTAAGCAAGATGAACATTGGGTAAATAGGGACAGGCTGGAAACCCCTCCCCTGTATGTTATCCAGAGGCTTCCCACACTCCATACTTTAAACAAAGATGAGATTTTCATTGTTTAAAACCAGTCACAAAGATGCTCCTCCTCCCTAAATCTCTGCCTGTTCCCAGTACATCGCCAACTTCTGCTTTTAAGCTTCAAAGGGGGTAACTTTTGTGTGCCTCCACAGTTCTGTTCTCCAGTGGGAGCCTGAGAAGCTGCAAAACTGCTGAGAAGTGTGTCCTCACAGGGGTTTCAGCCCAGGTTTGAAGACTTAAGACATTCCAATGGATGAGAGAAGCTTTAGAGAAGTTACTGAACTTTGGGTTATTCTTCTGAACTGCACTCAGCCGCCAGCCCTCAAGGAGTTCACCCATCATTTTTAGAACCTTATTAACTAGAGCTTAAGGGAAATAGCTATAGATTTTATTCAGCGGGGACATTCTGCCGTGTGGAACTCTCTGCATTCATTTCCTTTTCAGCAGTGCTTCAGTATTGCACGTTATTTAGGCATCAGATCCGAACACAAATAATTGTATAATAAAAAACAGTGACTCAACAGGCTATTGCCACAATAACTCCTACACCTCCACTGCGCACAGAGCCAGCTCAGTGAGCAGATGTAGACAGTGCCATTCCCCGTCACTCTGTGCCCTTCATCATCCACTAAGCAGAGCACGTCGATGGGTCAGGGCGTTATCGCGACGATGGGGCGCACTCCAGAGTGAAGGAAGGGAGAGGGAGAGCAAACCTCTGCTTGTAACTACCAGCAAATCCTTCCCGCACCTCTCTCTAGTGCTGCTTCCCCCACTCTTCAGTTTGGAATTAAACACAGAGCTTATGCAGGGTGGCAGCACTTCCATCCCATCACACTCTTCACTGGTGTTTTCTCTCCTCTCCCGTTTGACTCATTGCCCACAGCCAGAGGGATGGGGGCATCATTTCCTAGTCTTCCTGAATAATTTCTGGGAGATTCATAAAACTAAACATGAGAAAAGGGAGAAGGAAACCATGGACTCGTTGATATAATCTCTCACATAAACCTGCAGGTTTGCCACAATACACATGGGAGAACACAGACCCCAAACCCCACAAAGAGATTGTGCTTCTAAAAGTTCACATGATTACAGAGCCTGACCACCAAATTCATGCAATGTTGAAACAAAGAAACACTAGTCCTCCTTCAATGTGGTGGAGAATCCTGTATCTCTGCATTACAGTTACAGCTGGAAAAGCCTGCTGTAAGGCTAGGAAATAACCCAGCAGCTTCTCAGGAGAGCACAGTCGCCCAGCTCTCCTCTTCCTCGCCCGCTCAGAGCCTCTGCAGTTCACCTGTCACAAAGAAGGGCAGAGCACGGCGGGAGGCGGGGGGCGGCCGCCCGGCAGAACAGACCCGTGCGGCGCGGCAGCTCCTCTCTCCAGACACCCCGAGGTCCCCCCAGAGCAAAAAGGAGTGAGAGGGAACACACCATGAGCACAGGCAGCCCTGAAATCTCTGCACACAGTCATTCTGTTCACTTGTGCCTCCCCTGACAGGAACTCATTACAGCTCATTGCACCAGCAGCCGCTCACCCTGTCACATCTCATCGCGAGCCAGAGGAGCCTGCCCTTTCATCTCGCTGCTTTTTTAAGCTAAGCTTTAGCACATCAGGGGGAACATCTTTGAAATCCTCTCTGATTCCCGCTGGAAATGGTGCCAAGCGAAAGAATCATTTCCCACGGATGTTTTCTCTCCCCAGGGCCACAGGCAGGCTCAGCACAGCCCTGCCACAATGTCACCTACAAACACAACAGCAACCCTGCCACAATGTCACCTACAAACACCACAAGCCCAAACCTGGCACTTCTCTTCCAGCAATATTCTCCAGATCTGCTCAAAGCCAACCCTCCTGTCCCAGTCTCAGCCCCAGCTGAAGGCACAGCAGTGGCAGAGGGCAGCCACAGAGCTACCAAGGCAGCTTTGACAGCTTTTTGAAGCTCATTTAGCCTCAACCTGGACATTTTAGCCCAAACTCTGTGCCAGGGCTGGGCGGGAGAGGTTTCTGGTTTGGTGCTTTAGGCTGGAGCATCCCTGGAGCAGTGTGCCACAAGCACAGCTCCATGCACAGCTCCTTCTCGGGCCGTCCCATGTCCTCCCTTCACCCGTCATCTCGGCACTTCTCATTTTGAAACAGCACGGGAAGAAATATTTCACTGCAGAGAAGAGCCTTGTCTCATTATCTGTGTGGCCTTTTTGATGAATTATAAAGAGCTCATGCTGCTTGCTGAGCATGTTACAGATGCCATGCCACAGGCAGAATTTTTTTGTATTTTTGTTTTAAGTGAAAGCAATGTTTTTCAGAGGTTTCCTGTAAATTATAGAGTAATCTTTATGCAACATGGAGACTGGGTGCTCTTGACAGTTTGGAAATACTTGTACAACACTCGTACAACACTCCTGCCAAGCATGGACTCCAGTTTTGTTTTAGGAAATGGATGACCATTCTCTCCACCATGTCTACATAGCTTCATAGTCAAACCCTTTATTTTTTCACATTTTTTAATTTCTCCTCAAAGCATCCCTGTGAGACAAGACATTTATCATATTAAAGAGAAACTTTAAGATGTGTATGGATCACAAAGAGCTTTAGGTACTTAAGTAGAAAGTGGAGGCCTAAATCCCACTTAAATGTACCAGAAATAAGCCCTCGATAGGACTGAAATGCTTTAATACTTCACTAAATTTTTGCCTAAGTGATTTGCCAAGGTCATGCAGGACATTTGGAAAACCAGATCCAAGCTCCGCAGCTTGCTCAATATTTATTCTTCCTGTGAAGGATGGAAATCCAGTAATTTTGTGGGGTCATTTGTGAAAACAAGACACACCTATTATTGGCTCACCCCAACACGCAGTGGCATCTTTGCCCACACACAACCCATCAATGCAACTATTCTGCTCCCCGCGTGCTCGAAGGCAGCCTGGAAATCCCAGCACAGGACTGCCTTGTACCCACCCAGTATCACCAGGGCAGGGCAGAGACTTCAGCCAAAACCTTAACCACAAGGGCAGTTCCTCCCTACATCATCCTCTTCCCTTTGGGGGGGGTGGAGAGGACGAATGAACGGAGCCTTTTCAAACACCACGGGAAGGGTTTGATGTGGTGGGACCTGAATTGACTCTTTCAGAGTCCCTGAACCTCTTCCATCCTTATAGAAAAACAAAAGTCTTCAGATTTTTTGTTTTAAATTCAGATCTAGTTACTGCTGAGCTCCAGAAGCAGCATGTACACACAGGAAGCTTTATGCCTCCCTGACTGGTGTCAGGCAGAAAGTAAATTATTTATGAAAGTGCTCCATGTGAAATTTTATTTTGGACTTAAAGAGGCAGGAGTGATGGAAAGGATAGTTTAAAAAAGAAGTTAAAAACATATTCAAACATGAATCTTTTAGTTTTGCTCAGGATCCGCTCCCTGCTGAGACTGGTTGCACAATAATCCCATTCACTTCCATGGACTTCCTCCTAATTGCCACCAATTCCTACAGGATAAGAATCAGAATTTTCCAAAAACCAACTCTGGTGCCAGTATTTCAGGGCTGAGTGGGTGTTAACAAACACAAACCCACTTTTCCTCCCACCATCTGATCCACTTGTAGCTTTTCATTTTCCATGCACAAAATTCCTCAATTCATTCCTTAAATGAGCAGTAGCCAAACAGCCCCAACCAGACATCACCACACAAAACAAAATTTCCTGAAATACTGTGCTGCTGTGGAAGGACTGAGATCCCAAATAGTGGAATAAAACTGACAGTAATATCCCAAAGTTTGCTAGGTGTCATTTCAAATCAAATATTTCTCGTGATTCTGGCGTAGAAGAAAGCCCATCACCTTAAGCATCACCAAAGGTTTGACCTCTCAAAGCACACCAAAGGCAGTTTTTGAAAAAGACAGAGCAGGAGTCAATCCCTCTCCTTGCCTGGTACTTGCACACATGGCAGTCTGGCTGGAATTCACAGAGCAGTGAAATGATGAAACACCTCAGGGGCTCTTTAGCACAGCAGGGTCAGTCCACTGAAGCCTCGTGTGATAGATGATGTGAAGTTGTGCATCAACATGTCCACAGTTTCAGGAGACCACTCCAGGGAGCAGATTCCAGCTTGCCTCGTTGACATCATAAATCTATATTTCAACCCTGAGTTTAAATCCTTAAACCATGCGCTTTTGCAGGATTGTCCCCAAGCCCATGGTTAAGCAGTAGGGCTGTGCTCATGGCCACTACAGATTAGAGCTGCCCCCAGTTCCCATGAGATTCTTGTGTCTTCAATAACACCTTCCTCTCATTCACTCTCCTCATCTAAAAACACTATTAAAATGTAAGGAAAGAAAAGAAGTTGAGCTATATATCATTATACATCCCGCCACACATAGCAGGCTGTACCCACAGCCTGGAGACACACCTGGAATCTTTCACCTCTCCCCAGACTCTGGGCCAGTCCAAGACTGGGACCATCTGAATAAAGGCTCCCAGGTTGGGCTCAGGTGCAGTGTTTGGACTGGCCCTACTTTTGGCTCAAAGTCTGTGACGTTTCACCTTGTTCAGACACATGGGTTTGTTTTGCAGCCTTCCTGCAACACAATTAATATATAATTATTCAAGTGTCCTGGGCAACACCTGAGAGACTGGCACCTTCTCTTGGTCACAAGCACCAGCGTCAGCAGTGACTGTGCTAAAAGAGCTCCTGCCCTTGACTCACACTCGACTTTCATTCCAAATGAGTGGCACAAACCACTGTACAGAGCTTGCAATGTACCCAGCAAAGTTCTGTCTTTGATTAGGAAGGTTCTCCAACCTCCCATGGAAACACAGCTCTCTATCTCTTGGGCTCCTTTGATAACTGGGCTGGTGCTGAATTTTTCCCAAGTCCAGAGGAGGTACACAAGGGCAGCCTCTGCTCCACAGCAGACAAATGAGCTGCTGGCCTGGCGAGGGCTCTTTCCAGCCTACAATGAGGTGAGCTGCCGAGGTTGGAGTGTCCGTGACCAACAATCCAGCTGGATTCTGACGGCACTGGCAAAACCCCTGTATTTCCTGTCCATGTGCTTCTTTGTGTCCACCTGTACTGTCAACCAGTGCCTCTGCAGTGCTCACCATCTACACCCTACAGCCCTTCCTATTCCTCAGGAATATGGTTTAGTAATTTTTATTTCCTATTTCTTCTTTATTTTTTTGTCAGAGTTAGGTTGATGGTTGGACTAGATGATCTTTCAGGTCATTTCCAACCCAGACGATTCTATGATGTTTATATGATTATATGGGTTTCTTGAAAGCTCCTCCTGGCACAAAGAATTACAGAGGGGAGTTGCACCTCCTCAGTTTCAAAGAATGCCATACATGCAGACTCGTTCTTAAATACTGGTTTTGTAATGCTCAGAAAAGCTGAGTTCCCATAAAAGTTTACTTTGTGTGAGTTCCAGGGCAGAGATAGGTAGAGTTAAGTACACTCCTGACACATTCCTCAATCACAAGGCACTCTCATTTTTCCCTTGTGTTCAAACATAGATCCTAGGCTGCACCTGGAGCACCTAGCAACTACCAAGTTACAAATAATAAACAGAATATTCAGCAAAGCTCTGACCTTAGCAAGAACTTAAACAAGCTCAAGGAAAGCCACTGCTGAATCCAAGCCTCGCTCAGACCCATCTCCTTCTGACCTGCTGTCAGAAAGCATTTTTGTTAAGCACTCCCGCTCTGACAGGAGTTTGCATTCTGGAAGTGGCAGCATTAGTCATTTCTGTACATCACTTGAGGCAGAGCTCACCGCCTCGCTCTCCCAGTCCCCTCCGCACCACGCACCCCCTCTGGCAGTGTGGGGGCACAGGGGCTGGGACCCTGCGCGGGACAGGCCAGCAGAGCCAGCAATGGCTAATGCCACCATATGTGCTGGGAGTCACCTGCTGGGAATGAGCAATCCCGGAACCCGAACCCACAATTAGACCCCCTGTTGCACGTCAGCCTGGCCTGAAAATCTATAATTAAACTGATACAGTGACAATGAATGGGAGATTTAAAAAGCAGGCTCAGAACTGCAGAGACACAGAGACGTGCTTAATTATAAGAGTTTTCCCACAGGGTGTTACAAAACATCTTACACTGGCTGTGTCTGGGATGACAGAGCTGAGGCTTCCAGACCTGCCGGTGGGGCTAGCGCTGGCCACAGCCCAGCCTGGTAGTCCAGGGCTGTGCCTCTGCCTGGCTCCCGGGCTGCAGGGGACCCTGCACAGCCATAAGAAACCCTACGTTTGTGCAAAACTTTCTGCAGGATCGGGGGTTTACTGTTCCCTGTATCCTCAGAGTGGGGCTGCCTGCATGGTCAAAACCTGAGTGTTAAAAGGGATCATGAGAGCAGTCAATGAAACAGAAAAATAGCCAATTTTGGTTTAGTTAGCCTAAGAATTTGTGCAATTGATAGTAAAATACTCTTTTTGCATCTGGGCAGGTTTTACATCATCACAAGAATGCAGTGACCTCTCGTTCTAAAGGGAAGCACAATTTCAAAGCAGGAAACAAAAATGTTTCATATAAAACCACATCAAAATTACTCAGTTCTCAGGCAGCAGGTAGAAGCTGAATTAATTTCAAACAAGTTTTCAGTCAAACCAAAACTCCATTTTTCTCTCAAACACATCCTTAGCAAAAATAATTATAGTCCAGGTAATTAAAGTATGGTGAGAATCTCTAAACCCCCAGGCAGAGGACACAGCAGCCCGGGAAGAGGGCCCTGATCCCTGCAGGAGAACACAGACAGGAAACCTGAAACTATTTCAACCGGTGGGTCACGCACATACATCCAGCACTAAGTCAAGTGCAGATTAATTATTCACAAACATTTCTATGTCCACATAACATTAATACAGTGAGATATCACTGAGTTTGTGTTACTTTAAATATATCACATTAGGCAGCAAGAAACAGTATTTGTAAACTTCAAGGCAGCTTGTATGCAATCCTCTTCTGTCAAAGATCTTTTTCCATGTCAATCATAGAGCTTCAGGATAAGGGATAAGAAAGTTTTTTTACTTATTCATTAATTAGTGCTTAGCTTTGTTTGAAGAATGCATCCTTCACGATGTGTCATGTTAATATGCCATAGCATTTTGAACATTATTGTTTTTATGCTTATTAGGCATATCCTGCTAGAAGAAAGCATTTTAAATTAGATTAAATCTTATACATGTTTAATGCGGTGTTCTCACAATTTAAAATGCTACTCTATTAAAATAGCAGAGAGAGAAATTGACTCACAGAATAAGAACGTGAAAAGAATAGATCATGAGTGAAATAAATAATAGATTAACTGAATAATCATATTACTACCTATATGAAGAGTATAAATCACAGCAATCTAATGCTGTCACAGCAGAAAAAGGGAGAGCAGGCTTTCCAGTACATAACTGTGTTCATTATCCAATATGAAAAGTAAGAGGTAAAGTGATTAGTGTTAACGAGAGGCCACTCCATTGCAGCTGACACCAGGTATCAATCCCAGATCGTGTTGGACAAGAAGGCTTTCCAGCCTGGGGAAGGTCATTCCAATGTCCCTCATCCTCACACAGCCCTGACTCTGCCCCTCAGCCAGACTGAGAGAATGATCCAGTGCACCTTCTGCCTCACCGAGGGACATCAACCTTCAGTACCACCACCCAGACAGAGCACCCACCAGGTCCTGACAGCCCTGAGCCCTTCACAGGAGATGCGCTCTGTGTGACTATCAGTGCTGAAAACAGATCATTAAGAAGCCAACAGCAGTGGAAAGATTCCCAATGATTTGAAAGGGATTTGATTCAAACTGTGAGTCTCCATGTACATCTTCACCGTACAATTTCAAATCACCATATTTATATATCTAATCTCTATAGAGATTTGATTCATTCACTTATGTAATTGCTTGTGAGTGCATCTCTGAATCCACGCCTGCAGCACTAGGTCAGAGATTACAGTGATAATTAGATGAGTAGAATCAACATTCAAGTCATGATGAAGCAGGGCTCTTCAGCCTATTATCCAAACCAATACACTGGGGTGTGTTTGTGTGTGATTTTCATTACTGTGTGGGATACACAACTTTAGGATAGTTATCTGAGTGACTAGCAAACTTCAATGGCCCTTGGCCAAGTATTAGTGGAGGATGCTGAAGGAGCAGTATAGGAGAACTGGAATTATGGGATCTGGAACCAGAACTCCTCCACATGGAAGAAGTTTCCTTTAACAGCACAGCTGCAACCTGCTCGTCATTCTCCCATCCATCCATCCATCCATCCATCCATCCATCCATCCTCTGATATCCCCTACTCTCCCACCTCATCCTTTCCTCCTCAAAGAGCAGAGAACACTCAGGGTCAGTTGGAAAATAGTATTCCAATACTAATTACTATGAAAAGATATTAAGAGCTAAACACCATGTGCAGAGACCTGCTGGCTCTTACGCCACTCACCACGCTGGCAGTACTGGCTATTCAAATACGCAGCTCACAGAAGAGAGAAGTAATTAAAATGGCAACTGGCATATACAAACCAGGAGTTGCCACCCAACAGGCTGTCTGTTAATGAGAAAGCAACATTTGTTAGAAGTTTCTAAGCTTGACCTTGTGGACGTCAGATTGAAGGAAGAGGATACAAAACAGGAATAGCTGCTGGCACTGGGAGCTGATTGTCAGCTGAATTCAGCGTCAGAAGGGCTCGCAGTCAATCTGCTCCCTGCTCGCTGAGGCTGCTGGTAGGAGGTGTATGGATGTCCAGGGACACGCGTGTGGAGAGAGGGAAGAGAGAATATTGCACAACCGCCAAGTAGTATCAGCACAAACAAGTAGGGCCAGATCCTGCCTTTTTACAGCTGTGTGGAGGAAAGGGGAGAAGAGCAGCGCAGTAGCAGCAGACCTTAATTAGGGATGCTCTTCAAACCTGGGGCTCCAAAAAATTTTCTGTGGAAGTATAAGCTTTCTGAGGCTAGAAAACCACATTGTGAGTGCTCACAATAACATCTGCCAGCTCCCCCAGCTGGCACCCCATCAGGGCCATGGATTTGTGGGTGTCAAGTTTGCCTAAATGATCTCTATCCTGACCCTCAAGAGAGACCCTTCTGGGGGCTGCTGCAGGAAGTTATGGTCGTGGTGTTCAATCTGACCACGCTTAGCCACCACAGCATCCTACAGAGCCGGGTGCAGTATGAAGTAAGGCTGTTTGATTTGAGGAGCCTCCCCGGGAGTCACCTGGAGCCCAGAGTCACTCACCAGGGCCCTGTGCCAGCCCCGGCATCTGCTGCTCAAAAAAAAATGTTTCCATCTATTAAGTGTCAGTGATTCAGAGCCATGACAAGGCAAAGTGACTCAGTGAGGGACTGGTTAGGAACGTGGACTCAAACTGCCATGTTCTTGCAAAACAGTGCATGTTTAGCTTTCCAGCTCACTGTACAGCTTGTCGGACACCCAGGCAATTAGAACAAGATCATTCTGGCAGCTCGAGCTGCCAAATACTACCCAAAATTGCTGCCACAGCAGGAGCAATAACTTCACAGCAACTGGTGCAGCCGTGGCTTTGGATGCAGATCTGGGAGCCCACATTGGCATCACCCCAGAGCTCAGCATCTCACAGCAACGGGTCTCATAACTCAGCACCCAAACAAGAGGTGTGATCCCTATGATCCTCTCTCCTACGTATAAAATTGCCACTGCAGAAGTATATTCCCAGTCTCAGGAGATCTTGTTCAGTGCAGTCTGCTACAAAGGATTATAACCAAACCCTATTTTCCAACAGTGTGGCTGTAGGACTCTACGGGTGCAAGCAAGGGCTGTAGGAGGAATATCCTTTATTATGCCAAACAATGTTTGCAGAAACCCCCCTACAGCTACAGCCTGAGGAACACAGGTACTTTTTCAGGGCTGAAATGGAAGCAACAAACTGAGAACAAATTGCTTTGAGTTCAATTTGATTGCGTTAATTGAGATAAGGACTGAAAAGAAAACAGTCTCTGCAAAGACTCTGGACCATAGAGATACAGGATGGGATCTTCCAAGGGCTATTTGAGCATATTGTAAGACTGTTGCTGATCCAGATATTGCAGTTTAATATCATACTATGCAAAACATAATAAAAAAGATATTAAAAAACAAGGACAGAACAGAAAGGAGAAGAGAAAATATGACATATGTGATTTTATACCTGAGGCTTCAAGAGCACTGTTGCCCCAAAACTCAAGAACATAAATTGCCCAAAAACTGACTGAAAAGAAGGAGTAGACAGGATGAGAATTGGGAGTTCTTGGGGAAAAATCCATGAGATGGCCAAGAGTCACAATACCACAACTTAAAAAAAAAAAATGAACAAGTTTGTCTAAAAGCACATTCTCACTTCTGATGCAAAGTGAAGGCAATTAGGAACAAAAAAGCCATTATAAAATGACTGAAAAGAAGGAAAACAACAGGAATTACTGTAAACAAAATTAGAAAAGATGAAATAGCTATTAGGAAAACTAAAAAGGGAAAGAGCCATGGCAGGCCTAGTTCAGGCAGAGTCTAAGCAGAGCAGAAGAGCCTCAGCAGCACGGCAGCTGGGAAAGTTTTCAACAATAACACAGAAGAGGTAAAACTGTTTAATCCATATTTCTATTGCATATATGAAAAGGGCAGTAGGAAAATTAAACATCTTCCAATCCTTGAGTAACTAAAAAGATGTTAAAGATCTAGGCATAAACATTTTAAGGCAGTTAAGGAGGGCCTGCACAGAGGAGTCAGATGAGCTCTTTTTAATTTTTAGTAAGCCTTGATATCTCAGGGAAATCCAGTCATTTCACCAGGTTCATTTAAAGCTAAATTTGTGGATATATATCTAGGAACAAGAAGTGATGGGGAGCACAGAGGGCACAGCCAGAGAGCAGCACAGTCTGCGGCCGGGGGGAATGAGCCCTGCAGGGCCAACATGAAACAGGCTGTGATTCTACTGACAGAAAGGTGTCCAAGCATGGAAAATCCCATGGGCAGCCCTCTTCTGATCCAACAGAGCTTCCTTCCAACAGTTAAAAAGTCTTTGTCAGGGGCAATACTGAAGCGGGATGAAGTCCATCACTATGATGAAGTCCATCGTTGCCCCTGTGCCTGGGACCAGCAACGTGGGATTCCAGAACAGAACAAAACCTGGCTCTCCTGAGCCCAACATGGCCTTTGGGGCTGCGTTTGCCACGCAGGGAACCCTGGCCCCTTACAGTGGTGTCACTCTCACAAATGCCCACACCAAAAACTAAAGGGAGGAGAATTAGAGATGTTCTTTAGAAGATGATGGGCCCTGAGTCCTTTTGTGCATCTCTGTCCAACTTGACCTAAGAAAGCAGCTGGAGGCAGATGATTTCAATACAGGAGAACAAACCCAAATGGATCCAAGCCACAGAAATAACCAACTCACTATCTCCCGAACAGTAACTTAGAGAAGCAGGACACAAACAATCCTACCTAAGTGCGAGCATGGTGGCCTGATGCTCAGTTACTCACTGCTGACATGGGGGCTGCAGCCTTCAGGGTGGTCTGTGCCTCTGAAGCCTCTCTGCCTCTCACCAGCACTCCACCCTAACACTGCTCTTCCTCCCAGCTCCATCATGATGAAGAACCACAGCAAGTCTAGTGCCGCCTTCTGCGAGACACAGGCAATAAAAACCCACACGAGTTACAGGAGCTTAATAATGCATGGAATTGGCAAAGAACCCCCTGCATTTGCCTGTACAAATGGGCAAACCACAAGGCTTGACTGAGTTCCACTGGTGAGCTCATAAGCACTTGACCCAGGGCAGAGGATGCGCAGCTCAATGGCATGATGATGGAGCCAGGGCAATGTCACCGAGCACGGGGCTACCTCTGATGGGACAAGAAAAGGCAAGGAGAAAGCATGTCCTTTGTGCAGTGAAAATTACATTTTACATTTCCTTATTTATAGCAAAACTTTCTCACATCCTGACAAATCTGCAGGACATCTCTTAGTGCAATGTTTCGCATGGCTTGGCAGGGTTCCGCCATATTAACGTTGATATAATTACTCCTTCATGGATGTCTTCCCAACAAACTCTGTCCAAGGATGAAAGACACAGCAGCTTTCGAATGTTCTACCTTGTAAAAATTAAAGTTATTAGAAAATGTAATCACCCTCCATCTAGTCTGTATCTTCTGTGTCTACTGGATATGTTTACACTCCCAAGAGGGGTTAAAACAACATTTTTAGCAGCTGCCTGAAAACACAAATCAAATCTTTGTGCCGTGCTACCCAGATTTGCATGTTATTAAGCATGATCCTTCCCCTCCAATGCACGTTTGCTTCATGGTATGTCCCCACGTGGGGGCTGTCCCCGGCCACACGTGTGATGCCGTTCCCCGTGGTCATCCCCTGTGGCCAGGACCAGCCGGCGCCGCGCTAATGAGTCCCAGGGAGAGGGCGGCAAGGCCTGGGCGGCTGCTGCGGTGCTGACAGGGAGGGAAAGCATCAAACCACTCCTGGCAATGCCGGGGTCTGCTAAAATTCCATCAACTGGTGAGAGCTCACACGGCGTTAGCACTGAGCTGCACCATTTCTGTCCCCGGCGTGTTACATTTCCATGTCACCCGTGCTGCAGCACACACTGCCTCACAAAGCAGCGCCGCCGACCAGGCTTTGGGCACTTGCTCAGCAGGGAACTGGGGGCTTTTCTGCCTCCTGCCCCCTCCCAGCCTTTTGCCTGGGCATCCTGCAGGATTTGCCCAGGACACACAGATGGGTCTAAGGAAGGCTCGGCGCAGCCCTCAGGCAGTTGGGTGTTGGGGAAGTGGGTGTTGGAAGGACCATCCCCCTGAGCAGAGGAGCAGGACGTGCAAGAGCCAGGGGTCTCAGCCGGGAGCACCCCTGGCTCCTGCTCAGGAGCCTGGAGCACCTGAGGGAGAACATGAAGGGGTGGTGGGCTAGGCACAGCTGTGACCGGCTCTCCTGCACCCAGACCCGCACCCAGACCCGGGGCCACCAGCCCACAGGCTCCCTCGCACCCCAGCACCATCCCACGAGAGGGGCAGCCCTGGGCCTCAGCCCAAATGTCATTAACATGTTCACCTGCCTTCCACAGCTGTCCTAAAGCTTAATTACCGCTTGCACTGCAGAAGGGCCTGGGGTGTCAGCTGCTGGGCAGGGAGGGAAGCCGAGGGCAGACAGCATGGCCGGGCTCTGGCGAGCTGCGCCGCAGCAGTCGCAGCACTGACAAGGGAGATTTTGCAGCAGGTGGTAACAAGGAGATGCACAGTTTATACACACATATTACAGGATCATAAACTCAGATTTCCTTGGCTGCTCGCGGGCTGGTGCCCTGTCCTCCCTACATCTGCAAGGATGTTTCTGACATGGCTCCCCAGAGAATGGCACGGTCCCCTCAGGGCCTGGCGCCAAGTCCCGAGCACTGGCTGGAGCCTTCTGCTGCCTGTGATGGCAGCAACGGGGAAGAGCTACTGGATGGAGACCGGACTGGCACAAAAACTGATCCAGAGTCAAACAGAGCATGGTTCACCCCTCCAGCCCTTGGCGGGCGGGGGCACCAGCCATAGAGAAGCACTCCCAGATGCCATTGAAGTGGCCAGTACAAAACTCCAGGGAAATAATCTCACAGAGCATAGAAATGGAGACTTCACAGAGATTTTTCTGTTCTCCTATCAAACAAGCAAAAGGGAGCACTTTCAGCAGGAGTCCCTTCTATGCCATCACATAACATTTTACCTGATAAAAGCCAGTATTAGCAAAGGCCTGAACCTGGAATCTCTACAAAGTCTGATATGTTTACAGTTCAAACAAAAAGTCAGCTCAAAAACACAGAGATGGATTCTGGTGAATCATCTGTCTGTACACAGCACTGACGTGTAAAGCTGAACTTTTTTTTTCATGTTGAAGCTTTTCATCATCTTTTTTTTCTATCAGTCTTTTGAGAGGAAAAATGAGGAGCTGAGAGAGAGAAACGTGATTCATTTTTTTCTGGAGTGAAGCAATAGAGTGAAGTGTGGCCATCCCTGTGCTCCATTTCAATAACAGTAATAACATCTAACCTGCTGCTCCTGCTGCTGTGCTCTTGCCCAACACATGCTAAGCTCTTTATTTTTAATCACAAGCTCCTATCTATCACATTTATAAGGCCACAGAAATTGTATTTTTTCTCTTCTTTTTTTTTTTTTGATCATTTGCTATGACAAAGTGAGAAGCATCCAGTGAGTCACTGACAGATCATCCTCTCTTCCATATGCAATAGGAAGCTGCCGCTGGGAGCTGTGCCCCTGAGGAACAGCAGCCTGTCAGCCCTGCTTTGGAGAGACTATTCCCCCTTTCCTATCGACTCCTCATTTGCCGCACGCAAAGAGGAAGCGCTGTGACAACGCAATCCCAGGTAAGTGAGCGATCATGTTGTTTCAGTGCTGCAGGTTCTGTGCAGCGGTGATAAATAACGGCGGTGACAAAGCACCGCACCAGGCACCGTCCCACCTGCCCCACGCCTCCATGGGCTCACTGCAGGGCTGCCCTGTTTCACCAGGGTCCCTGGGGAACAGCGGGTCTCTCCCACCGCAGCCTGGCTCTCTCAGCCCACTTCCACCACATCACTGGCCCTAGAAACCCAAACCTCTCCAGACCACCACCAGCAACCGGCTGCATCGCTTTGTTATTCTTGTTGGAAGCCACAGATGCACCAAGTCCAATCTCAGTGGCATCACTGAAACTGGGGGAAACCTGGAACACCAAGAACTCACTGATGGAGACTGGTTTTACCCTTTCTCTTTGCCTTCCCTCCCTATATCTCAGGCAGCACCATCCCTTCTGTTTCCAGAGCTGTTTGTCGAAGGGTCTGAGCTATTTCTGTGGGTGACACTGATGTTCCAAGGTGCTGTATTGCTCCTCTGTAAAACCGCTGTGGCAGCATTACTCAAGCTCATCCCATCTGGTGTCACACAGAGTGTCACAAGCCTCGTGCAGCAGCATTGATCCTCCAGCTGATTCCCTCTGAGCAAGTGCCTGGAGGAAAGGCAGGGATTATGGGAAGGAGAAGCTGAGTTTTGTGCTTGGAAAGCAGCTGTTTTTCAAGCTGTGGAGCATCAGACAACCATTCTCTATTTGTGGTTTTAAGGGAGCTGCACTTTTTTTCTCAATTCCTCATCTGACTTCACATACTTCTCTTATCTATTTAGTTTTTAAGCTCTCTAGAGACAAATATTTATAGTATGAAAAAAATTTTGGTATTGTGAAAATTTTCAATTACATCTTGTTGTATGAGTATTGAATGCCAACGACCACATGATCTGATACCTGGTAACAAATATTAAGTTTGGAGAGTTAATTACCATGGCTTTTTACCAGTACCTATGCTGTTTCTGCAGCAGCCCATTGGTTTACAAGCCTGAGAACTCAGACGTTCACATCCTCCTTTGGCAAAAGCACTGTACTCTCAGAGCAACTGGAATCCATCTAGGTGTCTTAAATTTGTCCTCTCACAGCCTGCATCTTACTGGGGAAAATATCCTCACTCCTTCAGCTGTGGTTTACAGAGTTTAGGTAGCACAGGCACTACACAGACTCCCTCTTGTGTCAGCATACACCACCGTAACCCGGACCCCTTGGCAGGGGGTCTGTGTTCCAGCCTCCCCCCTCCCTCTGCACACGGCTTTGTGCACTTGGAAATCTACCCAGAAATTTAAAAAATGGTCACTGACCAACTGCATTTATTTGAATCTTGAACCCTTCATTTCTTCTTGTGCTACCCAAAGATTTGTCTTCCCAGGTGAAGAGAGTCATTTCTGTGCAAACCCCAACACGCACACCCATAGCTGAGGAGGGGATGCAGCTCCTCCAGTGCCTCCCAACACAAATGGCACCCAGTTCTTGTGCTGCTTTGCCTTAGTTGGGAGGTGATTGTACCAGTCACAGGTACCATTAGGGGCTCAGAGTTACACTTCCAGGGGTTCTTCCTGAAGACACAGAGCTAAAGGATCTTCCTTATTCCTATTACTTAATATTATATTGCAGTTTCTTCTCATATTTTTTTTTAATCTTAGCTAATCAATTTCTTACATAACTGATATTTATGCATTTTTCAACCAGCTCTAGCTCTGTGTATCCTGTTATCAATTCTCCACAATGCTGGAGAGATTTCCTCCCCACTGCCACTGCCACCTGTCCCCTCCAATTAGTGTCAATTGCACTGAAAATCTTTGTGATATTGAAACTATATTAAGACACACGTACATCTGTTTAGAAAGGCGGATTTTCTTTCTGCAGGAAAAGCTGCCATTTCAAAATCTGTTTTATTTGGATTGGAACATTAAGTCAAATTTTTTATTTACCTACAGAATAAGAATTCTGATAAAATAATTTGTTACAAACTAGAAATATTTCAAAAGTGTCAAAACTTTATAAAAAACCATTACTATTATTAAAGGTTTACTATTATTTGAAATATAAATTGGGATACAATGCATGAAATCAAGAAAAAAAAAGATTGATTTATATTTATTCTGGTTTTTCCTTATCAGAATTCTTGATCAAATATCAACATGTTCTAATCAATATTCAATCACCATCCCTAATCAATATTCAATCACCATCCCCACCCCTCAAGCTGTATTTTCAGAGTAAAAACTGTTCCACTGAAACTTTTCCAACTAGTTGTAGTTTGGGTATCCTGTTACCAGGTCCTTGTGTTCTCCACTTTCCCCATTACAACCAATAAAAAAGAATATCTATATTGCATATCTTTCAGAAAAATTACTAGAATTAAAAGTTAAATAAAAAATGAAGAAATTAATTAGATTCTAGTTATGGCCAGTGTGAGTTAGACCCTGTCTCTTTGGACAACCATGAACTAATAATTATCTGAATATCTCCAGAGGTTTTCCTTTTGCAAAGAATAGCTGAGCCATCATCAACTCCTTATGAATCTGCTTGATGAGATTTTTCTCATCACTGGGCAGTTTCTGCAATACTAAAAGGTTCAATAACCATTGGGATAAGAATACTTGTTTTTAATTTCATCTCCTCTGAAATGTTCCTTGGTTTCAAAACAGTAATTGAGCTGCTACGTATATCTGAAAGCAGAAACAATGGAAATACTGACTTTGACAGAACTAGAATGGAAAAAGAGGCAGTTACGCTTCTACTTCAATAGTGTGTAGGACATCTAATGATTGATAGATTTGTGATAAAATAGTTGCTACAGAGCCCTATGGATGCTTCAAGCACGGCAATACATACAGGACATGCTATAATAACTACAGTATTTCTTAGTAACCTATTAACCCCTACATAACTTCTACAAAATGCTGATAAAGAACATAATTAAATCATCTTCATATAAACCTTTTGGCTGCTTCCATGTTAGGTTTGATTCCACTGATCAGGAATGAGTTTGATTCTTCAAGGTCTGAACTGGCAAGTTACTTGGGGGTGATCTAAGGAAGAAACATCACAGTATTTTCTATTACAAGAAATGTTTTATATTTCACTCTTCTAAAGAGCAAGATCAACTAGAAATTCTGCACACCACACTGTGCATCACCTATTTTCCTCATCACAAATAACTTGCCATTAATATTTCATCCACTGCATATCTCTTCCAGGATTTTCTACAGATATTTTAGCACCCAAAAATTCAGGTGAATGAATTCCTGTCTCTTGACATTTATTCCTTCACTAAGAAATTAAAGTAATGTAATTAGAGAAAGTGAGAAAGCTTTTAAAAAATGGTTAATTGAAAAGCTAGTTACCACCACGATGAATTGCCTAATTAAAATATTATCATGCACAGAACTGAGGAAACCAGTTCATGCCAGCCTACAAAGACACTTTCATCTTTGATAGCTCTTCCTGCTGTGAAGAAGGACGAGACTGTCACTATCATCAATGTGACATAAGAGGTATATATCTCTTTTTAAAGGCAGTAGGGCCTGGGGAACTCTTGTTCTCGGACACAAATTCCTACTCATATATCCCCAGTTAATATTTAGACTGTGTCCATATTCTATCAATAGTTTCATTCATCTGCATAAACAACTAAGGTATTATTTTCAGTAATACATTTCTTAAGCTCCCTGTGATGAACCAGTTACTCAGTAATGGGAAATTTAATCAACAAGTTCCTTCAGAAATATCTGCAAACCATGCAAATTAATGTAATGAAATTGCCTGGTTTGCTCCATGGTACCAGGGGACACACACGTCCTGCTGACAATACTCAGGTGGGGTTTTCCTCCCAGGAATCAGAGTAATCACAGGAGGCTCCTCAGCCTGGGGCTCCTGGGGCAAAGGAGGACTGGGGCAGCTCCCAGTGCTCCCAGCACACAGCCAGCGTCTCTCCGCTCCCACTGACAGCTGCTCAAGCAACATTTACTTTGGTTTGGTTATTAACTAAATTTCCTAAGCTGGACCCCTCAGCAAGCTAAACTGCTGGTAAATGATACAGCATCTCTGTTCTGAACCCTTCCACCGATTGGTTCAAGGTGGCAGGAGATCCAAGAGAAGAGCTAAGGAAAAGCAAGGCAGAAAGGAGGACATACACAGACCACAGGGCATCAATGAAACTGCAAACCCTGTACTTTGCAAAGGGTAAATAGAAAGCAATGGAAATACAGAGAGAAAGGGAATCCCTTGCCTAAAAGGAAGAATAATGCACATAAAATCCCTAGGACTTGGAGTCATGGATCTCAGGAAATAAGATCAGACTGAAAAGGGAAAAAAAGCCTTTATGCTGCACCGCAGCAGAGACTTGGATCTGCAGAGGAGCTCGTAAATGAGTACCAGGAACCATGATCTGGTCTTGGCCTTGCAGTGCCCGCAGACGTGTTGAAAGGCTGCCCCACACCGTGCCTCCAGCATGGGACACATCTCTCACACAAGACCTCCAGTCCTTCAGCACCCACAGGTTCCAATTATCGCCTGGCGCCCCGGTGCCCAGCAGCACAGCAGGAGGCAATGACTGCCCCCACCACTCCAAGGTGATAGAAAATACTCATTGTCACAACTGATGAGTGTGGACCCGCTGTGCAGAGCGGTGCGGGGTCCGTATTACTCCTGCAGTAGCCAAGAAGTCAACATCTCAGCTGTTACACCAACCTCTGCCAAGTACTTCATCCCGTCTCCTATAGTAATTCATGAATATGCAGCAGCCAAATCTCTTCTCCCTTTGACATTATGAGGCGACAGCAAAGGAAAACAAGGTTTTGCTCTTATCATAACATTCCTCACAGAAAACCAGAACAAAACGAGAGATGTCCTTGGACAGGGTAGAAATTTCATTTCTATTACAATTTAGCTACTGCTAAATGAAAAAGAATTTCCACTTCTGCTAAAATGGAAATTTAAAATCTTCTACTGTGATGTATGTAAAGAAATGCAGAAAAAGAATGATCTCATGGTGAAAGTACTAGACTGCATCTGCAGAAAGTAGAATTAATTCCCTGCCCTGTAGAATGCTACATACATCATGCTGGGTCTGATCCAGAAACCCCAGAGACCAGAAGTAGACTGTGTATCTAGTAAGAAAGAATATAACTTTGGATTTCACTGTTGCTCTTCTCCTGGTGCAAATTCTTTTCTTAGGAGGAAACGAAAGCATTAAAATGTTAAAAAAATACAGTAGAAATAAAATTATGTTCTTTTTTTTTCTGAGTAATTCAAAGTAAAGGATGAGATCATTCTCACTTCCTAATTGTTTTTTTAAAAAAAATATCTAATTACACTGGACCCTCACTAATTCACATAATGTTCAGGATAACCATTACAAATTACTTGCTAATTTGCAAAATTCAGCAAGGAAATTCACAGCAAAAAGCATCAGAAAATATACTTGCTTCATTTAGATCGTCAACTCTAGTTTATGGTTTCTTCAATTATTTATAGTGTGATAATACTTCCTATTACACAGACTAATGTATCACGTTACATACTTCAAGAATAATGAAATCTTAGTTTTGTAAGAAATTTCTGCAGAAAGGCACTGTTAGTAGGTAAAAGAAAAAGAACTGTGTGTCTGTCACGGAGTTTATGGGTGGGCAACATGTGGTGCATCTTCAAATGGGAACTGGAAGAGCAAATTCAGACCCCAGCAGAGCAGCCAAATTTCCAGGTTTTCTTACGCTGCAGAGAGATCATTGCCTGCCTCACAGGGGCTTGTTTTCCTTACATCAAAAAAGAAACTAAGTGCTGGCAAAAGTTAGGAGATCTATGAGAACTTTAGGTCATAGTTGGAAGTTCAAAGATAAATCTTATTTACATTGAGGATTTTTAGGAAGTTTTTGTGAGTGGGATGTGTTTGTAGATTCTCATCGTCCAAGGTAGGATGCAATTTGACCTGGACCTGGAAAATTTAATTATTGAGAAGGAATAAAAGTAGAAGACCCTGGAGAGAGCAGTAACTTATGAATCTCAGGCTGAGAGGCTGGTGGAAAATTAAAAATTTTTTTTACGCTGTACTCTTGTACTCTTCTTACACACAAAAAACCCAAACCTAAAATACTTCTTGGAAAGACCCAGTGGAGACTGAAGTTACTCAAACTCAAGTTCTTAGAAGCTTCATTCATCCTGAGACCTAATTATACCAGTATAGTTGGGACCATCGAGGCAAATTAAATCTCTGAAGGGTAATGAACATACTCCCTTTATAATGTCCCCATAAAAAGGTCAATCCCTGATTAGCCAGAGCAAACCCAAGATAAAGAAACAGATGCTTAGTCCTCACTTACAGAAATTTATATTTAGTGCAGCTCTTGCCCAGCTCTCACACATGTTTCATTGGAGACATTTCCTTTACAGCCAGCTCCTCACACCTCCAATCACTTGTTTACCCAGAAGAAAATAAGACCAGCATTTTGGAATATCAAAAGAAAACATTTAGACTTTTACCCTCTTTTTGTCTGGCAAAAACTATTTCAAAATAGTTTTAGTAATCCTGATCCTGTATTTTGCAGGAAAAACAGTAGCTGACATTTTACCCACAAGGCTCTGAAGTCACTGTCACCTCCTCTATTGACATCACCAGGGCAATGGGGATGGGAAGGCCAGGCACTTTGTGGCCAGCACAGTGGTACAGTGATGATACAAGGACACAGAGGGATGATGTGACCCAGCTTTGCTGTTCTTATACAGGTTAGGACACAAAAATAAGAATTATGCAAAACAGCAGAACTGCATTTTCTTCATTTCCCACACCTTGATCTGCACTGAGGGTGACAGTGTGCAGATGTGCTCCAGATGTGCAGACAGCAAACCTCTCACTAACCACTAACCACGTTTTACCAGGAGCCACAGTGCCATGGCTCAGCACAAAAAGGCTTAACTAAAAGTTATGGTGTGGCAGAATTGTCATTTGCTTCCCTGGAGTAAGAACAAAGAATTTCAGATCCATTATATTGGAATAAAAATAATAGACCAGACAGAAACACAGTTACAGCTGATTTACTGACAAAAATGGCACTGTAACAACAGGACTAGTTTGAGTCTCCAGTACAGTCCAAGATACAGATAGTTATTTTGGAGAGTGAGTGCTTAGCTTTTAATTTATATCAGTAAAAAATCACAGTAGTTAAATCTGAATGTGAAACCTCTGCCCTGAAAGTATATATACATACAAGTTATATATGTATATTAAAGTTTGGCTTCTGCACCAAAACAGCAGAAGCCCCTCAGAAATTGCTTTGGTGTGAACGTGTCAGGTCACAAGTGCTGGGGGACTGGGCTGCACGAGAAAGACTCAGCAGCCCCCCGGGGGAAGCACCGAAATACAGATTTGTAGCAGAGCATCAAGTCAAACAAGCAAGTCTCCAGATGCCCAAGAGCAGACCCGTCCAGAATCACAGAATCACCCAGGTTGGAAGGGACCTTTTAAGATCATCT
Source organism: Scolopax mira (assembly GCA_004320125.1). NCBI lineage: Eukaryota > Metazoa > Chordata > Aves > Charadriiformes > Scolopacidae > Scolopax > Scolopax mira. Next base: position 447,054 of record BJBW01002696.1, read on the forward strand.
AGTCCAACCAATGGACTAGTCCAGTCAGATGCGGTTTCAGCAGAGCCAAGAGAATTCCTAAAGGCTGGAACTGTATCTCCCTCTTGAACATCCTCCCCTTCCCAAGGACTCTCCGTGGGTCACAGCATTCCCAGAGCCTTGGGACAAGGAGTAACCCCATCCCTGATGACCACATTTGCTGCTGAGGGGGTTTCAGTGGAGGAAAAAATAAATAAACAAATAAATCAAAATGGAGAGGAGTCAGCAAGAGCTGGTCAGGTTAGGATTCAGCTGTGGTGTCAGGACCATGGACCAAACCCATTCTATATTATGAGAAGAGTGGCCACTCCCTTTCATTCCCAGCCACAGCACCTGATTTCCTAGCTTGGCCACAGAGCTGGGGAGCAATGTGGCACCCCAGCACTCCGGGCAATAATGAGGGGTGGCAGCACTTCACCTGGAACACTCATAGAGAGAAGACATAGATGAAAGGGAAAAATTTTCCTCTTGAGAGGGAGAAAAAGTTTATCTCCCTCCAGCACTTCTCATTCTACTGCTCCTTCCTGAGCAGGCTTTCTCATTTCTTGTGCCTGGAGGAGTGACCAGTGACCCCAGCTCAGTGATAGGGACCCTCACCCAGGACTGAGCCGGGCAAGGAGAGGACACCCATCCCCAGCAGTCCCACACGGGCTGTGAAACCTGCTTCTCTGACCCTCCTCTCTCCTATTTTTGCTGCTTTGTCATTTGTGGGTTTGGGTTTGTTGAGGTTTTTTTCAGATCCCCCCAAGCATTTGCAAAGTTGACTAAAAGCAATACCCACTTTCATTAAACTTTTTTTCATTTTCAGGCACCTACCTGTTTCAAGTTGCAGCCTGTTTCTTACTCTTTTTTTCTCTCATGTACATCTTTCAGAAACAGCAGAGACTGTTGAGAGCGTGACAAATATTACTCTCCAGTCTCTTTGTTCATTGTGGACTTTTTTTCCATCACTTTTTTCATTTTGCTGCAAACAGCACCTTTGTACCCGGGACAAATTCAATAACGGTGACTCAACCTGTAGCCCGAACGAGCTGTCTCCTGACTCATCGTGCCCATTAACCCCAGCACATGGTGCCCGGTGCCCGGAGAGGGGCCGGTCCCGCTGCGGTGGCTCCGAGTGCACGAGGGCCGTGTGTCACCGGGCACCAGACGTGAGCCCGCACCTTCCAGCGCCAGCACTTCCCTTGTCACTCTGTCCACCCCAGTTCCCCGAGAAGCCTCTGCCCGTAACTGTGCGCCCCCTTTTCACTTCTCTTTCATCTGCTGGGAAGGATGACTCCTCTGCCCGGTGCCTTCGCCGCCCGCTGTCCCCCCGCACCGGCCGTGTCACTCGCCAAAGTGACAGGAGTGATATTTCCCTACGGCACAGGTCCTGCTCTGTGCCGGAAATGTCAGCGCTGGGGGGCAGCGGGGGGGAGAGCACTTCGGGTTTTATTACCTAAAGCCATCATCCTTTCAACAGCAATCAAAGGGGGACCTGAGGGCTCTCATTTTCACGGAGGTGATTATTTCTCCTGGACTCAGTCCCAGATCCCTTTTTTTCTTTTTTTTTTTTCTTTTTTTCCTCTTTTAATTTTTTTTTTTTTCTGGGGGGTCAAATCCTCCAGCCCACACTGTGCGAATGCTGAAGAGGAGCCCCCCTGCAGACCTGGCTTGTGAAGAGGGTTGTTGGCAACCACACCACATACCCACATTCTCTGCAAGTATCACCAGCCCTTCCCGAAAGCACTTCCTTGCAGACACCCCTGTGTTGCATTTAGCATCTTAACTGCTGGATCTCACAGCACTTCTCCAAAACCTTCCCCTTCTTTCCTCTTTCTCTCTAGAGGCTGGGGGGGGGGGGGGGGGGGGGGGGGGTGGGGGGGGGAGACATGTGGGGCTGAGACACCGGCCGACACTCACTGCTTGGCCACACACTTGGGGGCTCAGCACCATGCTGGCAGAGGTGGCCCAGGAAGGACCCAGGACCCCCATGACCCACATGTGCCCACTGCATCCCACTGCACCCCACAGCCCCACCAGAGCCACCCCCCAACTGCAGCAGCAATTACACACATGGCTAATTAAAACTGGTTAGTCATCCTTCCTGTTTAAATAGCGCTACTTAATCTTCAGTATTTACGACGACGATCCACGCACTTACAGGAAAAAAATAGATGTTATTCTGGTTCTTATGTAACAGTAATAGAGCGAGTCTAAACTTCACATCAGTCCCACCTGCAGCACCTTTACATTTAAAAAGCCCACAGAAGATTTAAATATGAAAACACGGGGTGTTAGAGCAGTTCAGAGAAGCTGAACACACTGTTGAAGGGAGCTGCATTTAAATAAACACCAGCATTTTATATACTAATAAACTTACTAAAAACTTTCCGTCTAAAGGACAGTCATATAGTACCAAATAAATACTGGATGAGTTGAGGTGTTTGGAGTCTTTGACTGGACAGGGAGAGGTAAAGTCTTCAAAACCTGACTCAGAACCAGGGAAATAGAATTCCATGATGCCCTCATCAATACTTGTGCTTAGGATGAGATTTTCATTATCAGAAAGGAATGTCAGGTGAGTTTCAATAGGATTTGGGCAGTAACTCCTAATCACAATATTGACTTTCTGTGGCCACAAAAATGGTTCATTCAGGTTTACAAAACAATTGATCTTTTTTTTTAAAAAAAAAGTAAACCTTCTGTTGAGAGAGCAGTGCCCCTGTCTCCTGAGCCCCAGTTAAGCTGCCGTTACCTCTAGGGAATGGTTATACGCTTACACTGACACAACAGAAGGAAGATACTGTATTAACACAGCTTCGTGGCTTCACAATGCTTATTGCAAAACAAAATAATGATGATAGATATTTGAAAAAGCTTTTTCAAGCACAGCACTAATGAAAGGATAAAAAAGGATAAAAACTGGACAACAAAAATAAAAATCAATCAATGTTTTCAAAAATCTTCCAATCAGTGAAATCTGTCAAAAAAAGGTCTACTCACTAGGACATTTTTCAGGCAAGCCTAAAATATATGCAGATATATATTGAATTATATTTCTTGAATTATAAATATTGTTTAGAAATCCAGGTAAGGATATGTCCTTTAGTGCCCAGCAAGTTATTGTTATGGTGCCCTAGGTGTTACAGTAAATATTCCACAAAAGAGTAATCAAATGCTACTTGATCCTCTGATTATTTTTCCTTCTAAATGTTAATGCTTAAGATTTTCCAGCAGACTACAGCTAAAGCTGCAGCTGGAGTGTTTCTAGAGTTCTGCAAAGACTTTGAGTCCTTTCAAGAGGCATCAGAAAACATACAATTTACTCATCTAATTTCTGAGAGTGTGTCCAAGAACCACTGCAGCGTGTAAAGAAGAGGAAAAAAAGAAAAAGGTGAATCCACCAAGACACTCAAAGAAACAAGAAAACAGGCTTTATAAGTAGGAAGGGGAAGGTCAGAGAAAGTCACTCTGCCTCGCAGAGGGAAGAATGTCTCAATAAAGGATGCTGCGCAGAGCAAAGCGTTTCCTCACTCCCCTGCCTCCGTCCTCACTAAAAAGGTTAATTGTGATCAGATGGATATAAAAAATGATGCTGGCTTAGAGAGATGAGCGTATGAACTATGACAAAAATTGGAAGAGATCCAAGAATACTTGGCTAAGTTGGAGGTTTTTATATCTGTGGGTCAGGGAAGAAAAAATAAATCAAAGGACTATTGAGGGAACTGGTTGTACAGAGTTTGGAGCAGAAGTTGAGATGGGTGAGAACCTAGATTGCTAGAAAATAAGCAAGGGAGGATCCAGCGATTTATACATCATTCATGCAGAGAAATACTGAAATAAATAACCTGTACGAAACCAGAAGATGACGTGAAGCTGAGCAACAGCCAGCATGGATTTGTGAGGAACAGATATGCGAAGCAAATATAATTTCCTTTTTTCTGAGGTTTCGTAATGTTGTTTTACTTGACAGTTCATAAGCAACCCTGGGAAATGCAGTCGAGATAGACTCACTGTCACCGGTCGAGCTCATGTCCTGTGGGCACTTTGCAATGCGAGGAGGAGGATGCTCCCAACAGCTCTTCAGCACGTGCTGCTGCTCAGGGCAGCTGCTGCAAATGGTACCTCGAGTAAGAAATACTTCCCAGCATAGACTCCCCATCAGCACTGAAAACTCAGGAACAGGTCATTAACTGGTAAATGTGCTTTCAGATTAATTGGCCATCCTATTGTAGTTGTTTGGCTTCTCTCAAGACCTGCATTTATGTCTTCATTTTTAAGTCTATTGGACACATGGAGAGGAGATACATCTCAGTAGAAAAAGGCTCCAGTTTGTACAGAAAGATAATGCTCATCATCTTTAAAGAACATGCAGTATTTCATCGTCACGTGCATGAATGTTTTCAATCCCGTGATGTCAGGTGATGTTTGGTGCAGGTTTCCCAGACGCAGTCACTGAGCAGGCTGTGGAAGCCAGAAACCCGAGGTAGACATTGGCCACACAGTCACTCCTCCAAAGCAAACTCATCTGCTATCATCCCCATGTGTCCCTGGGGTTGTTGGGTACCCTCAATTCCTAACGAATTCAGTATCAGCTCAGGACACTCAGCAGCTCCCAGACCTCAGGGTACCTGACTCATAAGACATAATGAATGACTCTTCCAGTTCAGCAGCTGCATTAATACTTGTGTTGCTGGGCCACCTGCAAAGTGTATTATCCTGTCTGAAACATCTGAAGCAGAGGATGTAAAAATGAAACAAAGCATGCCACGACTTGATGTGATTGCTTGTACTTTATGAGATATCCTCCCTTCTGGCCTCTGCTCCCAGCCCAGCTGCCGTGCGGGCTTGTCCCCCCAGAGGACGCAGACCCGCTCCCGGCATCGGCGGCGCCTCCTTCCACCGGGGGTGCCCGGAGAGGAGCCAGCGCTGCACGTCCCTCACACCCCGCTCCTGGGGATCAGGCTGCCGCTGCCTCCTTGGGAAACGCTGCTTAAAAGCCCTTCTGAATAATAATCTCCATTTATTTTTCTATTTAGGTCTTCAGGATTACCAATGCTTTACAGGCTTTCAAAAAGTCTCATCCTCTGGATATACTTCTCACAGTGGAAACTGCTCATCTCCAAGGCTTGGTTATTTTTGTTGCTTTGGGCTTTTTTAAATCCAACTTCTTAGATGAAATAGCATTTTCTCCATTAAGAAAATTAATTGAATACAGTTACAAGAAATTTGGAATATTTATACTTCAGTTTCCCTATAGCAGACTCCAGCATGCCTGCCCATAATTTAGCCACTCTCCAGATCCATTTTATAAAGATTTTCTATTTGCTATGTAATATTTTACAGACCTTGATACATTTTCTATTGTTATACTGGTACTTAATATTTTTTCCCCTCAGAAGGAAAATCATAACTCAGGCTGCCTTTTCATCACTTCACTCTGGTTTCTTTAGGCTAAATGCATTCAGTTCTTTCAGTCTGTATTTGCAAATTCTAGCCCTAACCGTGTTCCTCCGGATCGATGCAATTGCTTTTCCTGATCTTTTGACGACCAATCTTATCTGTCCTCAGAGTCTCAGGCTCCTTTTCTTTTTCACAGGTTTTCACACAAAATGACTCAGAAATATGGAATGAACAGAACTTGAGGTTTCATTATAAAACCTTACAAAATATGGACAGGTTGCCTCCCAAACATCACAGAGAGTAGAGAAATAGCTAAGGACTGCAAGGCAAAGGAAGCTTTATGGCCGGTCAAAGTAGACTAGAATGGTTACCAAGCAGTTTGAGAGAAAAAGTATTTCAAAACATATTAAAATAAATTTAGGCATGTTTCTGAGCATTGATTTGTGGAAAGACATGCAGAAACCCTTCATATTTTATTACACAGCAAGGATTTTCACATAATTAGATTAGCTTCTTTTCTGTATTCAGACTTCCTACTAATTGGTAATGCTGGATATTCCTAAATGAATAGCATAAATTTTTTTTTATATTTATCAGGACATGATCATACATTTTATGCCAGGAACACTTCTTTTGCAAAATAAATGAAGTCCCAGGCACAGGTTAATGGAAGCTTCACCACTGACTTCAAAGGAACCAGAATTCTACGCACAAATCTAATGCAAAATCCTCAGAGGTTAATGAGAGTCTTTCCATGACATCAGTGTGGTTTGAACACAGTAAGAGTTGCTCTGATTCACTGCTTTTCACCCTGATGGAAACACTTAAGCATTCCCTTAAGTGTACGCCTCAATGCTTTCCTCATTTGGTCCATATTTATCAGTGATACGGTCAGGAACCGGGTATCTCCTTTCAGCCGTATTTGCTTTGCTCTATGGGGTGATTTTGAGAAGATTCTGGTCATGTTGCATTTTTGTTCAGCTAGTTAGAAAGACATTTGGGAACTTTCATTTGCAAGTCCTTTAATCTTATAAGAAATTCCTCTCAACTTAGTTATCTAGTTTCTAACACCCTAATTCCTGGGATACATCATTATATATGCTAAAATAATAACTTATCCCTTGATTATTTCTTTTAGAAGGAATTCTTGCAGAACTGTCAAGGCCATGTAAGAATTAGCATTAATTACCCGGAGGCATTTCAGACCAACACTTGTTAAGCAGATCTATTAAAACCAATGACGAGTTTTGAGTAAAACCTATGAGACTTACACATGATCCATGAAGTATAAAAGTTTTAAATTCCTCTCCCTTCCCTTCTCACCCAGCCCCCTATGAATATAATGTTTTCAGGAGTCAAGGAGGATAGGCACTGATTAGGAAACATTACCATGCTTAATGACTAGCACACAAAAACACAGAACTGAACCCCCAAATATTTTCTTATGAAAATTACATTTGGGATCTCATTACAGCCACACAAGGGAAATCACCATTCTGTTATTTGTAGGACAGTAGCAACAAGAAACCCAACTCATGACTAGGAAATCTGCATCACCAGCTATTTATGTACGTAAGTCCATGTCCTTATCGCTATGTTCTATATAGACAAGATAAAGGACATTTATCTGGTTTCCACCAAGTGGAATCAAAGCATAGAGGGGTCATGGGACGCTCTCCAGTTTGCACAGGAGGAGTCTGGCTGAGTGAGAATGCAAATCTTCAAACCCAGTCCCAAATCCTCCTAATCATAACAGTACCCACCTTCACCCGTTATGGCACCCAAAGACTGCAAGGATAAGCTGCCCAGTGTCTGTAAAACACCGAATTTTTTAAGTACCACTGAAGAACCAGAGCCAAGTCCTGAAACCTGGGGAGAGCAGAGCCATGTGCTCTCTGGGGTGGCAGAAGGTGCCCTGGGGGAAACAGCAGGGGCTGGAGACACAGATCCTGGGGTGGGAATCCTCCCTGAGCCGGGCTATTCCTTCCTGGCTCCAGCAGAGACGGTGCCTTTCCCAGGGCTCCAAGGCCCCGTTTCTGACCCGTTTCTGCTATTCAAACCCTTCCCACATGCCATCTGCCAGCGGTTGCTGAATCCCGGGGTGATATCTTTCTGTCAACAACAGGGCAGTGATATTGCAATTGTCCTTTTAATTGTCAGCAGCAAAAGGATTTAAACAGCAGTAGTGACATCTCTACACAGACCATTTCTGAAGCATAAAGGACTTCTTAATGTAACACTAGAGCAAAGAAATGCCTATAAAGAGAAAAACAGTGCAAAAATTTTACTGCAAACATCCCCCTTGCCATGTCTCTGGTTCTGCCAGACGGCAGACGAGGCACAGGAAGCCCTAGGAAGGATTTCCCTACTGGAGAAGAGACTTCCATCCTTAGTGAGCAAGGTGTGATAAACACTCCACAGGGAATTTCAAGGAGAGCTTTGATGACCAGATTCCATCTTACAAGACCACATCTCCCCATGTGCTCTGAAAATTCAATCTTTGTCAGGAGCTTCTGGATGCTCCTGAGCCAGAGGCAGGAACACAGGTCACAGCCTGCGGTGGCACGACAGACCAAAGTCCAGGAAGGGACTACTCCACAGGCACATCTTGTAAGTCATTGGGGTACTTTGCGTTAGTCACGCTCCTGAGAGTAAGTTGTTTTTGTTTTAATTTAGAAAAACTATCACACTTATTCTGACGAGCAGGAGGGGGAAGCGTTTCTGCCCTACTCTAACCTTATATAGTGATAGGCAAAAAACACAGCCATATGTCTGGGGGAGGCAGTTGGTAGCACGTGGGCTGTGTCGAGTGAGTATTTTACTGGATTTGTGAAGTCCTCGGGACACTAGGCTCCTTGGGCCCCATCCAGTAAGAAATAATTGGAGAAGAACCCAAGTGCAGCTCAGAAACTATTTTTTTGGAGCTTCAGTGGTACAGAAGTGATGTTTGGTGATTTTTATTCATTTTTCTAGACCCATGTCTTTCCAGGGATCTGTGCAATATTCCAAAGGAACTGAAGACAAACAGTTCATAATGCTAGAACATGACAACCCGGTTTCTAAAAATAATGCCAATTATGATAAACGTAGCAACATTTGGAGCAGAGATATGGTCACAGAATTATTTTCCAGAAGCTGGAGAAAGCACGAGCTTCAGAAAAGTGATATTTATCTCTGTGCAACCAAGAATAATTTTTATGGTTATTGGAATTTTTATGGTTACCTCAAGCTGGAAATGAGGTACTTCTGAGGAACCTGGGCCTTGGGCCCAGCTAAATGAAGTCCAGAGCAAGGTGTCACAGGGCTCACCATGTGTGCCACCACAGAAACTACCACACCAGCCCCCCTGAACCCCATCTCAGGAGCCACAGGCACTCGGCACGGTGCTGCTCCATGCACTGCTGCTGGTGGCTACCGAGAAAACCCAGCTGGAAGCCCAGAGGTGGGAAATCAAACACTGAGTACTCCAGACATTGGCAGGAGAGCGCGACAAAGTGTGCCAACAAACACATTTCCATTCTGAACCACTGGGATTTTCTGCTTTGCAAGCACAGATTACACATATGGGGAAACCATTATTCTTCTGTTCAAAGTTATTTTTCAACAATTAATGAATAAAAGCTAAATTTTCTGTGTATAATGAAATGGAAGCATTGTTTAAGCAGACAGTTAATTGTTTTACGGTGTCACAAGCCAGCCCTTCTTTGTGCCCATTGCATCCTGATTTAAGGTATATTTTCTGATCTGTCCATTTATTTATTTTTCTGATAATATAGCTCTGCAAAGATTTACATAATAGCTGAATGTTTGCTGGTAACATAAGCCCTGTGTTTCACTGCAATACCTCAAGCAATTTGCTGACAATATTTTTCTGCAAAATTAGATATGGAATTTGGAGCAAAAAGCTGCTGCCTTGACAGACACAAATTCCCTTGTTACTGAACAAAGGGTTCCTCTTTATTTTGTGGCTATAATGAACCAAGAAGCTTTAAGGGAGGGAAATAACATTGGAAGATTAATGATGATGAAGTAATTTGGACACACTCCAGCAGAACTGAAGCTTCCTTCCCCCCTCCCCGACCTCTTCTAGTATTATTAATGCAAAGCAAAATGAAAACAACATCTACAGAAAAAAGGCTAAAAACTCCCTCTGGAAGATGTGAAACAATGAGACCAAAGCAGAGGATGTGAGGATGCAGAGCTCCGAGCAGGAGGAAAATGCCCAAGTGGATTTGGGGCTGAGAGAGATCTCCAGACAGGCAGAGAGAAGGTCTGGAGCCCAGGAGGCAGAGACCTTGGCGGGAAGAGCCGAGGTGTGGGCCCATCAGAAGATGTGGGGGATCCACGCAAAGGTGGTGGAGCAGGACAGGGACACGGGAGCCCAGCCCAGCTCTCCGGGGTATTGGAGCTGCTCCTTACAAAAAGGAAAATGGGACAAGAAGAGGACAGCCGGGGCTGTGGAGATGAGAGACAGACCAATCCTTTGTCCCTGTGCACATCCCATGGGAAAAATGATCACTACAAGAGTAACCATAGCAGAACTTTCTCCTGGTTTTCCACCACAGCATGCACTTTCCTGTGACTTACAGTTTTCTTTCTGCTCTTTTCCCTCCCGTTGCTCCCACCAGTGGGTGATCCCCGTGTCTCCCTTGCAGCAGAGCCAGCTCCTCCTGATGGACCCTTGGGCCGCATCTCGCAGCTCAGTGAGTTCTTTCTTCTTCTCTGTAGAAACTAATTTGGGGCCTAAAAAGTAAACTGAAGTTTACTCTTCAGTGGTGCCTTTTAACAGAACTCAGGGATATCTCATATCTCCAGAAGAGAAAGCAGGCTGAACTCTTCAAGCCAACATATAATGCTATTTCAAAGCAAGTATGTTCTGTTTGGATAATTTTCTCCCCTCAGGAAAATATGTCAAAATAGTTAAACTCATGAAGAAATCCCCACAACTTGGGTTTCGACGAAAGAGTGTTTTTCCAGTCAGCTCTGCTGCCAAGACTACACTTTCTCCGATCACACACTCCTACTAATAAAGCAATTGAGCCTTCTGGAACAGAAGAAAAGCAGAAGAAAACTGGCTTTTCTTACTTCACATGAAATCTCAGGTCAGACCTTTCAAACACAACCTGCTCTTATCTGCCCTCCAGAGCTCCTCTCCTTGCACCTCTACAATTCTCAGGTGGAGTTTTCTCAGGTAACAGGGAGACAGAAATCAGGAGGTCAGAGGGGTTTGGATACAGAAAAATGTCATCCAAGGCGCTCATCCATCAGTGCCCACTCTCACCTGGACCTCCACACCTCCCTCACCAGGACAAACAAAACCCGGGATAATTGTCCCCTCCTTTAGCAGTACTCCCAGCAAGGCTTGTACATTTTTATGAGCTTTCTAAATAACAGATGCTACTCAAAAAGCAGTAACTGTTTGCACCTGAGGATGCCTTGGGATGCTTTCAGAGGAGACGGAGCACAGAGGGGAACAAGAGCACAACCATTTCATGGTGTCTCCTCAGACCGTCACTGCACTATCATTCTTCCAGTTGTACACCTGCTTTTGTACATGGTGGTACCTGGAGGAGCTATGATCTAATGTTGAAGGGGGTTACTGCACCCCCTGAGTGCACTCCTGCTGCTTTTGGTTTCACGGTGATTACTCATTTATGCTGTGAGTTCAGCAAATGCACTTACCTTGTGTGGGGATATTAAAAATATCTGAAGCATATGATAATGGAATGGTTTCTATCGCCAGAGATTTTCTCATGAACATATGTTATAAATTGCAAGTATTTATTGCACCTGCTGTAAAATGCATTAGCTAAAAAGAACAAATAGACCAATTATTACCAAAAAAAAAAAAATCATTACAAAATCACCTGCTACTCTATTAATGTTAACGATGCCAAGTTGCTCTGTGTAATTCCAAGAAGATCCTTCCACCCACAGAGGTAATACCCTAATAATCTTACTCAACCACTTATTACTGTTGCTCATGGTCATGGATATTTAAACAAGATTATATAATTACAAGGGTATACTCCTTTTTGTTAATTGTGAGCAGACACATATTATAGATATTGAGAAACGTACCCAAAGTCTAAACACTTGCTATTTAATCATGTAAATGCTGGGGAATAAGGAGTTGTGAACTGCAGGGCATTTTGATGAGAACACAAGTGAAAGCAAAAGCGACATAAATGTGAAAAACATGGGATAAACCAGCAAATTAATACTACAGAGGATGCCATCGATCTATCGTGTAGACTTGTGATGCCCAAGCCAAGTGCTTGCTGGAAAACAATGGGAAAACCAGGGAAGTGAGATAAATGAGGACCTGTCCCAAGCACACAGAGACTCTGAAAGAGTACCAGAAAAGAGAGGGCAATTTTCTGCTTGTCTGTCTGCACCACTCCTCGTCTCAGAGCTCTGCTTCCCTCTGCACCGCTCAGGGGGTCGGGGAAGGGAAGGGAACACACGGCGACACAGGTAGCACAAGACACACCAACACGTCTGCTCTGGTTATCAGGGCAGGTTCAGAACAGCGGCAGAGCAGGGTTAAGACAGGGAAAGGCTTGGCATAAACCACAGCTAATTAGAAACGTGGCAGGGAGAGCTGGTCATACATAATTAACTTGCTGAAAATCATAGCGCGGCGAGGTGGGAGTCACAGCTACAGCTCCCCGGCTCACACCAACCACAGTGGTGGCTTTCTCTCGCCACGGGACAGAGCTGCAGCAAGTCAAGCTGAATCAGATCTTATGAGAGACTTTAAAACGATGACTACAAGTCTACTGCATGCAGGTTAAAAGGTTAAAATGAAAAATTAATTAAGAAAACCCCAAACCCCCAAACCCCCAAGGCTGTTAGGCAGCAGAGACAGAGATGGGAGAGACCTACAGCAACAGCGGAGAAACTGAACCCCTGGGCAGCTGAAGTTCCACCCATACATGACGTTACTGGTGTGGTTATTTATTTATTTAATGCAGATATAAGTCTGCCACCTCTCAGGAGACAAATTGAGCATGACAGACCTTCTCCTGGGCTGCAATTAAAAGCTTTTCATGCCTCTACTGGTAAAGGAGGTGCTGGTATCGACCGTCCATCCACACCTCGGTGCGGTTCACACGCACAGATCTCACTGCACAGACATATGATGTCAGAATAAAAGTGGCTCCAGTCTCATGTAAAAAAGCGCTTCTAAACTACCCCTGGCTAAAGGCAGGGCAGTAGCAATCTCCAGTTCTCTGTTTTGTGCAGCCTTTCATCCCAGTCCTTCAGCAAATTTGTGCTGTAAAAGGCCAGACGTGTTTGTTCCTGGGAGTCTTTCAGCTCAGCTGTGCCGGCTCCTACTGCGTCAAAAATAGAACCTCAAGTAACAGAACCTACAAAGATATAAACCTCCTTTATTGTGTCTACTTGACTATATTAGCAGATGGCCATGCCTGAGAGTATAAAATGCATAACAAATACTCCTTTACAAGCAGGAGGAGTGCTTTTCAAGATACAGAGCATTAAAACAAATACCTTCAGTGTACTGCCAGCACCTTTGGGGGGAACGTCATCTCCAAGAGCCAAAGCTCTTGAGGTGGCCAAATTCTCCCTGCTCAGCTCCCAGCCCAGCTCCAGGAGGAAGGGGACGTCCCCGGGACACGGGCTGGGAACTCGCATCTGGCTGCTGTTGGGTCTGTCACCGGCTCTCACCACCCCTGAGGATCTGCCCCCAGAGGGAGAAGGGGCAGCTGCCCGTGTCTGGAAGCGTGTTCCAGATCAGACACGAAATATGTGTGGATAAAAGTAGCACAGACTTCACCTTTCTCCCACCGGGCAGAGGCACTGGGGGGACAGTCCTCGGGTTCGATGCCCACAGCATCACATCTCTGGGCAATACTGTCAGCAGGTACAAAGCCTGAGCCTGCTCTAACGAAGGAGATGCTTCGTTAGCCAAGGTCAAAGCGGGGCTGGGCACGGCTGGCAGCATCAGGGAGAGTGAGGAGAGGGGCACGGCTTGGGAATTACTCACCTTTCTTAATAATGGCTCAGCATGAGATAAGTGTAAATTGGGGTCCTCTCTCCCCAGCTACGTACAAGACACCACTGACAGCCCTGTTCCATCTACAGTGGCTACAGAATTACTTTGGCTATCAGAAATAAATTAATTTAGAAATAACTTTACTGCATTTAGTAGCTGTACTTTGAGCTTAATTCATTAATTCTACCCTAAACGGCATGTTCCTTCCCTTGACTCCATCTCCCCCAGCCTATCCCATTCCCATCAGCTGGAGAGAGAGCACACAAAGGGAACATGAGGAGTCAGGCAAGGCAATAAAAAAAAATAAAAATGCACAAGCTACAAGTCTTTTAAGGGATTTCAGGATTTTGCTGAAATATTCTGGGAGTTCCCACCACAGCATATCTCGAGTTGGAAGGGACCCATCGTAAGGATCATCGTGTCCTTGCTCTCTGCTGCTCGCAGGACTGTCCAACCCCTATGATGACACCCCAGCATAAGCTTTTCTCTACAAGGTTCTTCAGCACCAGGTTCAGTTTACTATCAAAACCATAAGTTCCGATGGACTATGTCAAACAGCTATTAATGTTGGTGACAGACCTCTCTGTGTCTCAGCCCTTTGGCGGAGCACAGCTCCCTCATCCAGCCGAGCGAGCCCTCAGGGCTATCATATTATGAATTGACCTTTGAGAGCCATGAGAAATGTTACTGTCATGCTCTTCAGGGGTGTTTGGTTATTTTCAGGAAGGATAAGAGAGAGAAGAAAATCTGTTCTGAAGCAGAAAGCTGTTTTCACAATATAAATGCATCTTGACAAATGGAATTTTCATTACAAATGTGTCTGACCTTTAGTAAATAGACCTGCTCCTTTAAAAGCCTGTTCTGATATCTATTAAAGACAAGGGAAGGAATTGCAGAGATTTCAGCTGTAGATGCATCAGACACAAAAAAAAATTAGATAGCATTGGCTCTTCAGCTTCCTATTTAAGACATTTTCATTAAATTTTAATATATTCTTAAACTTTAATATTATACAATAAGTATGTAGTAATTCAATGTCTTTGAAAAAATTAAGTGTCAGTAAAACCTATAGTAGGCAGATAATTTTCCAGATTCATTTTGTTCTTATCTTTTTCACAAGACTTTATTAAACTGTATTCCTCTTTTTTTGTTTGCTATTTTTATGGTAAGTGGGGCAAAAGAGAGCAGAGATATAAATCCGCTCTTGCAACTCTTGCCGTGCTGCAGATCCAAAATTTTTGTGGGAACACATATCTGAGGTGTTTGTGTGCAAAACCGATCTATGCCTGCAAAGGCACCGGGCAGCTGTCAGTCAGTAGGAAGGAAATGAGATCTTTTGCAAAGACATTTGTAATTGTAATTGTCAGATTTGGCAACTAAGGAAAGTTGAGCATCATGAGATCTCCACATTCTGTATGAAAGCAAGATCAGCAGCCTCTCGCTGGTGTTTCTTCAGCTTGCACACACGAGCTCTGTCCCTTTGGCTGGAATTAAATGTGTGCACTGAAGAAAAGCTGAACCCCTAAATGCTTAATCTCAATAACCAGATATTCTCAACTGATGTGCTGTTTTCTAGACAAATCCTTTGTCACTACTAAAGTATCAATAACTACCACGTTTTGCTCCCTCCCAAAGCACAGATTTGGCGAATGAGTAATTCTACCACTTTATGGCATCCACAGATTTTGCTCAAAACATTGACAGCTTTCACATAGTCATTCCCAGTGAACTGCAACGTATTGCTCTCCAAACAGCATCTCCTTACCACTAAGAAGTATTCACAAAGATATGCTACCTACGGCAATATTTAAGTTGGCATTTTATATCTCCATCCCTGTATTAACCAACACAAACAGGTCGTTCAAAAATGACAATTTTAAGTAGAACTAAAGGTACCTGAAATCCTGGAGTAACCTGCTGATGCTGACAATCGACCTCTATTTATAAAGGGGCAAGGTGCCAGCATCGCTTTTCATTACAGGCCCCCAAAGAGCAGAGCAAACAAGCAGCTAATTTACATTTTACACGGGGATAACGAACCACCGTGGCAGAAAGTTCCCGGGGAGGCTTTTCACCCCCTTTCAGACACATCAACTTGCTAAGGTTTTTTCCGTAGGACTGACTGCAGGTTTTATAAATTGCCAGTAGGAAATGTTTATTTCATCCTAGATGAGTCAGTAATTCAAGTGGGATGGTGAAGTCTGAGCAACAGAGGCTGCAGACACCCGCAGGCTGGGACGCCGGAGGGGGCAAGGCAGAGTCGGGGGCCGGGGCATCCGAGCCACACACCCATGTTTCCCCGCTCGTGTCGCCCTCCTCCCGCTGCCCCCCAGCGCTCCCACTGCTCCCAGAACAGACCCTTGAGGGGCCTAATCAGAGAAGGATCTTGGGAGAGAGAACAGGGTGGAAATCACAATGAGTTTGGGGACAGAAGAACCCTTTCCTACACAGCTCTGTATGAAGCTCTTAAAATTAAGGAGTGCATCCAGTAAGCTGTGCCATAGGTGGTCATAATGATGCTATTTTAGACCAAATTATTCTGCCAACTGTCCTGGAGCAGATCCAAACTAATTCCACTGAGCTCAGCTTGAGCGGTGGCAGACCTGTGCCACTGTGGGGAGGGCTCCGGGGCCACATGGTACCCACAGACCAAGGTACCCCAAGGACAACAGACACCCGGCTGGGGTTCAGCGGGGGGGACGGCAGTGGAACAACGTGCTCTCCCTGCGGTAACTGGGCTACAGGATTTTAAAAAAGAAAAAAAAACACAAAACAAACAAACAAGGGCAGTAAAATGATAAAAACACCCCACAGGTTTTCCTTGCCAGCCATCCCAGCTGCTCTCCTCCCCGGCACTCACCGGGGCCGGGAGCCATCCGTCGGCTGAGAGGAGACCTTGCCAGACCTTCTATACTTCAGATGCTTTTAGGTGTGAAAATGTGAACTGGGACACAGAAAAGGAACCTAAGACAGCGTCCAGTAGCACTGCGTTCTGAATGCAGTGATTAAGGAATTGTATTAATTGAAGTGCCATTAGCCCAGCCCCAGCGGGCAGCGGAAGGTGTGTTCCCCAGAGGGCTCCTGCCCGTCCCCGTGGCTGGGTGGTTGGCTGTGCAGCCCGCCTTCCTCCCCACACAAGGCAAAATGCTGAAACAATATTGCCCATAAAAGTTGATTTTACTCCCAAGTAAAATCTAAGCTGCTTTAGAGTCAAACCCGATCAGGGTCACCCTCAAAATGGCCCAGCAATGGATGGCCATCCATCAGCAAAGCACTTTTAGTTTCAAAGTGTATTTTTGAAGTTCTAGGAGAAAAGCAATTAACAGTAACACCCGTATCTACTGCACGGATTTTAACCAAACTTATTACTGTGTAGGACAGCACTGTTGTTTATTTAGATACCATGAAGTTTTGGCAAAGGACTGTTAAACACATTACAAATTTCATTAAGCGCAATCCACCAGACGTTACAAACTGTACTTCAGAGTTAATGACATGCTCTGAGATTAATTTGGCTCCAGACACGGGGACTTCATTCAGCTCCCACAAAACACGATGTGATGGGAGGTGGAGCCTTCCCCAGGATGGGTGGCCAAGAAGCAAACAAAGCCCCCAGACAGACAGGACAACACCTGACACCCATTTTTCCGAGGCACCAAGCAGTCACTACTCGGGAGCCAGCTCCCACTGACGGGGCTGCGGCTGGTCAGAGCAGGCAGGGTTAATTACCACAGGCTTCTCTGACCTGAGAGACCCCACGGGCTGGGGACTCCTTCTGCCAGGGGACCTCCCCAGCCCCTCCGTTCTCACCAACCTGGGGAACAGCAAACGCTGATGGGACCAAGAAGTGCAGCTCTCTCCTGATGAAATTAAATGCTGGGGCACCAAGCTCTGCCAGGAGCCTGCTCTGATTGTAAACTATCAAGGCTTTAAGGTAGGGCCACGGAGCAAGAACATTCGGATACAGATAACTAGACACACAGGAGATTCCCAACGTACAAACACCACCAAAGTCACCACAGCTCATTTTCATTCTGCAGAGTACAGTGTGAACAGAGCATGAAGGAACAGCACCATCCCACGCTGTCAAAACATACAAAGGACAGACAAATAAAAAAATGGCAGAGGGGCAGTAGTGAAACAACCCAAACATCGGCCTTTTGAGAAAACATATTTTTAGATCTCTCTAAATCAAAAGGTGTGGAAGAAAACAGAGACCTTTTGCCCTCCCAGTGTCACTTGCGCTACAGTCACCATGAAATCTCACCTCAGATAGAATTGGTATTTCTGCTGAAAATATGAGAACACAGACTGTAATTTCATCACCTGGGAACAAGGCTCTCGTTAGATTCTGTTCATGTTTCAACTGTACAGGTTTTGCTCCCCAACTCATTCTTTTTAACCACTAAAACAAGGAGTCTTATGATACAGTCACTGTTATGATGATGACGATACATAAGTCACTGTTTTCTAATGGCTTTTAAAGCAGTAAGACCTTTAAATAGTTCTGAATCCCTTTGACAGTAAATGTTCTCTAAATTCCCTCAACTGTCTCCTAGTCTGGAGCCATCATTGCATTCTTGGGGATAGACCGATCTGACCACGACTTCATCAACTATGACAGGGATTTCATCAAGCAATTGTAACAATTGGGATATTCCTCAGTGAGGAGTGGGAAATACAGCTGCGAGGATGCCCCTGAGTCCCTGGTCTCTGGTGCTTTGCTGTGGGTGCCAGCAGCGGGACCGGGAGGATCCTGGTGGTGCAGCCCTGGCTGTGAGCTCCTGCTGGCCACGGCCACCCGCTGGCTCTGGAAGGTGTCCGAGCAACAGACTGTGCTGTGCAATTTCCTCCACGTCACTCCAGGCTGCACCTTTCAACCCCATTTCAGACACACACATAAAACTGAAATGGGAAATTCCACTGAAATAAAACTTGGGGAGTTGGCCAGGCTCATCTAGGAGTTTTGTAGCCTAGGAGTTTTGGGATGTCCTGGGATGTCCTTGAAGCCCAGCAGCTCTGGATCTCTTTGGGGACAACACTAACTCAGGTGCTGCAGGAGGAGGAAGCGGTCGCATTACCCAGATGAGTGGAGGTGTCCAGACACCTCTGCAGCGTGTCTGCTGCTGCTCGGCCACTGTGTCCCGGGGCAGCCACCTCCCCAGCACCCACTGCTGTCCCTGGCACCCCGCTGCTGTCCCTGGCACCCTGCTGCTGTCCCCATCACTCACTGCTGTTCCCCATCACCCGCTGCTGTACCCAGCACCCCACTGCTGTCCCCGGCACCCCACTGCTGTCCCCAGGGCAGGGATCTCCACACTCCCACCCAATCCCCCCTTCCCCAGGGGAAATCACAGCCTGGACATCACCAGTTTCACACACACCATCTGCACCAGGCGGTAGAGGCTGCGGAGCTTCCTCCCCACGTTCTCATGAAGCCCAGGCCTAGAGTTTATTCAAACTGGATTTCAGTTTAAACTCTGCTACATCTATAAATATCTCCTAGAGGCAGGCAAAGACAACCACTTTTATGTTCTTACAGCCCTTTTTTCTCCAGTTTGGTTCATGCAGAATGTAATTTTAGATGTTGCTGTTTCTCTTTTTCCCAACTGTAAATATTTGGTTCCGTTTTCATTGCTTCTTGTCTCTTATCTTTCATATCATATAAACAGAAACCCGCACGGTTTCCCCATTTACAAATACATCAAGATTAATTTGCACATTGAAAGCTTAAATCAAATATTTTAAACCGGACACAGATAAAACAGTAATCCACTGCTGGGCTGAATTCCAAACAAACAAATAAAAGAGACCTCGCATCAAAGCGATAAACAATAGCCACGCCAGTTACTTGTTACGACTGACACATACTTTATAAAAGCAATGAAAAGAACAAGAAGACCCTCAAGCCCCCAGACTCCCATTACTCTTCACACTTTCCCCCTCCTCTTGGCGCTGTTGTCCCTTCCCCGGGGGCCAGAGCTCTCTGAAGTGCTGAAATTGGGCAGTGATGGGAGAGAATCAGCGTGTCCGGGCCCTGCCCAGCGCCCTGCCCACCGGCAGGATGAGTCTCTGCCCCCATCCCACCGGCCGAGCACCGTCCTCAGCTGTTACACGCTGCCCTAAGCCAGCTCTGCCCACCCCGGGGCTGGGGGTGACCCCGTGCCCCCCACCCTGAGTCATGGCTCCTCCTCTGCTCCCCACGCCCCCCAGGGGAGAATTCACCCTCCGACACTAATTACGCCCGGAAAAGAAAGCGGCTGGGCCTTGCCAATCTGGAGTGCTCAAATATTGTGAGTCAGCCTCTCCCCCGGAGTCATGCGGCTGTCTTCAAAAGTCACATAGTTTTAAAAATATTAAGTTTGGGGGACATTTTTTTAATTCACTTTCTGATTGTTATTTTCAGCTGGTTTAAAAGCGTGTTTTTCTCTCCCACCTCCTCTCTTCCCTGCTCTCCTGCAAAGTGAAAGGCGAGATTCTCGCATATTGACTGACCTCATGCTGCAGAGAAGACACTCCACAACCCCCCCGGCGGGTTCAGGCCATGTGAGGTGGCACCACTGGGAGCAGGGGCCACCTTCCATGGTCCAACAGCCAGGTTCAGGCTACGATGCCGAGAACTCACTGCAAATTTAACATCTTTTCACCCCTCTCAAGGCTCTGCTGGAGGAATAATATTTAGCTCTAGTAGCAGGGAGCACCCCTATCGATATCAAGGTTTTGCAGAGGATGGGAGACCCATTTCAAGCCCCCAGAAGCTGGAATGCTTGCCAAGCAACACCTGTTACCTGTGAAACCTCACCCAAATCTTGGGGCTTGGGGCTTCCACAGGTACAATTTAACTTTTCAGCACCAGTTCTCCCCTTGACCCCCCCCCCCCCCCCCCCCCCCCCCCCCCCCCCGCCCCGTTCCCCCCTTGCCCCCCCCCCCCCCCCCGCCCCCCATGCTTTCTGCCTCCACACAGCCAAACCCCATCAGAACAGCTTGACCCCAGAGGCCCCACAGCCCCCAGCACGGGCACTTGCACCCACGAGCGATGCTGTTAACCTGCCCCCCCCAAGCAGAGACCCCTCTGCTTTGCTTCCACACAAAACCCACCCCGTCGGTGGAGGCTCCCGGAGCAGCCTTGGCATCTCTCTCTGCAGCCCAGCGAGGGACGAGCGGCCAGATGGGATCTTTGGCCCATGGCCTGGACTTTGTCTCCAGCGAACTGAAGTCAGACCTAAATATTACATGTTGGGGGGGTGTATTCAGAATTTATATACGAGTGGCAGGAGCACCCCAAGTGCAGCTCTGCAGCAGGTGAGTGCCTGCCTTTGGGGCTTCTCTTCTGGAAGGCACACATAAGGCTT
The DNA here is from genome assembly GCA_004320125.1 of Scolopax mira. Lineage (NCBI taxonomy): Eukaryota > Metazoa > Chordata > Aves > Charadriiformes > Scolopacidae > Scolopax > Scolopax mira. The sequence goes on from BJBW01002696.1 coordinate 467,829, forward strand.
CTTGTAGCCCTCCCCTTGCTGCTGGGGAGTATCTCCCTGCGTGCAGAGCTCAGAGGAAGCAGCACTGCCCGGGGCTGCCTGGGCACTCCTCTCCCCACGGGCTCCTGCAGAGGGGTGCAGGCTCACCCGAGGGTCCTCCCCTCCCACCTGCAGGACCTGGCTCAGGGTCCAGGGGACGGAGATGTGCCGTGGCTTCACCTGGAAACTATGGGGAAATGCAAGTACAGAAAGGAAGGTAAGACATGCTGATGTTGATTCCATTAAAAGGGAAACCTCCTCCTCCTGGAAAGGGGCAGTGCCCTTGAGCGTAACACCATTTTCCTCATCCTAAACAAAAATCTTTACCAGTTGTCAGATGAAAGCAGCTCATTCTCTGTTTCATTACTGGGATCACAAGTCAACATATTATTCCAGGAGTTTTACCCCTGGGTTTAGGCATTTCTGGCTTGTTCATCCTAAAGTTTTGGAGTCCTTCCACCACTAGTGGAAGAGAAACCACATAAATAGAAAGTCACATAAATAGAAACCAAGAGAAATCATTCAAAGGAAAAACTTGCCGTAGTGCTCTGCACACCTATACACTGCCCCAGCCCAACCGAGCCCCTGCTCGGTTATAACCCCCACACCCGTCCAGACAGACAAATCTACAGAAAAGGAAAAATATTATACACTTCTAAACGGCAATTTTCCCCGCCAGTGACATTTGTGAAGCAACAAACAAGAACAGCCTAACAGTCCCAAGTGCTTTACACTTCATAATGATGACTCCTATGAAAAAATAAAAACAACAATGCTGCAACAGGAATATCAATAGACAGAGCCACCAGCTCTTCCAACTGGACTTCAGTAGTCATTGTACCAGGACACACTTGTGACTATGTTGTCGTGAACAAGATGTTCTCAAATCCATGAGTAAAGAAGAAAATCTTACAATAGGGTAAACATTAAACCTATTTGGAGGGCAGTGATGTGTCGCTGTCTGAAAATGAATGCTGTTCTCCTGTATTTAATCCCTGATGACTCACACACTCCAGTGTTCTGTAACAAAGAGCATGATGGCAATTTTTAGCCCACCTCCCCAAGGCATTATCTTGTCGGGAGGTTACCATAAATCCCAAGCGTCCAACTTGCTCTCATCAATGTCAGGAAAAGTCCTTTGAGACTTTTTTTTCCCCTGCAGGGAACAATTTGCATCCTCATCCTAGAAATCCTTGCATTTATTTTTCAGCGGTATCAGTAAAATAACAGCACTGAGATGCTGTGGTACCTCATTTCTAGTGCACCCCAGGTGAGCGGGGTCCCCTCGCCGTGCCTCAGCCCTGCTCCTGACTGCGGGCAACCGGCTGAACAGGGAGCGTGGGCTGCGAGACTTCAGACCCAACCATAAACATCCTCACCTTCCACCACCCCCCTGCTCCCACCACGCTCGTCACAAGAGCCTGGTCTAAGTTGTAACACATGGAAATACAAGGAAAAAAACCATTCCACAGGTCAGTGTGGTATGTGGTATTGGTTCCTTTTCTCCCCAAGGGGTTGCCCAAGAGGGGGGAGGTCTGGCTACTCACTTGCTCCCCAGAGGGAAGAAAACAAGCTGAGGCAAACCAAGTGCTTTTTTGGTGGAGTTCTGCTTAGTTATGGGGGAAACAAAATCCAAAACAACCCGAACCAGAAGAGAGATAGACAACCCTGCCTCCTCAACACAGAAGCAAAATAACACTCTTTGCTGCTCAGGCACTGCTATTCCACCAGGAGCTCTCACTCTCAGCTTTCTCCCAGGTTAAGCACTGCCTTGCTCTCTTTCTGCTGTGCTTTTCCTTAATTTGTAGTTCTCAAAAATACAGAAGGATACAGCATCAACCACTCCAACCAGGGTTTGCAATTAATCTGTGGGAAAGCCCTTGTCCATTCAGCTCGGCTGCTCATTAGTTTTGCGCAGCTCATTGCCCTGGGTACCAACTTGCTGTTGTTTCATCTATCACCACGCAAAGGAGCACTTAATTGCTCTTTCTATTTCCCGTAAATGAAAGAGGTTACTATATCCATCAACATTAACCAGCCTGGCAAATGAACAAAAAAGACACCCTACATAACAGTGGCGATTAATACCTTCAAGCAAGGCAATATTAAGCCCTTTTTCATTTTGAAAGCATTAACGACACAATCACTAACTGATTTTCAGTCCCACGGGCTGTACAGCAGCATCACACACCTGTGAGAGCTCTGAGGGACCCAGACACAGCACACCAGAAACACCAGCACAACATTTGTGCTGCACAGCATTTCATCCCAGTCCCTCGTTACTCTCAGTGACAGCCATGCAAGGAAGACACAAAACATGAATCTATATTGATTTTTCCTCTCGATACCAAGAGTCTTCTCTCTGGGAGAAGATACAGAAAGACACATGTAACACAAATAATAGGATATCCAGAATTTAAATGAGCAATCAAAACTGAAAGCCAGATCTTCAGCTGTCAAAAAGGAAAGCCAGTATCTCCATGCCGGTTTGCAGTAGCCACTAGCCAGCCCTACACAATTAATCCCAGCAGGGCCTTTATAAATAGTGGTTTTTAATTGAATAGACCCATAACTTTTATTCAAACTTCATACACAGACATACATATACCTTGGAATATTTTTTCTGTAACTGTTCCTACTTTTCCAAAATGGAGTCCTTAGAATTATTATGTACAAACTATCTTTTATTGAAGAGAATTTTGGAAGCCAGCGCTCCACTTGGATTCATTCAGTCAATGCAAAATGAAAATAAATCAAAGCTCAGCTATTTTGGTAGTTCTCATTTCAAGAAAGCCTCCTTTTAGCTGCAGGTTACATTCCTTCTTTATGCTTGTGGCACAGGAAAGGCGTCAGTTAAATTACTGGCCTCCACATTGCCTTTTCTCAGTTTCCTTTGACTTTATGGTCGATTTCCTCAGCAGCTGCAGGTCCCTCTTCCAACACGAGAAATCTGGTGGTTTGCCTTATCGTTCATATCATTCACAGTTTATTTTTAATTCATTCATTAGATTACTTTAGGAAAAAAACCGCCGAGAATGCCTTTTCAGGGAAGAAAATTTCTACTAACGCCTCCACCTTTTTTCTGTTACAAGAGAGACATTAGTACTATGTCATATTTAACAAAGCACTTTGTAAGCATTCATTAATCATGTAGTGCCCCTGAGAGGCACATTATGTAATGTTTAATCTGCTCAGCTGAGGCTGTGAGTACAAGAAACCTCTCAAAATTTTATCAGCTTTACAATAAGAAGAGACATTTTAAACTCGGTCAGTGCAGGCGAGCCAGCGGGCGCTCTGTCCTCACCCCCACTGACTGTAACAGAGACATGTTTAAGTTGCAAGAAAAGATGCACCTTCTGCTTCCAAAAGTCACTGCAGATTTATTGTATTTTTTTCTTCTCACACTCAACTTCTGGGTGCCCAAGGGTGGATACTGTCAGCTTTCCTCACCAGCCACAAAGGTCCCAGCCCAGAGCAGAGGGACGGGTGGGAGAGGAGCCCCCTTCTCCCCCCCGCAACCAGCTCAGCACTGTTGCTGCTCTCTCTGCCCTTTTGGGGGCATTTCGTGAGAAATAAGTCCTGTGTGCAGAAAAGAGACACTGGCCAGGAGTGGCTTCAGTGAGCTGCCAGCACAAACTCCTCTTACACCCCAGCTCCCCCAAACTGGGCAGCAATTCTCTTGCTCTGCCTCGTCCTTCTGCCGGATCAGCCAGTCCTGGCTGCACCCACGTCAGCACAAGCTTTGTAGAAAATCCATCCTCAGGAAACATTAAACAGGGAGAAGTGGCAGCTGTGACCTTCAGAGAGAGGCTTTGCATTGTCTGTGTCAAACAGGGTCCAACAATATACTGCATTAATTCATATTTTGTTTTAAAGAACTGTTACTTAATATTCATATATAGTGACTGAAGCCATAAAGACAGAGGAACAGAATTCACTGAACATTTCATAGGAAAAGTCTCCTTTGCATTTTTTGTTTTATATCTTTCTTGTAAATCTGCATTATGAGCAAAGAAAACATTTTATACAAAGCCTCCATAACTATTGATAATTTGGGCATAAAAACCTCCTTCCTTTTCCTCCGCATAAACAGAAAAATTCTAAGTTCACAAAACCCTTCCTTCCATCACAGTCAACAGATACTTTGAAATCACCTTGACAGAGGACTATAAATGATATTTGTGCAGGAACTTGAAGGGGGCCAGCCTGTGACAGCACCTCTGGGCGTGAGTCAGCCGTACACTGGTGGCCACCTGCACCCTTTGGTCTGAGACACGCAGAGCAACGATCCGTCCCCTGTAGATGTGGCCCTTCTCTTGTGAGATGAATGCAGGAAATAAAGAAAGCAAGGGTTATCTTTGTAACTCTAGAACTGCTGAAGCCCAAAGGTATTAGCATTTTCTGGTACAGAGGCAAATCAATTTCATCAGCACGTCCTGAGGAGTGAAGGTTCAGCCCCAAGCCCCCACTCAGTCCAGTGGAACCACTCCACGTGGAGCTGGTGCCCAGCTCCTCAAGAACCAGCTTAAGCAGAAGTTCACTCGGGAAGCCCAAAGGGCTCAGTAAATTGTCAGTGCTCCCTGCAAAGGCCCCATTGCAGGCAGGAGCAGGGAAGGACCGCAGCCAGGACCACGCACCCCCAGAGTAAGAAGGGTCCAAGAAGCAGAGCTGGCCTGGGGGTCATGGAGATGAAAGAGGAGGAAAGTGCCATGAGGACGGGGCTGCCAACAGCGCGGGAGGCACCAAGGGGAAGGTACAGCCCATTCCCTCCCTCCTTCCACACTTAGCTCCTGTTTCCTGCCAAAAATAGTGGAGACCCTGGCTCAAGAGAGCTATGGTTCCTCATATATAAGCATGAGTTTCAGGATCAGGGGGTCCTTTTAGTTATTATATTTTTCTGATCTTTAATGGGGAGATACTGATCTGCCTTTTGATACAAGCAGGTCAAATTGAAATCCTTCCCAATTTGAAAGTGGACAAATGTCCTCATTCCATAGTGCATACAGCTTTCTGGGAAAGAAATTACCATTTCTAGGCTTTCTCTTCCTTTCTTGCATTCCCCTCCCATCTCCCAGATATCAATATTTCAGTTCCACTACATAAGAGGTTTCTTTGCCACTTGTGTTTCCTCCATTGCCATGGATCCCTGCGCAGTCTTCAAACCTTCTATTTTAACCAGTTCTCTACTTCAAAATGTCTTGCTTTGTAGAGTACAAAGGTTTTTTAAACATTTCGTTTTGTAGGCATGGACCTGCTCCCTGTATTACTTTTATTATTAGCTGCTACATCCAGGCAGAAGCCGCACAATAGAATTAATCTATCAAGACAACAGAGCTGTGTGTTTAAAGCATCCTACCTGTCCTACCAGCCTTTAAAAAAAATAAAAAGTCAGCAGGTTCACACATGTGAGCTAGTTATAAGGGTTTCTGCAGCTCTCCTTCTTGAAAGCATCTATTTAAATGTTGTATGACATCTATTTTCTCTCTGGGAATATCTTTGTAGTGTTTCATCTTTCTTTGCCATCAAAAGAAGAGCTGGCTCGACTGCAACCCACCGGAGACTGCTCAAGCTCCCCAGCTGGCTTCACGATTTCTGGCATCACCGAATCTAGCAACTCTTTTTTACCATTATTCAGTGAGAAGTTCAGGAAAATAGCTGAGTCTTTGCTAGGCTTCTTGCATTTGTATTGTTCACCCGTGGCTGCAGAAATGTGTCCCAGCACGAACACAGCACCAGGGAGCGGCTGGCAATTAGCAGGAGCAGGAAACGAGGGGACCCGAGTTCTAATCTCAGCCCTGACACTGGCACACAGCGGGGCACGTCCTCGGGGCAGCTCTGGGAAGTGTTTCTACAGTGCCCAGGAACCAACTGATAATTTTGTTTAAACAAAAAATAAAAACTAAGGGGTGAGGAGGAGAGATTGCTTTAGAAAACCCCCATAGTGTCTTCTTCTCAGAGCGTGTCATGTGAGGACCTTGGGACCAGAGGTGTCACAATGCTGACTCACAATGATGCCACCTTCTGAGAGGAAAAAAAATAAATAATATAGCAATGTATGTAAATGTCTCTGTAAATTGTAGAGGATGCGTGACTGGTATCTATTCCTTCCAGCACAAACAGCATTTGTCCACATTACAGTTCAAGCTGCTTTCCTGCTTAAATAATTCATAAAAAGCCTGGAACGCAGGATGACTTGGGGAGCAGAGGTTAACCCGAGTTTGAAGTGAGACATGATCCTTTAATGCTGCACAGCAGGGAACTGGACACATAATGCCCAGACATGTAATATCAGAGCAGAGGGGCACAGGTTCAGGCACCCAGCTCGGTGTCACCAGCCAGGTCTGCACTGGGCATGGCCACAGACAGGGTTACACTGAGGAAAGCACCTACAGCCCTTCCTCCTCCTCCTCCTCCTCTTCTCCTGTGCTCAGCTGGACACAGCCACAGGGAGGAAGACCATGTTCCCTGCCCCTGTCCCCACACAGCTGGGCAAGGCTGGATCCTCTGAGGCACTGGCCAGAGAGCCCCCATGGTGGCACCAGCTGCTCCTCTCCACCATCACCAGGCTTTTGTTTGAGAAACACTTTTTCTTCCGAGCGCTGTACAGCGAGATTTCATAAATTGGAGCTCTGGGACCCAGGGATCTCTTTGGTCATGACAGCAGTGACAGAATACAGACGTGTCAGCCTCCCTGGGAGCAATACAGGCACCAGCACAGGCAGACAGACACCCAAGGCACTCAGCAGGCAGCTGTGGTGATCAGAAAGAGGGAAAAGGGGAAACGACCCAAGGCCCAAGCAAACAAAAAGCCAAGCCAGCCTGTGGAAGTGGTGGCCCCTTCCGCAGCGGCCGTGTCACACAGCACAGGACGCCTGTCCCCGCTCCGCCCCGCCAGAGCCAGAGCCACCTGCTGCCAGCCCTCGGTGACAGTCTCCAGGAGGCTGCCCGAGACGGAGGAGGAGGTATGGATTTCACCCACAGCGTCTCTGGTTGCAGCTCCCACCTTTCTACCCACCAGAAAAGGGGCTCGGTGACCCAGATGGGCAACATTATCTGCATTTCAGGGGCATATCTCCTGTCCCAAGCGAGGACGGGGACAGGCCATGGCCTTCCCTTTAGCTTCACATCAAAACCAATACTGTAGACCATCTCCCATAGGCAACCCCAGGTCCAGAGCAAGGACATCCTTGACCAGAGGAGAGCCTCACCACCCACCCTGCGACTCACTGCAGGGGGGTTTCACTGAGTGACTTTAACAGTCCCTTCTAACCCAAACTCTTCTATGGTTCTGACTCTGCCCTATGACTTTGAGGAAATTGCTGTCCTTTGGTCTACTCCCAGTGGCACTTGGTTTACGGTACTGGTGGGTCTGACGGTGGGGTCCACAGCCCTGCTCCAGCCAAAGCCATTGCAGGGGATCCAGCCGGGAGTTCCCACCAGAGGTCTCCATCCCAGGGTTCATCTCAGCTGCTCCCCAGCCTTTCCCTTCTCCCACACCCTCCCGCTCCCAGCAGGGCCGGGAATGATGGTCGGAGAGGAGCAGCGGTGGCTCTGCTGCCCAGGGGCAGGATGGGGCATCCCCTCCACACTGAGGGCAACAGGAGGGGATGCCTGCTTTGGCTTGGCAACATCTCAGCTCTCCTTGGGATCAGCTGCCCCCTGGCAGCCCCCAAGCCCCCTGCCCAGAGCCTGGGTGCCGGCTGGGAGGGACCCCTGGCAGCTGGAGGGGACCCCGGGAATGAGCGGCGCTGCAGACGGAGCACACCCTCCCCGGAAGGGCTGGAGCCTCACAAGGCTTCGCTTTAATTACGACTATGTTAGAACGGAGTCAGTTGCCTAATCAAGCTTAAATTAAAGGCATATTTAGCAATTTTCATGCTAGCATTCCCAGAAATGTGATGCTTGCACAATGAATTATTTATTTTGTGTAGATCTCCAGTGTTTTTTTGAGAACAAAACCCGCAAAGCAACACTCCAGGATGGTAGGTAAATAAATTAACACCACTTTCCTGAATTACTGTCTCCCCTACTGTCTTGGCTGCCGTGCACTTAGAGCTCTCACAGTGAAATGAATAAGGAGCATTCAAAACCTGCCAACCAAATTACAGTGTGCATTTCCAATGCAAACATGGATGGAAGGATTCTTTTATTAACAACAGCCTACAGGTAATATTTACTTTATTTGTGAGGTTGGAGCTCCAGAGGCAGCCCTGTTGCAGCAGCTGCACTGGGTAGTCTAAAAATAGGTATTTCCCTGTTGGCAGGTGGGTTTAAAGCTCATGAAAGCCGCTGTCTGAGGTGACAGAACGAGAAGGGCAGCAGCCGGGTACCTGCTCAAGGCACTGAAGCTGCTTTCAGGGCCATGCCCTCGTCTGTGCAATGCCCAGTGCCCCCTCCCAGCAGAACAGCTCCCCTGGAGCCCAACAATAAGCAGGAAGGTACATCCCGTTGATTTCTAGTGAATTTTAGGAAGGAGCATCTGAAAGTTAATTAAGTTAACCAGGAATTTTGGTGACATAGGGCCAGATTTGGCAAAATATCTCGGTGACTGAAGAGGGCTAGAAAGAAGCATGTGCTGCAGGTGTTACAGCTCTGTGCAAACCTCTGCTTGCCTTTGTTCCAGCCAACCTGCCTAATAAACCAGTATGACAGTGCTTACTGGGCTGCTCTGAAGCATGACTAATACGTTTAACACTTCAGATCCCACAATAAAAACTTATATGAGCACAAGGTATTGCTATAACAGCATAGCATTATACTATAGAAGTAATAAGTGTCATTAAAGTTATACATAGCAATTTTATTTTAATGCTGTGTCATTTTCTACCGAGTCTGTTAATGATCAGCCATTATAGTAACAATAAATTACCTGTTTCGATACTTAAGTTTTTCACGTTATAAGCAGTAGTCAAAATTAACAGGAGCGACAGGCTGAATTCCCAGTGACACCTGAATTTTGTACATCAGCTGCTTTTGACAACAGCAGCGCAAAAAAAATATAAATCAATGTTGTAAAGCTTTCACTGGAAATAGAATGATCTTATTTAAGTTATCCATCATAATTCCCACCGAAATCATTAAGAATGAGGGGAACAGAGAAATCTGCAACAGGATCTTGGCAAAAGCAGAAGGGGATACTTTCTCCAGCCCTTAAAGCTGTATAGACCTTTCAGAAGCTTGATGAGGTAAGTTTTAATACTTAATGTTGATGCCAATCAAATTCCATTGCCTGCGATGGAAAGCCTGGGTCCAAAGCTATTTATTCCCCTGATGTACCAAATCATTAGTCAAACTCCACTGTTGAAAGTTATTTTAACATTTTGAGTGGTTTCAGATAAGAATGACTCAGATTTTGAAGATCTTCCCTTAAACAAAACCCCCACACGTACGTGACAGATGGTGTAGGGCACATAACACACAGCCTATAGTAGTGTAGCTATATATATATATATATATATATTAACTTTGCATAATTTAATAGGCAAGAGGAGGTTGCATCACTCACACGGTGAGTCACAAGTCTGGCAGGGGACCTGAAAACTCAGAAACCTTGGACATACAGCTCACAAGCGCCGGGTGTCAGGAGATTCACGGGCACCAGAGGTTTGCATCTGGATCCCTGCCTTTATATCCCGAGCTTTCGGAAGGCGGTTCCAGCCAATCACACTGATAACTCCCAGTTATAACGCAGCTGCCAGTCTCCGAGCAAAACGGCGCGATGGGGTCATGGCTAGCGAGGAGCTGGGCCAGTGGCCTCATTTAAACCACCCTAAAGCCTTACATGTGCAATCTCCTGATCGTGCAATCTCCCACGGTCCGAAGGGAGGCGTGAGGCAGAGTAAGTAGGAGATGAATTTGGTCAATAGAGCAGAGACCCCACGCTCCCTGTGAATGGAGGCAGCTGAAATCACATTTTGACTCACTGTCAGGTCAATAATTAAATAATGCATATTTTTGAAGACTGACACGAGTATTTGCCTTTCAGCTTTGTCATTTGTCTGAAAAAAAAAAAATCAGTCATACTAAAAGACTGTTCCAGAGAGCAGAAAGTCAGGATCTACCACCTCCCATATGAACTTGGCTCTTCATAACTGGAAAAGCTTGGCCTGATTTTAAAAATCTGCCTAAAGATTTGCAGTTTCCTCAAAGGTTGTTCAAAAAGCCAGACTATGTCAGTCCTGGGTAAGCATGGCAGTGGGGACACGGGGTACGAGGGGGACAACTCCATTACTCACCAACTGCGAGAGGCAGGAGAGGACTCGCACAAAGTCACTAATTTAGGGTACCTAATCTCCCGGACAGTTAGTAAACACCTAAAGGAAATTTGGAATTTAATATTAAATAAGGCTGCTATTCCCAGAGTAAATAATAGATAAGTCTCTTAATGCATTGGAAAAGCCATTCCAACCTTTTGCAGCTGTGTCCTCTGATATGGGCAAGCAACAAATACAGCATCTCTCCTCACACACCTCTGCTGGCACCAGGGACGAGTGTGACCTGCAGGATCTACGTGGGGTTACAAACTCACTTATAAGCTGGTTCCAATCCATTTTTAAGGAAGGCAGAGGCTGAAGCAGATGTCACTGACATTAGCATCAGTCTCAGTGACTGAGTCATTACATTTGAAACAGGATGTGTTTATATCCCAGCTAAGGTTAACTGGAACATGTGGCAGGCGGGTCCTGTTCCACAGATAAAGCCCTGCTCCCGAACCCCAGCTCTGAGAGATGCCTCCTCCACCAGCTGTGGGTCCCAGCCAGACAGCTGCACCGCTACAGCCAGCACTGAAACCAGCACTCGATGAAAGCAAAGTTTAAAATGCGCTTCTCTACCTGTTCTCTAACCAAGGTCTGTGCACAGGAGCATTTCAGAGATAGCTGTCATTTGCCAGTCCATGGGAAGTCCAGTTTAGTGCTAGAGGTACACAGCTGTTTTGCTGTACATGGAAGTGCTTTGTACTAGTAGAACAAACATTTCCCTTCAGCTATCAGTTAAAATTGAAGTGACTTCCCTAATCAGCATGCATTCCCCTGCAAATATGGAGTGCAGGCTACTCTCTGTTTCTTGCATTTTTCCTTTTTTTGACTCATCTCACCTCCTGCTGCTGGTAGGGTTTGACTGGGTAACAGAGCTGCAGAGCCCCGGGCAGCCCTTCTGCCTCGTCTGCGAGGGAATCCAAGGCACAGCTCCGCAGGTACGGAGCTATTCCTGGGAACAGGGCTGGGACAGCAGGGAAGTATTCCCGTTTTGGTAAAGTACTCCTACCTACACATGGCCTTGCAATATAAAAATACTTAGCAGGAAAAGCATTGCTAGATATAAAGAAGCTTCAGGAGACTGAATTTAAATATGTAAAAAAGCAGTCTGGATATCAGACTAAAATACCCAGCAGGACGTGGGGTAGGTTCCCTTTTGGGACTTTCTTTAGTAAAAACCTGCACGTGTCTGTCAGACACACGACGTGGGGCCACCATGCACAGAAATCCCCGTGAATATTTCCCAGTATTTGTCTGGCAAAAGGATCAGATCTTGTCCCTACAGCACAGTCACACTCCTCCAGTACTGGAAGAGCAGAAAAGTTTCTAGAGGTGCTAAAGTAAGGCTGGGGAGGATGTTGGTGAATACATGGAGTGATTCTACAGTCACCCCAGAGCCCAGCTTCCATTCCTGGGCAGTATTTTAGCTGACAGATAACTGACAGTGGCCCAAACTGGAGCTTTGCCCTTCCCTGTGTCTCCAGACACCCCACGAAAGGACCCACTCCAGGCTGTTCATTATGCCCTTGCACCCCCGTGAAACCCCACTGTGCTGGTGAATCACTGCACTGCACTAGGAGCCAGGCGGACACATCCAGGACAGAGGTACCACAAATCATTTGGCAACAAACCTAATCTCCTCGTGGCCAGAGAGGTGGGGGGAGCAACGTGCCAAAGCCTTCCAAATGTAATTAAAAACGTGTTGTCTTTTAAATGTCTGTAAGATCTTAGAGTGTTTCTGGGAGCATTTAAAATAAGCCGTGCCCCATAAAAACAAGACCATGTACTACAACAAACTTTAAAAACATTAATGAGGTACTGTCTAATTAAAGTTAATTTGTCTGGATTAATTAGCAGACTGTTAGTTGTTTGCAAAGCTTTGTAGGTGGGAGACGGCTTCAGTACCAAGTACAGTTCATCCTGTTACTACTGAGACTGATCCCAAAATGCTTAACCAGGACTCGAGTACCACAGGCACACATGGTTATATAAAAAAATTCCTTTTAGGTTTCCTTCAAAGAAAAATTAGTTTCTAGCTGGGAACAGACCTCACATAATGGCCAAACGTTGAAAAATCTGAAGGAGGAAACCCTGTAAAATCATTATATACATATATATAATGTGCATATTTGCACTTTAAACCAAATTTGTGATTTCCTTAGAGTACCTAATGCTGAGACAACAAAAACTGTATATAATCCAAAAGCATTTAAGGATGCTGAATGGCTTTCTCAACATGTCCTAAGAGACATTGCTGAAGGATACTCGCCAGGACCACATGTCACTGGGCACAGACTTGTTCATTGTGCATGTGGCTTCTCCCATAGAGCGCTTTGATTAGATATTAGTACAAGGACCACAGAAAGGGACTTTCATTTGTTAGATCCTGCACAAAAAGCAGTAGCATATGTCTCCATGAACCTAATTATCTGACTGGGCTTCCCAAAGAGGATTCCAATTTTTATTTTTTTTTACTTAAAAGGTACAATTGCCATCAGTGCCACAACTGCAATGCCTCCGGATTTTCAACAAGCCCTTTTATTTGATTTCCAGAGAGAAGCTGGGACATGACCTAAAACATGTTGTGTTCAAGGTAAAAGTGTGAGAGCCCTATAGAACCTGCTGAAAACAGCCCGGACACTGCCCAGCACTGGTGGCAGTGGGCTCCTTGGATGTCACAGGAGAGGAGAAAAACACTAACCCACAAAAGAGCAAACCCTAACGTGAAGGCTCTCTCTGTGACACAGCAAACCTCTCCGAGCATGAAGCCTGGCCATCACCCAGACAAAAGGTCTGTGTCACCAGAGTGACAGCGGGTGCCACAGGCTGTTCTGCAATGGACAACCTTCACAGGAAAGTGCAAGCACCCTTGGGGTAGAAAACAGCTTTTCCACACGTTTTCTCCATTAGTCTTAAACCAACAGTGGGCAGAAATCCCACGACAGCATAAGGCCGATAACCTACCGTAACCCCGGCCCTGCCCGTGGAGCCATGCTCAGGGCTTCCCAAAATAGAGCCTGTGAGCAGACGTTAGGGAGGAAAGAACACCAACATCTGTCCATTTAGGAATGTAAATCCTCCCTGCCCACCCCCTGCCACCCTGCAGCTTGGCACCATCCCACCCTGAGGGGACACAGCGTGTCCCCCCCCAGCAGCCAGCCCCACGCCGTGTTTTGGGGAGCGCTGGGCATCGGGCACAGCCCGCAGTGATTCCCACACACCCAGGCTGGTGGCCCCTGAGAGAAGAGGGATGTTCTGGCTGCTCTGTGCCGGCTGCACTTCCCGCGAGGAGCCTGGTGAGGAGATGACATCGCGCAGTGCCACACACCCGTGGAGTGTGCCCGTGGTCCTACTCGGCAGAGGGGCAGCAGAGCTGAGCCAGGGCAAGGAGTCACGGAGCACCAGGAGGAAAATCCGAGCTGTTGCTTTAATTGAAAGTGGGCTTGTTTGCCATGTTCTCTGCTGGCAGCACCAGCACTTTAAATAAAACATAGCCAGTAATTTATTTAGCAAGTCAGCCTTTGAAAAGTTCTTTTGCACAGCTCTTAGTAATTTGTGCCACACAAGATTAACCCTCCTTGCACCTGAGGTGACCAGGGGCAAGATGCACATTAAATACTGCTCTAAAATACTGCATTTGGGCACTTTTCTAGGTCTGTTCCAGCTACCTGTCTGCCTCAAAGAGCTTCAGAAGAAATACACTCCAGCCAAAGATTCACTTACTTGTTCCCAAGATCCAGTTTGATTCATATCCCAGCCAGTGCTTTCCCTTTCAGAACATCCATTATCCATTCTACACAGGATGGTGCTGATGAAGCGACTGTAGAGCACAGACACCTCTGTGCCACCAGTGCAGCTCCAGCTGCACAGCAGAAACAAGGTGAGACGTTTTATGGTGTGTACCTGAAGTTTCACACGTGCACAGACGCGAAGGATGCGCAGCGTCAGACAACCCACCGCCCAAGGACAGAGCCCTGTGGGTTCTCACAGCTTCCTGAGAACTTCAGCCCCACTTCTGTGGGGGATCACACAGCCAGAGTGGACTCCATAGATACTGAATCTTGGTTTCATGTCGCTCCCTCTTCCCACACGTGTGGGGAAGCACATGTGTGTTCATGTGTATCACAACGCCCCACTCCCAGCCAGGACAGGCGGTGCCGGGCCACAGTGAAACACATTTTCACTGATTTCACTGAATTTTTAGAGTTGGAAGGGACCATAGGGATCATCTAGTCCAACTCCCCTGCTGAAGCAGGATTGCCTAAAGCATGTTAGAGCATGTTACTCAGGACTGCATCCAGGCGGGTCTTGAAAATCGCCAAAGAGTGTCAATGAGAAATGCTATTTCTCCTAAAAATCTTTAGTAACAAACTTACTAAAATACAAAAATACTAAATATTTAAGCCACGGTTACATGATCCAAGAGCAAAGAGAAAGCAAACACCAATCTGTTGAAGGTACAGCTTGAATCAGCTCTTTGAGTCCCAGCCGAGGCGCAGCAGCGCTGGGTTAATCCACAGCAGAGACCATATTTAACAACAACAAAGCAACAAGGAGCCCCATCATTTTTGTGGCTTCAGTTTTATTGCCTTCAATAGCTATTTACGGGGCAGCGGTTGTGGAGAACAGGGTTCAGTCATATTTGAAAGACATTGTGCAAAGCCTCGTTTGGAAAGATTAAATCTCCTTTTCATCCCCCAGCCTGGCCAGGCAGAGCCTGCTGAAGGCTTTCCAGCTGCAGGACACAAAGCTGGGACTGAGATCAGCAGTAAGGACCACCTTGAGGAACGATGATGGAAAGAGGAGGTAAGAGAAGCATCACCCACCTCTTCTGAAGAATCTGTTCCTAAAAGCTACCTGATTTTACATTGTAAAACAAGTTGAGTTATCAACTCAAAATCCTATATTTAAAATGCAGTGTTATTTTAGACACATTTTATTGCTGAAGTTGGTGGGGGTGGAATAAGAAGAGAGAAATTCTTGGATCTGTACCTCCCCTAGACATTTGAGTGCCCAAAATATATACTGCTTTCTGTTAGTTGATGCCATGGCAGCAACCATTCCTCTTCCACAGCTGCTGCCTTCATGGGCAGCAAAATCCCTTGGTTCCCTCTGAGCATCCAGCCCCCACCCTCGCACCACTGATACCCAGGAAATATACCCACTTCATTGCACCAATATTGATCTTGTAGAGCTAGAACATCTTTGGGAAACAGTCTACCACTCGAATAAAGATGATCTGATTAACTCTGCAATTGTACTTATTGCTACTAGACCCCTTCTTTCTTCTTAATGGGATTATTGATTTAGAGTTTATAGCAACTTAAAGGTAACAACAAGACATGCTGCGCACAGAGATAAAGCAAAGAGATACATTCACTTTTAACAGGGAGGACAAAATAATACTGCTCTGAGCATATGCATGAAGCTGGCACAGCTGTTAAAACAATTGATTTGTCAAGTATCTTCTTGTAAAAACCAGGGATGCATCTGCCTGGTGGTGGCCCAAGGGACAGACAGTGACTTTTTCTCCCTGAAAGTGCTCCTGTCCCCCCCAAGGCAGGTGGCCGCTCCTGGGCAGATGTGGCCACAGAGGGACCTGGCAAGGAGGGGGGACACGAGAGCAGCCCATGGACCAAGGGTGAGCCTTAGCGTGGGCAGCAGAGGCCCCCCCCTCCATTTACAGCAGCACAGGGAAAGCAGGGCAGACACCTTCCCTGTGCCATAAGCAACACCTGTAGAAAATCAGAGATTTAACAAACAGTGCAGATCAGTGACCCCTGACATTTTATTTTTTAAATAAATACACACAACAGCACTTTAATACAACTGCCTCTGGAGTATGGGACAACAAGCAGATAGTACACATTGTGGGGGTAGAAAATGCAGCAGGAATCACAAGTTGTCCTCCTCAGTGGAGGCACTCAGCAGAATAGTTACCCCACTGCTGCCAATCATGGAGAAAGGAAAAAAACCAAAACAAACAAACAAAAAAACCAAACCCCAAACCAAAAAACACAAACCCAAACTGGGAAATTAGGCATTTACCCCTAACAAAATACCAGCCTCCAGTCCAATCTGACAGCTAAGGACGTGCTGAAGAGTTCCCCTGAACTAGGCAGGGGGTACTTACCACAGACACAAAGTGATCCTTCTGCTCCCTCGAGAAACCAAGTTAATATGTACATCATGAGAGCTTTAAGAAAATGGATAGAAAAGTTCAGAGACATATTAAAGAGGAATTCAATGCTAGAACCCCAGCTTGCTGCAGAAGTCTCAACAGAATGTTAATGTCAAGAGCTACCTATTTGCAGGGACACAGTGCAGGCTGTATTGAACAGTCTAAGAGATGCAGCCCCTAAATAAATGTGGGGAGGGAGCAATAAAGGAAAGTGGAAGTGAAGGGGCATTGATCAGCTGCAGGGGAAGCCCTGGGAGGAAAGACCACACACACTAATGAGGCAGCTGAGGACTACTGGGATTTCGATATTTATTGTACCGCTTTGTAGTATCAATTAAAGTCCATGTTAAATGAATTAAGAGCGGGGGAAGTGACAGATCTCCAAAATAAATGTCTACAGGGATGTATCAGCAAATGACTGTATGTTCCATGTGGATTCACAGCAGGCCCGGCATACTCACCACTGCCATTTATGATAGTGAAATAAATATCTATTCTACTAGCAGCGAACCTACAGACTACACAAAGGACAGCACAGTAGCAAACAAGGATGGAAAGAGGTCAATAGAGTGGCCCAGATGGCTTAATAGATTGGGTTCTTTCCAACAAAAGAGGCTTCAGTAGAGCTCAGACACAAAGCTGTATGTCTAGAACAGCAAGCATTCGCCATGAGAAACCGCATCCTAGAAAGCAGACTGAATAAAGAGTTTGGACAACATAAAGAACAAGCAATTTGTTAGGCATTCCCAGTGGCAAAGCCATCTAATATCACCCCGGAATATATGAATCCAAGAGCAGCATCTGGGAGCAGAGGTGATATTTGACTTCTCTACAGGGCACTGGCAATAACCAATTCCTGCTTCAGACCTCGTGTTGAAGAAAGTCTCATGATAGCAGAGAAAAAAGCCACAAAAGCATTAAAGGCCACAAGAAACACCCAAAATTACTCCTAGATGTTTATGCAACAGGCAGAAGGTGGCCACAGTTGACTCACAAGGGAGGAAGGTGCCTAGAAGGACAAGGACCACCAATGAAAACTGAAGCCAGACAAGATCAAATGAGGGAAAAACCCCACACTCTCAACCCCAAGAGAACAGACCAGAATACTCTGCAAAGAAACGTGGATTCAGCACCTGCTGACACCTCCAGACCCTCCAGAATAAAACACATTTCTAGGGAATGTGTTTTATAGAGCAGTTTTCAGGCTCAGAGAAATAACTGGGATCCGTGAGGGTCTGCAGAGCTTAATACTTGGAAGATGTTTCAAGCCAAGAAATGCAATTTACTTTTCTTCAGTAGCTGTTGGGAATAAGGAGCTCTTGTACTCCTGTGTGACAGTTTTCAGGAGCACCTAGAGCAGAATAAGGAACCCTTCACAGCACTTCCTCTGCCTGTAATGCCTCAAAGCCAGCCCACCCGATGTTAGGTGACTTCTTGTATTGATGTATTGCTGAAGCTGAGAACATACTCAGAATTGCCAGTCTCAGGAAAATAAATTTCCTATTTCCAAATAACAGCTCAAATTCTAAAGGCCAGGCTGGTGACCTCACTGAGATTTCTGTAGCCCCAACTTTCTTCTAAGTCTTCTTTTAACTGAAGTCAAACACTTCCTTTTCATTTTTAACCCTTGTGTAATGACATTTTTTCCTCCGTGGCATTATTCCTCTCCATTATTAATTTCAACACCAGACAGTGTCTACTATTAAAAATTTCATAATAAATATTATTGCCAAGTACTGATGAGCAGATGTTAAGCAGCATTTAAAGATTACAGGACCAAGGTAGGTCAAGTTATTTTAGTTCTCTCTAGAATCTAGAAAGCCCTTTTTAAGCTGATTTCATGACGAGCCCGATTGCCTGCTTTCATTACTAGAAATTCACCATATCTAATCCCCTTGTTTCATGTAGCAGAGTGTGCTGAGTGACACTGGCGTGGTTCTTTTCGCTCGGTTTAATCAACCAGACACAGTTGCATTCCATCACCTTTACTGGAGAAGGAGCCCTCACTCACCATGGCTTCATCCAGAGAATAAATTGGGGTGCACAAGGGGACTGGGACTGCCCCGGTACCACAAGGTTGATTCAGGCCTGTGATAACAGTCTGTTTGCATCAGTCACCCAGGATACACCTAACCAGTTTGTGTAAGACCAAAAATAATGTGCAATAATGCAAACTAATTCAACTTGAAGCTGAACGGAGCAGTATGCTATCTGAATGCTGGGAATTTTGGTGGAGCATCTGATTAAAGCTCCTAAGAGCTTACTTTAGCTTTCTGTTTGTCCTTCACAGAGGGCAGAGAGGGGCACCTCTAAAGGACAACCAGGCAAAGCATCCAGCAAGCTCTTGGCGCAGAGCCCTCTGTGTGTGCCCAAAACACAGCCTTCCTGTTTGGAAGTTAATTTTTGTGACCTGCCCCAGAAGTCTCGGTTTCAGGGTGGACTTGAGCACGTCTTGAGCACAATCTACCCAAGGTCCTCCTCCTTCTCACTGTTAGTCTCCGTGCAGCTGCCTCCTAGTCCAAGCCCTTACCCTCTGCTGTGGTTAAAGACTATAATGACACAAATAGCTTAAATGAGGAGGGAGGGAAACAACAGAACCAGGTACCACTATTGTGATTTTTGTACCAGGAGGAAGTGTTGGGGTAACAAAGTCTTCCAGGAGGCACGAGACCTCTGGACAGAGAAATACAGAGGGGCTCTTACCTCACCCCATAGCTCTAACAGAAGCAATCAACAGTCACAGCACAGTTTCCTTTCTCCCATCCTCCATGTGGTTTAGAGGAAGACAGACATCAAACCCAAATTGTGTGCATTAAAATATGACCTCTGAAACAATTATGGCACCAAAATATCGAGCAAACTAGAGCTTAATGGCTCTATTCAAGTACATTTTTATCTCTTAGGGATCTATTTCAGAAACACAGCTGAACTGCGAGGCATGGGCTTTGATTTCTTTCCCCCCGCCCTTCCAATTCAGAAAATAATTTAAATTCCAGGAGTGCTAAATTGACCTTGCATTCTCCTCTGCTTGCCTGCTAATTAGAATTTAACAAGTGGTGCTTCCAGCCCTTCATAGCACAACCAGAACAGAAAGTGATGCAAATGTGAACTGATGGGATCAGAGAGCTTTACCCCACATCAATTTCTACATAAATCCAGATGGGACATCAACAGGAATTTTGCAGACAAGGGATGGCCCAGAGCCAAGATGAAAGCAGCACCAATAAATCTTACTGTGGTCATGTTGTTTGGTTACACTTCTATCCTTTTTGAGGTTTAAAATACTACAGCAATTCCCATCTGGGGCAAGGCCCAGAATGTAATTTCATTCTCTTCTAATGCTTTCAGCTGACAAGACTGTCAACAGGCAAGTTTCAGTCAGTGAAACCAACACAGCTTCAGTCAGCCAGGAACATTCACAGCCTCAGAGGTAAACTATGTGTTAGCGAATACAATATACCTCAGCATAGCTCTTAATTAAATCAACTTTCATGCATCACTTAAGCATTGATAGTGCAACGTATTACAGTGATTTTTCCAGGAAAAAAAAAGCGAGGCTCCCTAGAAATCTCCCACCAGTCTTGATTTTCTGCTCAGCTGGATTTTCAAAGACATATTTGGAATTCACCCAGCTCATTATACGATATCCATATAGACTGTTCTTGGAGGTGTAATTTAGTTAAACAAAGATTTATGGGGTTTTGTTTTGAATTTGTATTTTTCAAAGCCGAACAGCATACAGAAATGTTTTAATAATGCCTGAAATGCATCTCAGAACACAGTCAAACACCAAAGAGCTCACATAACTGGATTTGTGCTGTGCACCATTACAGCAGCATCGCTAATGCGAGCGGGCACAGAGGTATCAAAGGGATCCGAGGAAGCAGCACCTCGATGCTTCCGAACCAGGCAGTGTCTGTCAGCTCTTCAAGACACACCATTTCTATGCAATTGTCACCAACAGGCTCCTGCGCTTCGAAGGGGAAGGAGAAGGCAGTGCCGTAGAAGAGTTTTCTGGGAGGTCTCCCCCGTACCAACAGGGCCCTGCTGGAAGTTGAAGAGAAAGGGGGTGCAGTATCTACCATCCTGTGCAGGCTCCAGGGAGCAGGAGCCCTGTGTCCAGAGTCCAGCAAAGCTGAGGGGGGTTCCCAAAGCTGAAACAGGTTCCTGGGCAGTTCATCATACAGTCCATTCCCTGCCTCTCTCAGCTGTAGCAGGCACCCTCTGCTAGTTCTACCCGGGTTTTTGTAGTAGTGAGGAACCATTTCTCAATACCACTAAAAAATAAAAATAGCTGAAGTCTTTATTGCTCATACAGCCCCAGAAGCACACAAGAATGTTTGCAAGTCTGACAGGGGTTTCTACAGCAACCTGATTTCACCTTGGCATTCCATTCAGACTCCTCCAGAGCCCTCCTGGCTGCCTCTGGAAAACAAAATCATTGTCTTTCTGGTAATGAAAAAGGATTTGATACAACCTCCACAGGACAGTGGGATGAAAATGAGCACATCTGAAGCCCCAGTTGATGCAGTCCAGCCTCCCGAAATACAAACTTGACTTTTGGGCAAAGTCCGAGGAGAAGATGGTTCTTTCCTTTTCCACAACAAACAGCCATTATCTCCAATTTCCACTGCCGAATTCAGAAACAACCTTCCCCTTACCACACACAGGGTGACGGTCACAGCTCCCTCCCGCTTCTCCCTTCAAATGACTTAAGCTGTTCCACTCTCCTCCCTGTCCTCCTCCAAGGCCAAGGAGTCTGCTGCAACGGACAGGGGGACCTGAAGAGAACTGCCCCTCCTACCACACGAGTGCCATCGACATCTGCATCCTTCACCTGAAGAACAGTCTGTCAATGACCAGCCTTTGAGTTCAAGCACTGAACGGAAAATCAGGACCCAATCCAAGAGATGTTAGTAAGATTCTGCTATTATTTACTACGATAAAGGTAGATTATTTTTACTTTCAGTACCCACCCCAGCTGCAGGGAACTCGCTCCCAGGGGCTGGTGCAGGGGGAGAGAAGGAGGAGACAAAGAATCCCCCAACACAACCCCCCAACCAAAGAGGTTGCCCCAAGATTTATCAAGCAAATGCCAAGCACCATCCAGTTTCCCACAGAAACAATCAAGGAAGAAAGCAAAGTTAATATTTTAATTAAAGCAATAAATCAACCACTTTCTCTTGCTTTCTGAAATGGCTTGATATAAATTCTCATTTACAATATTTTTGCCGTATCAGAAAAGGGACCTGCTCATTTGGCAAGGATACCTATCGTGCTCAGCAGACACTAGCACTTTCTCCCTTTAACACACATAACCCCTCTCTAAAGATTTGTCTTCTCACTGTATCCTCAAAATTACTGTGTGGAAATAAAAAAAATAAATAAAATAAGGACATAACAGACTCCAGTGATTCAGAATGAGCCACTCCAGCTTGAGTTCTTAAAAATAGCTTTAAAGTCACACCAGATTTTTTTGTTTCATTTTTACCAGCATGCTCAGACTTGTCTCAAACAGTTTCTTGTTCTTCTCCCATTCAAGTCTATGGAAATTTTTCCGTCAGCATAATCAGAAGAGGAAACACAGTCATATTGGCTTCTCCAGGGTAAAGTAAGCAGAAAGGCATTAAAGGGCACCACTACACACCCACAACATCCCGTTACAGTGATCCTCTCTCAAACCCTGCCCTTGGTGCAGCACAGAACAGATCTCACTAGATTTCTGGGCACTGAATGCTACCGTATGCCAACTGAGCTCACAGATTTGCTCAGGATCAGAGGATTAAAGTCATGGCTACAGCCCTCCACAGGTCATCCCTGCAGCATCCTCCCTCCTCCACAGCCTCCAGATGTGAGGTGGAAACATCCCACCCCTGAGCCATCAGAGGGCAACCTGAGCATCGCACACCAGCCCCTTCACAAAATCATAGAGTGATATGGGGTTGGAAGGGACCTCTGGAGATCATCTAGTCCACCCCCCCAGCAAAGCAGGTCCACCCAGAGCAGGTCCCACAGGAATATGTCCAGGTGGGGTCTCTCCAGAGACTAAGGCTCCACCACCTCCCTGAGCTCTGCCACCCTCAAAGTAAGGAAGTTTTTCGTCATATGCAGATGGAACTTTTCATGTTCAAGTTTGTCCCTGTTACCTCTTATCCTGTCACTGGGTACCACTGAAAAGAGACTGGCCCCATCCCCTTGACACTTAAGTATTTATAGACCCCTCCTCCCCCCAGGGCTGCCCAGGTTTGGTCCCCGAGTGTTTGCCGGGGGGTGGTGCTGAGGTGGAGCCCCCCAGCCGCCCCCTTGCACCGATAGAGCCCGGCCTGGTGTGCACTGACAGAGCTGAGGACGCTGCGCTCCCGGCATCCTCCTGCTGCCGCCGTGCACAGAGACCCCCCGGCCCCGGGCAGCCCCCAAAACAACCAGGCTGGTTTCTATTTTCAGCAGGAGCCACTCATTGCTCGGACTCACATCAAGGCAATGCTTCTCTTGTGTTTTTTCCAAGTCCCAAGAGCAGGGGAAAAAAGACAGATATTATCCTCTATGTAACTCGTTCAAACTGATGGGCCAGGCCTTAAATTAAGCAGCAAGAGCCACGTTCTGTCCCAAATACTTTGTTTAAAGGACTTCCAAGCTGACCTGTGCAGTCAGCGGTGCCTGAGTAACCATAGCAGCGTAGCTGAACAATGCTAAACACTTGTGAGCAGACACACAAAAATTCAAGAGGTGGAACACACGAAGCGTGGGTCTCGGAACAGCCACTAGAAAAAGCACTGAAGCCACCGAGGAACAGGAGAGCGGAGTCAGAGCTGCTGTTTACCAAGACCAAAATGAGAGTCAGGGTGGATGGGCCAGTGCTAGGGCAGCCTCAGAATTAAGGTGACAGCACAGATACAAGTAAATCCATGACCAAACCAGCTCTGGAAGCCCCCTGCATTGCCTGGGCCAGCAGTTACCCAACACGCAGGTTCTGACCCCTTCCTTGCAAAAGCCTTTAGGTGCTGGTTTTCCTCTTGACAAGAGCCCCCAACCGGCCCCAAGTCCAAAGCACATCTTGACAGCTGTTTTCCAGTTACATTAAATTATACTTGATGCAGAGAGGTATTTACCTACTGCAATTATCCCTGGAGCTGGAAGTACCTCCAAGACCTTAGAAGCCTTGAAAAAGCTAATTAATGCACTGCCATAAAAAATTTGATCTCTTAGGAGGATATGTACTCTCTACACAGTAAGTAACAGCTTTCTTTAAAGGAAAAAAGGATGATTTGCCAATGCATATCTGTATTTATTATATGCATTTATCAACCATTTCTAATTTGCCATAAAGAAAGGAGAAAAGGGAAAAAGAGGAACCTCAGCCTAAAACACAGCACAAACCTGTGAGCTGCACCATCCCTGGGAGGCAAATCCAGGTCTGTCCTATTTTATCAGACACGAGCATCTCAAGCAGGGAGGTCTCAGAGAAGCCAAAAGCAGCACAGGTCCCTACTCCCAGAGCCTCCCGCCGCCGCAGAGAGGGAGGGCGGCTGCAGAGGACGATCCCTTCCCGGCCCCAGAGGAGCCACCCCCTGCCCTGTGCCCTCCACCCCAGGGAACCGACAGCTTCCAGCTGCAGAAACCATGGGGTGTCCCAGCCTGGAGCACGGCGGCACCACAGGCTTCCCACTGCGGACCCACAGCCAACACCAAGTATAAGGAAAAAAAGTTCTAAATCAGCCGCTTAGCTGGTGCTGTTACCCAGGAGGGTTCTGCATGCTGTTTAACACACGAGGCTGCCCTCCAACTAGGTTTCTGTTTGCCCAGGAGCTCTTGACCATAACCATATGCTGTGGAGAGGAGCCCAGGTGACCAAAGCTGCTGCACAAGGATTTTAACAAACTCACATGCTGGTTTAAGTGTTTTGAAAGATACAAAATAAAAGAGCATCCGTTACTTTAAAAACCACCTAAACCCTCCTAAGAAACAGTCGTTCAGTTACCTCTCTGAACCCTTGCTCTCAATAAGCCCTCTAGAACGGCTGGTGGGAACAGCTTAATGATCTGAAACCAGGGCAAAACTCTAGCAAATGTCTTCTAGTGCAGAAGAAAAGCAGACGCCGTGCCACCAGCCTTGAGCTTGCCCTTCGCGAGGGAAACTGCTCCCTGTGACCAGCACAAGCTGAAACTGGAGGCGAGAGAAGCAGCAGGTATCATAAAGATGGTGCTCGGCATCCATCCCATGGGGGGGCACCTGGAAACAGCCAGGAGCCATCTCAGGTGAAACACCAACGCTTCTTCAATAAATAAAACAATTGCTCTCAGTGGCATCAAGCCATCAGGGAGCTTTGGTGTTTGAAACTTTGCAAAAACATCAGCCCAGCCCTCCTGTGGAGAAGGAAACGGACCCTTGTGCTCCCTGCGTAAATTTATACTTTTCTAAGTGCAACCTTTTAGAAACAGCTATAGCCAGGGGTGCAATTAATTCAATTCTTTCCAGTAGATTTTTAGCTCTGTAAAACTCATGTATTATTTAAGCCCCATGGCCAAACCATGAACATTATCAAGGCCCAGCTTTTCCTTTGCGCAAACACAAAAAAACTCACAAGTTTTGGTGAAAGATCTCTGGAAAAATCCCACACCACCTTCAAACTCCCCCGATCCCCCAGCTGCCACAGGGACCTTTCACTTCTGCAGCACACCTCGTGGTACCCGACTCCCCATCGGCAGGTTGGGGGTGCCTGCTGTGCCCACCCTCAGATCCCCACGGAGCATCCAGGGAGCGTCACCCCCAGGAACAGCCTCCGCCAGGACGTTGTGCCGGTGCCCGCAGCCCCCATGAGACTCAGGTCCCCCCAAGGAGGACGCGGCAGAAGGTGGCGCATCTCCCTCCCAACCCAGGCAACAGCTCAGCTGGGTGAAGAGCCCCAACAGGAGACAGGCGCCAAGAGCAAACACGACCTGCAGTGACTGCGTGGAGGAAGAGCCAGCGTTGGACACCCAGCGCCGGGCCCAGTGCCATCCTCCCCAGGGGAGCCTGGGGGACACGGCTCTGCAGCAAAGCTGGACCCGCTCTCCCGGCAGCCTCACGTCCTCCAGCAGCAGGGGAGTGAGTGTCGAAGTGAGGGCAGAGCTTTACTGCAAGGATTTCTGTGCTCTTCCTCGCATTTCTGAGACCTACGCTAACCCCTTCGTGAGGAAGCGCTGCCCACAGAAGGTGGCTGCAGGAGGGAGCCCATCTCCCCCCCAGAGGGCATCCCACGGGGTCCTCCTCCCTCAGCACCCTTTGGCTCTGGTCAGACAGCGAGCGCGGAGCTAAAGCCTTCCAAGCAAATACCAAACGTATGAGATTATACTGTATTTTCTATATATGATATTATATTTTCACTACATTTTCTAAAGGCCAGCCAGCCAAAAAGCTTGTCTTTAAAGAACCTTCCTTTGTGGCCCCACAGCCATCAAATGCACCTACATCAAATGTACCTACAAGCAGAGGAGCACAACACAGAGAGGGACTGACCAGCATCGCTCCGAGCGGTCACCCTGGTGCCCAGACCGTGCACTGCTCCCAGGAGGGATCACCGGCACCGCTTTCGGGAGCCCTGCCTCTGCCTGTTCTTAAACAGAAGCAGATTTTCTAGAAATCTGCATTTCTGCATGTTCCAAGCACTCTAGCTGTCAGTCAGCTTTCCACGAGCTATTACTTCTGTGTATTCAGAGCAGTTTGGGAACCGAAGGTTGGCTTGTCGCTTACACACTCCATAAACACTATAGATGCTGGAATATGGTAATATTTACTCCTGTTTTGCCATCTGCTTATACATGCACATAAAACATGTGACTCCCAGAATGTGGAGCAGCAGAACAACAACCACGTCTTCTCATCACAAGATAAAGGTACAAAAATCAATACATGTCTTCTCTCTTTAATGAAAATGGTACCATTGCACAAAAGAAAGAATAATATCTATAGTTAAAAAAACCCCACAAACCTACCAAAACAAAACCAAGCACTTTTCAAGAGAATATATACTCCTTAGCTTTAGCTTTTACTAAAGAGTCAGTGTCTGAAAAAACAACCCAAAGCCTCCCCCAAATTCCCACCACCATGGTTACATAACCAGCAAAAACCAACCCCAAAACCAGGGACCAAGTGGTTTACCTTTAGAAGCAAAGATCCGTCCCAGCTCCAGGTCAGGTTCAACAGCAGAAATGCCCCCCAACACCCCGACATACCTTAGGAAACCCCACCACCTTCCAGCCAAGGTCCCCGCACTGAAGAGGAGCCGGGTCCCTGCCCGGCCGGGGCAGAGCCAGCCCCACCAGCTGAGCCCACTCAGCCCCACACTGAGTGCCCAGGGAGGGGGCTTTACACAGGTGTGTCCTGTTAAATCAGAGCCCACAACAGCCCCCATGGCTCCAATGACTCTAAACAATGATCCCCGGGGCCAACTGAAGGGTAGAGTCCCTCTTCCCTCAGCCTCCAGCTGAACCCACTCACCCAATTAGTGCTCAAAGCACAGAGCGGGGGCACCCCCCGCTGCTCCCCCCAGCCCCCTCTCACCAACAGAGACAAACCTGCAAAAGCCATTTCCCAAAAGGGCAGAGCTCTGCACAGGTAACCCCAGAATTCAGTTTATTTCAAACAAAGTTGGTAAAGAAAGGTGGGGTGACAGGAGAGCTGCTGCCTCTGCTGCTCTCCAGTGATGAGAATTCTGTGCTCTCCCTGATCCTGGGAGACAGGTTCTTTGGATATTGAGGGAGCTTTGTTTGGTTTAGTTTTTTCTTAGGGCAGGGAAAAGTAATGCTGTGGGTTTGGGGGTAGTGTGTCTGTTGTAAGGGCAATGAGAAGGGGAACAGTTGAAATGGAGTTTCACAGAAAGCTCCTGCTCTCCCTGGCAGAGCCGGATGAGGATTCCTGTCCCTGCTGGCTGCTCCCTCCCAGACAGCACCCCCAGCCTCTGCCCAGCACTGGCTACTGCCAGACCCCAGGGACACCAGCACTGGCCACTGCCACCATACACTGGTGACCAGTGCTATTCACACAGGTTTGAGTCACCCCAGTTACCCACAGCCAGTACTTCCACCCAGAAAGGGTCACGCTTCTCATTTCTCCTGACTGTATAAACAGCCATGAACGTGTGTTCTGCATCCCCGCGACTCCAAGTGCCACTGCTGCACCCCAGCACAGACCAGTGCCCACCAGAGCACAGGAGGAGACCTGCTCCCCAGGTGAGGTCACACACCCCCGAGCCCCATGGGGTCAAGAGTGGGACTTCGGACACTGAAGAAATAAAGACAACTTCTTCCAGGACTGCACGAGAGAGAGAGTTGTGAAAGAATATTCCATGTCTTCTGTGACTACCAAGGAATTAAAAGACTCATTTTACAGTGCATTTTAATTAAAAGTTCATTATAAGAATTTTCTTTTAAGAACAGCATACTACATATTAATGGAATATGCAACTTTATCCTACAAATGGGACTGTCACCATATAATTCTTACAGTTCAAACATATGAAAAATAAAATATGATATTTAGCTTTATAAATTCCCCCTTCCCCCATAAATCCTTTTTCTTTTAAATAACAAAAGTATTAATCTTTCCCAGTACAGTGCATTTGCTATCTGCGAGCCACAAACCAAGTAGTCACATCAATGCCAAGGGAACAGCAACATTGTTTGCAAAATATTGAGAGAAAACGATAAAAAAAATATAGTAGTCAGCCCAGTGCTTACAGAAGAGACAGTCAACAAGAATTGAAAAAACAGCACATTTTCATATTACACAGGACCATTATAGTAACATAGAAAACAGTGCAGAAGACTTATGCTGGAAAATAGATAGCAATTCTCAGCAAGCTGAAACTGAACTTTGGCACTTGCTCATAAAAAGGCCTTTCAAAGCAAAACAAAAACAGAAATTCACTTAATCACAGCTTGTATATTTTAAAAAATAAAAGACATTGACCAAAGCAAGAGAAACAGTAGAGAAGTTTACAACCCGGCTCACTAGGAATTCGGTACATCCAGCCTACAGAAAATACAGGCACAGGCCCCGGCGAGCCAAGGCCAGGCTTTGGGACAGGACCCTGCCCAAAGCGGCTGCCTCAGGGAGCCACGCTGGTCACACAGCCCTGTCCTCACGCTGAGCTGGGACGGCGTCTCAGATACACCACCTCCTCAGCCAAAACAAGGATTTCTAACCTGCAAATTAAAAAGCAAGACCCTTGCACTCGGACAGTGGCTGTTCGGCTCTACCCATAGTTACACCGTGACCACTGCAGTGTAAGGACTGATTCCTTTAAAAAGGGCTAGAAAAGAATGGCTTTGATTCAGAGGGGAGACGACAGACCGGGAGGAAGGATTCACATTTAGCCCGTTAGCGCTTTGCCAGAGCTGCAGGTTGTAAGAGGAGAACCATGGTTGAGGTGCATGGCTCTCCCCTCCCTGCCAAAGGGGCTCAGCCCCAGCCAAAAGGCAGCCACGGGCCAGAGGGGAGGTCAGGCTGGGTCAGGCCAGAAGGAAGGAAGGGCTGCTCCAGCCAAAAGTGCTTCTTTCAGTGCCAGGCTCAAGGCCCCAGACTAGCAGCTATCTTTGCACCCAGGCAGGTTACTCAATTTCTTTTGAGGAGTTAGGATTGGGGAAGGACAGAAAGCAAGAGATTGTCCTACTAAAGGGGGCACTTGGATGGGAAAGGATTGCAGCTATAAATCTAGCAGACGCTCCTCACATGTCTCCACAGGCCATTTCGTAGCACCTCCGAAGACATCGACGTTGTTATCCACCCAAGGAATGATGTTGCCAGGCATGTTGGCGGAGCAGTTAGCAATATTCGAGATGTCTTCAGCTTTTAAGACCCTGTCCCATATATTGAACTGGCTCATTTCCCCAACGAAGGCTTGAGTTGCATCAAATCTTCCTCCCACCGTGTCCTTTAGGCACACAAGAGTTAGATGAGATGAGAAAGGCCATGTTTGTGTGACCAACCCTGTCCCCCAGCAGCAGAACAGGAAGGCAGCTTTAAATACTGGGGCTGATTTAGGAGCCGCTTTGCAAGCTTGGCACAGGACAACTCTAGCAGGAATTGCAGAGAGGAATGAGATCACTCCAAGAGCTTTATGGCTATAGATTAACCTGCTCCACCATGAATCTGGGAATCCTGGAGAAAGGCTATTTCTTGCTACTCATTACATTTATTTTTTCTGGTGGTTTTTTTTTTTTAATATGTATAATCATAGAAAGAACAGGTAGAGAAAAAAAAAGTGAAGGCAAGAGCCCCATAACTCCTAGGCAATGAGAGGTTAGTGAGGAGAGGAACGAGACTCAAAATCCTTTGGGTTTTCAATATTCAAAAATAACTTGTCTTTAACCTCATGAATGCTTTCTCTTGGCAGTACCAATATTCAAACTTTATTAGCATTTGCTTTAAGAGTGTTATTTACCTACATTTCTAATAAGAAACCAAAACGTCTGATTTAGAGTTTGTCCCTTTGACTTCAGGCTTTTCTTTAAAGTAGACAAATTCCAAATGAGTGACAGACTCTACTTCTCTAAAATCATATTACATACCTGAAACACTGCAGAATCAGTCTGCAGGGAGTTCAGAGCAGGCCAAGTTATAACAGATTCTGACAGACCCACACGCACTCATGTGTTGGCCCCTCTCACCCCATCCCCACACTTCCCTTGGTCTGTCCTGGGGCTCAAGGACTAACAACTTTCTGTTCTCAGCATGAAGAAGAAAGGAAGGGGGGAAACCAATAAGCTGCTAAGGGGGATAGTCAATTTGGCTTCAATATTAAAAAAATAAAATCAAAGCAATTATACTTTGTCCACTTTGAGCAAGCTCCTTTTTGACTGCGCATACGGCAGCACCAGTTCTGTCCTCCCCAGGCCACACTGGTAGTTACCCACAATTTGGCTCAAAAGATTTAATTTCAGGCATTACTCAGATCACTGATGAAGCTGCACAGTGTAGAATTAAGAGTGGGAATAGGAATAGCTGCAACGTTAATATTCTGAATATTTAATAAATGGAACAATGTGTTCCAGAAAGTCACCAATGTGTGATTGCATTAAGTATTTGTTGCTTTGTTTTAATCTTTCTGATACTGTGTACACAACAGGACCAAGCATTTGACAAAAATTTTCTCACAGCTGCTGTTTGGGGAGTTTTGATTATTATTTTTTTTTAAACCCTGGAACACACTGTCATTCACTCACCTGTTCCTGACCCAGAATCAAGACTCCTCCAGGTTTAATTGGGTGCCAAGGAGCAAGATTCTCCCCAGTGCCAAGCTTCTCTCCATCCTGGAAAGCCTCCCACATTCCATCCCTGGTTGTCCACGTTATACAGATATGATGCCATTTCCCATCACTGATGAAGAGAGGGAGCTGGGCAACCTGCAAACAACACAGAATAATGCACCTTGCAAACCAAGCCTACCTGTTCAAGCACAGCATTTAAAGCAAAGACTTCGAAGGCAGCAGTTTACCTACAGCTTTCTGCTTTGGCCCAGTTCTCCTGTTCTCAAGAATGCAGCCATGCTTTTTGTTCTAGATGCGTGCCTTTGCTTCATTTAGTATCAAGCAACACAAGTACTAGAGTCTAAGCAGCTGTCAATCAGTGTGTATTAATCTAAGGCCTTTGTTATTTCAGTCTCAGTGCTTAGTCCTAACTTTCTAGGCAGAGCTCATGTTAAGTTCCTCTTAAAGTCTGTCTATTTGCAGTAACAACTACAACAAACAGATCTGCCTGCTTCCTGGAAAACTTGTGGGAACTGTTACGTAGGACTCCAAATAAGGAGGAACTATGCTCCTTTAGGAATTTGATCTGAAGACTTACTCAAGTCACCATAAAGATGGAAATGCAGAAGGCTATGGAGCATCTGTGAGGTGGGAGAAAGAAAAACCTCACAGAACATTAATAGTCATGGCATAACATTGAAGAGAAAAAGTTATTGCGACGGATCAGCAGACTCAAGTTTCCTTCTCTTCCACAAACCATTAAAAACAACCAACTTTTCACTTTTATTGATTTGGGAGGGTGATAGGACTGTTAGAAGTCCTAAACCAGCCACAAAATCAAACCGGGTGAGTTGTGCTGTAGATCTGTAAACAACTGATCCCTCAGAGAGCAGTGAGTTACCAGGAAACCTAACCGAAGGCAAGGAGAAAGGAAGTATTTACGATCTATTTTAACCTCAAGTCTCAACAGGTCTTGTCTTCCTCAAGCCTCATTCTGAAGCTCATCAGAAACCATCAATGATATGAAGCAGCGCAAGACAATTGTTGCTTTTTGTATCGAAAGTCTTAAAAAAAAACTGTTTTTAAACTGATGTTCAGTCACTACACGTAATAAAGCCAGCCATAACTACATGCTTTTTGCTGTCTTCTGCAAAATTCATTTTAACGTATCTGAACTTCTAGGATTAGAAAAATAGGCATACTGCAGCTGTCAGCCATCTGACAGGTTTTGCAATAGCGTGGCTTCAAATAT
Organism: Scolopax mira; assembly: GCA_004320125.1. Lineage (NCBI taxonomy): Eukaryota > Metazoa > Chordata > Aves > Charadriiformes > Scolopacidae > Scolopax > Scolopax mira. The sequence goes on from BJBW01002696.1 coordinate 499,761, forward strand.
TGCTTCTGTTTCATAAAACAAAAATTACAAGAAGCCAAAATCTGCTTGTAAACTCAGAGGATGTATGTAAGGGTTCACATATCTAGACATCACGCTGCTGTGTCTCCACACACACATACGTGCCATTTGACTTAGTTTCCACTGCTTTTACAAATTTGCAACAAGCAGAAGGAAAACAGGCAAGGAGACACTACCATCTGAAAGTCTTCTCTCAGAGTGAGAGTTACTAGACAGGTATCAGGCTTCAGGACTCAACTTGATTAATAGACAATTAAAGAAGAGTTAGTCGATTCTCACCTTATCATTAATTAGCAGTTCAATGGGATTATTCCCCCATTCTATGAGGACAATTTCATTAGCCTGCCCGGGAACAGCATATGAGAAGGGAGTGCCGATGCCAGGGGAGGCGCTGGATCTCAGCCACACGCAGACAGTGAAGGCGTACAGCTCCGGCAGCGTCTTCTTGATCTTCCCGTACAAGTAGTTTGTGCGAAGGGGAAGGGAGACTTTGAATTCATCAGGTGACTTAAATGCACTGTTGCCTAGAATTACATTGAGGAAAAAAACCCTTTAGTATGAAACAAAGCATTTTATTTGTAATTCAGATTAAGAAACAATATCGTTTATATTGACAATCTTTGAAATTTTAATCGCTTCATGCAGTATGCAAAAGATATATCAAAGTAGTATTACTGAATGTTGATTTTGCAGCACAGAAAAATACAACTAGATTTTATACACATCATGCTAATTACTTAGTTTATTTTTCCTGCTCATTTAAAGCAAAAGAATAGATGGCAGACAACTAACAAGAGGCTGTTAAATATTTTCTTTCCTCATTGCTTAGTTCATGACTGGAGGCGTGCCTATTTCAAATAATTCAAGCTGTTTTAAAATATATTTACTGTTACTAGACGTGGATTCTCTGGTATGTTCATTATTAAAGCATTACAGTGCTTCAAATCACAGAATCATCATTTCTTTTCCTACTACTGCTATGCCTGGAGCTGGCGGCAGTATCCCCATTTACACAGAGCAGGCTGGGAAACAGCTTGATGCTCTCATTTTGGGTGGCCCATCTTACTATGTCAGTAAAAACTAACATATTTCAGAAAGCAGAGTTAAATTCAGTAGAACCTGTCCCATAGACAAATTCCTGTCCCATAGACAAATCTGGAGCATATCTGAAACAACATAAAGCTGAAGTTCAAAGTGACCTGAAGAAAATGCAGTATCAAGTTATAAACTATTAAAAGATTAGACTTTTTAAAATATAAAACCAGAAATTAATTGGCTTTTTCTAAAAGATGTTACAAAAACCAATAAGATGTCTCTTCCAACCTAGACAATTCTATGATTCTATTGCAATACTCTATTGTTTAGTTTGCATATACTTCTGATGTAGTGGCTTACAAGTAATTTTCTAGAATTAAATATTAAGAGAGAAATCCCACACTGTGCCACAAGATAAAACACCACAGTTCCATAGTGCAGTGTTACCCTCAACCTTTTAGCAACCTGTTCTTCCAAGGCCTACTCATTTCCTTTACTCACATTCCCCAAACAAATGCAATCCCCTTGCCAAACATCATACTCCAATGTAAATGAAGAGCTGTTGTCATAAAAGGTTGCCACAATTCTCTTGTGTAATTTTTAAACCATTGGCATTCTCTCGCTTCCCATTCTCAGAAGCAACTGGTGTTTTGACTGCATTTTTCACAGAACGAGGGGGTGGAAGAAGAAAAAGCTTGTCTGATGCTTGCATCTGTCTTGAGGAGCCTACAGACCAAGAACTGAAATATTCCAAGTTTTAGGCAAAAAACACTGCAGAGCCTTAGGGCTAACATTGAGCAACCACCACTAGGCTGGTGCAACCAATCTCACATATGAAAAAAAAAAAAAGAAACATACTCCATTAAGAGCATTAGTCACTCTGAAAGAGCCTAAGGACACTGTTTGTTATTTTCCAACCTGTTATTGTATTAATCTTTTTTCTATTTTTCAGTTTGTTCTCATGACTTTAAAACATCCACAACTCCAAATGATAACAACATCCTCTTCTTCTGGGCAATGGGCACATGCACAGGATAAGACAATCTTTTTCCTAAAGAATCTTTTTTTTTAACAAAAAAAGGCAAGAAATATTGTTATTCCCTTTTGGAGGTGAAAAAAATACATTTAGACATAGCAAGTTCAGGTCTCCAGCAAAGCCAAAAATCATATCTAAGTCCAGGCACTAATAGTTTCAGGATCATTCCTCCACCTAGTTCTGCTTTTTAATGCATCATCTACTGCTGTCAGAGACAAGCAGCAAAGGAATTGCCAGAAGACTTTGTGAATCACAACAGTTGTACAAACCTTAAATTCTTCTCCCCCCGCCCCGTAACTAAAGTCAGCTGTCAAAACTACAGTTAAAAACCCCAAAGCTGTAAGGTTAGTTTTTTTCCTCCATTTATTTAGTCTCAGGGCAATGAGGAGCTTATGACACTCCAGCTAGTTGTCAGGAAGAGATGCTTAACAATATGGCATTTAAAAATAAGAGCACAATATAAATATTATTTTCAAAAGAAACAGGCAGTATTTGAAGTCTTTTGACATTTAATCTACAAAATCATTAAGTTCTTAGATCATTGTTACCCTCACTTTGACTTGAGAGAGGAACCAGAGGCACAGACCAGCTAAGCTGCACTAACAGAGAACAAATCACACAACTTAGCCTGCATCTTGGTTCCTGGCCCAAATTCTTCACTTCCCCACAGACTTAAGACAAGCCCTCTCTCCCCACACAAAAAACAAAGGTGGGAAGGGGCTATTTTTAACCTAACTAAATTACACATTCTTGTTCTCCCACCATTCCCTTTCTCTTTCTGATGACTTGCTGACATGAGTCACATCTTTCAGAGACAAGGACTAGCAACACTTGCCACATCAGACATTAACAGGCCACTAATTCTCCAGAACTTGAGCTGCAGTTCAGGCTTTATCTTGGCTCTCATGAGGTAGTAAATGGTAGAGCCAGTACAAGATCTCTTCTTCTTCCTTCCCTTTTCCCCTCCTTCACACTTTTTAAATGAAAAAAAATAGATAACAATATTACACAAATGGATCCATTAGGCTGCATTTTAAAATTCATGAGATACATATGTTTGCACCATTTTCAAAGCATGTCCATTAAGCTGCTTTTAAGCAAAACACCTTTTCACCTTGGAAAATCATTTAAAGATTGGGCAGAGATATTTACTGGTACTCTACTCCTGCACAGTCCACTCTGTAGGTGTGTATAGTCAACAGAGAAATACAGTCTGTTCTGTAGCTCATTTCCACAGGAATTTGTAATTCAAATAAACAGACTCTACTCAAGCATAGAGATCTCAATAATAATTAATCTAAGTACCTGAATAAATGACTAGGATTAAGAGAGTATCCCCCAGTGGCACCATGTGTAATCTGCCATAAGCTCCGAAGGCTATACGCTTGGGATAGGAAGCGACTCAGGTGCCTACAGTTACCCAAAATCATGGCCAGCAACAAAAGGAATGGCCACCAGCAACACCTCCAAAACAGCAGGAAACTCTCCTGGTACAACATGCTATTCCTTACATCAAAGGCAGCTGTGCTAATTAAATTTAGCCCACATGATTTTCAGTCCAAATAAAGAAAGGCAGCCCTACTTACATGTGTAGTCAGCATTATCTAGGTATTTATCTGACACCAATGTCATATTTCTCCCTATCTCCACTTACAGATCTTCCCATTCCACAAACACTAAGGGTTTCATCCTAACCACCCACATATGCCAAATTAAGAGACAGGAAGCCAAAGCCATGCAGAGGCCTGTCAAGCAGGAAGCCTGTGACAGAAGGAAAAATGGAATCTAAGTGTTTGCACTGTCACCTACTCTTTAGTCCAGCACCTTAATTGTCTTTCCCTCAAGGCCTACATTTAGGGAACTGTACTAAGAGGGAGTAAACAAAATTAATCAGCACAGGGAAGCATTTAGACTCTGTGCAGATTACCTTTTTCTAATTCAGACACTCTTTCTAGCAATGCATTCAAGGCTGTCTCCGTCTTCTGCCGATGGGCTGACGTCTCATTATGGAGCAGAGACTTTTCATCCTCAAGCTCGGCCACTTTGCTCAGGAGCTGGCGTTCCAGGTCTCCAAGCCTCCGCTGAAGCATCTCTCGAAGGTCATTAGGCAGCGCTGCATATGACACGTTGGCTCGGAGCTGGTGCTTTAGAGAAAGTGAGAAGAAAAGACAGATTGCCATTTCTAAAACAGAAACTGTGAAGTGCAGTTATGTGCCCGTTTCAGAGGGAAGAGAGCAAGAGCACCGAGTTCTGCAGCAGGTGTAAGAGAGGCATTGCTTTTTAGCACTTGTCACGTTCAGTGCTTTTATCAGCACTGTAGCTAAACAGGTCCTGAAACAAAAGGGCACTTTTGTTAGAGGTTTCCAGTGTTTCACATGAAGGAGTCTTCACACATTTAAGTTCAATAAAATCAATGTAGGGAGCCAGGTCTGATATATTTCCATTAGTACGGGTACATGTGGCACATCAGTCAGTTTTTGCTTTACTTACTGCAAGTGCCATTGCCAATGTAAATGAGCAGAAAAATTGTTACTGTTTAAATTAAAAAAAGCTACTTCAAAAACAAATTTACCAAATTAAAAGTCTCCTCAGTTTTGATTTGCAGAGTAAGGAAGTCTGATGTTGTTTAGATCAAGTGTAAGCATTAGCCAGTGAAAGTACTTTCATTTAAGCTGAAAAAACCAAAACCCCATACTGTCTCAAGTAACATTGGTATCTATCTTCAAGAATATGAAGAAACCAACAGTTCCACGTACCCAAAGGCTCATGGAGTTTGTTCATCAGTGGGCTTGGACCAAGCACCCTTTCTATTGCCAGGCATACGGAATCGGGTTCTTTTTAGTCTATGGCAGCTCTAAACACATCATCGTATCTTCACAATCTGCCCAGCACAATCTCATTGCCACCGGTCTGTTCAGCACCATATGCCAAGCTCTCACTGCCCAAGACGTCAGCTTTATACCTCAAACCCCATGAAGTCACATTCCCAGAATGAGAGATTTAGGCACATTAATACAGAAACTAAGCTGGTGACAAACTGGAAAACCATAATCTCGCCCCCTGCCCCCGCAGTGGGAGGACGCACTCACAGAGGAGCCCTTCAGGTTTTGGCTTTTTTTTTTTTCCAATAACAGGAGTAGAGAAATTATCAGGAAAAAAGACAAGCCAACCAAGCAACCCACTCCCAGGGCCGGCTCGTCGGGCTTATCCCCCGGAGACGAAGCGCCCCGGCGGTGCCCACCCCGCAGCCCCCACCACGGCTCCGATCCCCGCGGGGAGGCTGCCCGCCCCCGGCCCTACCTCCAGGCTCTCCAGCCGGTCCTTCAGGGTCTGCATGGTACGGCTCAGCTGGTCGATGACCTGCGCCGGGTCCCGCGGCAGGTCGCCCATAGTGTCCTTGCCCTTGCCCAGCTCCTTCTTCCAGGTCCCCGGGGCGGACTTGCCGTCGGCGCCCTCGCAGCGGCTCAGCTTGCCGGTGAGCTCCCGGATGGCCTCCCGCTGGCTGCCGATCGTCTCCTTCTGCTGCAGGACGGTCTCCCGCAGCTGCAGCACCGTGGCTCTCAGCTCCTCCTCGGGGGGCAGCGCACCGCCCTGCATGGGCACCGGGGGCAGCGGGCAACCCGCGCCGGCGGCCTCCAGCGGCAGCGAGGTGCAGACGAAGCGGCTCCCCGGGGGGCTCTCCTGCTCCCCCGACGACGACCCCCGGCCGCCCGCGACGACGGCCAGCAGGAGCCCGGCGACCACAGGCAACATCCCGGCCGGTGAGCGGGACGAGGGGATAGCTGGGCTGGCGCGGCAGCGAGCCCCGTCCCACCGCACTCCTCACACCCCTCCCGCCTTCGCGGCCGGCCCGCGCCTTTATAGGCAAGCGGGCGCGTGCGGGGGGGCGGCCGGCGCCGCACACGCTGGTTGGCTGCAGCCGGCGCTGACGCCGCGCGCGGCCCGTCCCCTCAGCCCCGGGGAGCCCCGGGCCCCTCCGGGTCACTCAGCCCCGGGCGGGCTGCGGGGCCCGCTGCCGCTCGAAGCGGAGTCGGGCCGGGGCTCCGCGCTGTGTCCCGCCGGGTGCGGGAGCCGCCCCGGCAGCCGGTGCCTCGGGCCCAGGGTCCCGGTCGGACCCGCCCCGCCTCAGCCCACCCCCGCCGGCCCATCTCCCTGACCCGCTGCCCGGCGCGCTCCGGCCCGCCGGTGCCCGTCTCCCGCGGCGGGCCCAGCCCGGGGACGGCACCCGGAGGGGCCGGGCCGGGGTCGTCGCTTCCCGCGGCCGAGCGCCAGGCTCCGGACAGCGGCACCGGCGGGAGGCACCGGCGACCCGGGACCGAGACACCGGGCAGGTTACGGTACCCACATGTGTGATGGAGGGGACAGGGACAGGGCATTTTAAGAAGGAGCTTCAGAAAGTCCTGTAGAGTCAGGCGATGGTTGGTGGTTTCAGCCGTATGGCTCGGAGTACCCACTATTTGTAATGCCGATTACAATTACTTTACATGTCTAATCCGTGAAGGCTTGTCTATTTTCCCCAGTGCCACACAGACATCAGCTGAACAGTTCCCACAAACTTCTGACAGATATGCAATGAAAATGGTTACCTCTGCTGGAATAAGAGAGAAACAATTTCCTTAGGCATCAGCAGAGCCTGGTCTTAGGGCTATAAAACCTTTGAGTAGAATTTCAGATTAGAAAGTTTATATATGGGCATTAAAGACATATATGAAACATAAGAAAGTTTGTAATGGGCATAGCTCTTGCTATGAAATCCATAACGTTTTTAATACTAATGAATAAAAAGAGGGAATAATGAATAGGTCCACCAGGAACATCTCCTCTGTCCAGGCCAAGGAATACTAAAGCCTGTATGCAATAATGTACCAAAATGTTTGCTTTACATGCAAGATTATTCAGTCACATCTGTATCACATTGTAGCTCATTTCTCCTGAATGTCATATGGAGCAACATGAAAAAAACTAATAAAATAATTGTAGAATGCTGGCCTTGCCTGTCCTTAAGCTTTTAGACAGCTTGAGTCCATCCTCTATGATATGAATTGTGACGGTACCCAGTGAAAATAAACTTAAAAATTCTGGTCTCAACCTTAAAACCCACTTTGCAATTCGGAGCTGTTCCCAAACACATTTTGACTCAATGCATGACAGTGATAAAGGCATTGCTCCTTTTTAAATTCAAGCAATGTATAGCTTGAAGGTTTTCCTTAATTATAGATGGATTTTTGTCATAATCTCTCATTCAGGCAGGCTGAGAAGTAATACAAGCAGCAGGAAGCAATAAACATCTGACTCCAAAAGTTCTGTAAGGAATATGGTGGTAAATTGCTTGTGACAACAAAAGTATTGTCCTTTATTACTATACTGTTTCTTTTTGACAGGGGAGGTCAGTAAAAGAGGGTTCCTGCACAGTGGGGGCATCACTGTGGTGGATGGGTGGGATAGAACAAGGCAGGCACCACCTCTTCTTAACAGCCTCGATATTTGTCTAAGGTACATCAGTACTTTAAAAAAACCCAAAAACCTCCAAATACCACAAATCACCCCACTTTAGCACAATTCCAGATTCCGAGACCTAAATTGAATGCATGTAATAATTTATTGAAACACTGCTTATGACTGTAGGCAGTGTTTTTTCATGTTGAAGGCCATATCCATCTTCATTTTGAGTGACTAACAGCCAGCAGTACATTATCATAAATAATAAATCATAAATTGTTAATAAATTGAGAAAGTCTATCATTTTCACACCAATATATTACATGTTAAGGCATAAGCAAGCTTAATACCTGATAATTTGAGATGTTTAGGTTGCAAGGAGGGGTTTTTCCTTACGCCCAAGAGTGACAGTGCCCAGGCAGTGACTGTATTTCCCGGCAGCACAGGGGTTGGCTGGGGAGAGGGGGAAGCTCAGCAACTGCAGGGAACTCACTATTGCATCCGAGAGGTTTTGAAAACTTCTGGCTCTGTGGCTGTCAGGCAGCCTCTGCAGCCCACAGAATGGATTTTTAATTTTTAATTTAACTTTGACAGTTTCTGCTGCCTTCAAAAGGGCTTTATTCTCTTTGGAAGCAGCATTTGCATGCTAGCTGCTGTCTGTCTATCTTTGATGCACAACTGTAAGAGCTAATACTGGAACTTCAATGTGTATGTAAAATGCAGTTGGATTCTCAATAATGTAACGTTTTTGTATTTAGGATGAAGGCCTGGAACACATGAGATCTGACGTAAAGCTTTGCTATCGCACTTCTGTCTGGCCACTATCCCTAACACAATCTTGCAAAAGCTTTTAAATAAATTAAGAGACCCTGCCTCATTTTTGAAGTGTAGCTTAAGTACCTGAAAGGCAGTGTACAAGTGACTTTAGATGAAAGATAGGGTTCTCTTTTTTTTTTTTTTTTAGTACTTTGGGTTTATTCTGCTCATTATTGTCCAGATGTTCAGTGAAATATTGGCCTAAGTATCTGAAAGGCTCAACTTAGGCCAGACCTACAGATGCAGGTTCAGAACTTTATAGGTGACTTAGAAATCCAGGTCTTGCTGTAACAGAAGTTAAGCATTTACCGCCTGGTGACATTTCCCAAAGTGCTTCCTTTGTCAGTTAGTACCTACACTTTACAGCCTGGCCCTAAAGACATTTGAGGAAAAGAAATTAGTCTTTAATTTCTCTATGCCTCCTTTCTCTATTTATAAAATGAACATACTATTCCCTTTCCTCTTCAGCCTTTCTCAGACTGTAAACTCTCACCAGACAGAAACTGTCTGTTCCTGTGCACCCTGGTACTTATTATTTGTTTCAGAGCAATGTTTATATTAGCTAGGTTAGACTAGTTTATTTAACCCAAGTGCTTCTAAGAAAATGGGGTTCATGCGTTAAGGGAGCCCCCAGGTTCCTTTCAGTCCTACAAACCTCAAAGCAACAGGCAAACAGTTGCCCTGGTGCTGGCTGGGAAATGGTGTCCTTTCACAGGGTGGTTCCTTCTCATTACAGTACTGGAAAGTTCTGTTTTCTGTGATACAGCTGCATAAACCGGGAATGGCCATTTTTATCAGTCATTTATACGACTGCTTTGCATACTAAATGCACACACTCACATGTATATGTTAAATTAAATATACCTTTGAAGCCACCATGCCAGAAATACAGACTTGGATTAGGAACTAGAGCTCACAGAACAGAACGTAACGTACCTGCCTCGTGAGAAAGCCGGGCAGAGAAGGAGACAGAGCTTCGAAACGCAGGACACGAGGCAGCACAACGCCCAGAGCCTTTCCATCAGAGAGCAGGGCTAGAGGAGCAGCTCAGTCTTTCCTGTCAGTGAGTTAGTTTTTCAATGCTGTCAGAAGTGGAGTGATAACCTTGAGTTCCCCCTCCAGGGATTTCCCTCCTCCTTTCACTATTTTCCTGTCTCATTCTGTGGCTGACAATTAGAAGTGCTATTATGTCTTGACCCATGTGACATGTGAAATGCCAAAGCACCTGCTGTGCCGAGAGGATGTTAACTCACCTCAATAGGTCTTATCTCAAGTTCTAATGAGTGTGACCAAGTAACGATCCAGGGAGAGGCTTCACAGAGTCCTGGCAGGACAAGGGGAAAAAAAGCCATTGTCTGTGAGATAGTTTTTGCTAGAAATGAGATTGCCCACAGATAGGAGAAGATTGACATAAGAAAGTGAAAAAATGAAGGGTTATGCAATTTTAGCTTGGGATTCTGCACGGCGAATGGTTCAGCCAAAACCCCTGGGACCATGCTGTAGGTTTGGGGTGAATCTGGAGATGAGTTTATTTATGCTGGCAGTTGGCTTGTGAAGTATTTTGGCTCCAGTGTAATCGGTAGCAGCTCCACTAGAGACCTCGCAGGGTGCTCCATCCCTGGCACTGCTAGTGCTACCTGCATTAGGGTGCTCACGTGGGAGAGGAGTGAACCAGCCCAAACCTCTTCAGATTATACTTGTCAAAAATGCATTTATTTGTCATTGCTCTAACTCTCTTTGGCCAGGCTGCAATCTTGTTTTCCAAGGGGTAGATCTAAATAAACTTACTTGGTTTGAATGCTCATAACAGATTTACCCTGCCCTTCCTGACACTCGCCCAGTTCCATTTTGACTTAATCTGTTATCTTTTCAAAAGGATTGTCCATTTTCTGTGTGTTTTATGCTATCCAACCAACTCCCCACTAACATCAAATACAAGTGCTCAGTACTGTAACGGTATTATCCCATCTATATTTTCATTATCTTGATCTGAATTCACTAGTTTTGTAGTTTGGTACTTAATTGCTTTGGTCAGTATCTTTTGCACAGTATGCCATCGGGAAATGATGGCACGGACTACATTTCTTTCTTTGCAGAATGATGGATGTTCATTAGAAAACACATACCAAAATAGGAGTAATGCAATGTAAAATTTTTCAATACTTGGTATTTAAGTGGTTAACAATATTTTAGTATTATGAAATGAGTGGTAATAATGGAATTCATTTGTGAAACAGATCCCACTTCAGTGTTTTCTTTCTATAACGCGTGTCAAAAATTTGCAGTTGCAAATTACATATATTTCAGTTTCAAATAAAATAGAAAATATTTTTCCCATAAATCCTTAATCTTCAGCCTGTAAAAAATATCCTGGACTATGAAAGAGCACATTCTATGTCCTTGCTGTGCCTCAGCCAGTCTGAATAAAGGTTTAATGAGTTTGTGAACAGTGTGAACAAATCACTCATTCTCTGAGTAGCAGACAGTAGGCAGGAAAAACTCCTATTCCTCTGGGTTTGATTGAAACCTGAGTTAACTGTCAGTGCCCACACAAACTAGAAAAATAGGAATAAAGGCCAAAGAGATATTAACAGTAGACATGTTGTACATCTGCTTTGACAGATGATTTTCACGCTTCACAGGTTTAACTAAAGATCTCTTTCACAGCAGTTCTTACAAAGGTAAACCTTCTGAATTAAATGATTAAAAAACAATTGAGGATTAAAGAATCAAAATCTAAGGTCTCATTAAACTATCCAAAATGTTAGTAGTCATGATAAACAAAGTAGAGCCTTACAAAGAAATTCTCAAAATAAATAGATGTCTATATATCAAAAACCAGTCAGTTTGTACAATGTGGAGGCTTAGTCATCTATTTATTTCACTAACTCCATCAATCATTAAGCACACACCAAAGTCATTTTCATTTGTGGTTACCGAAGAACAATGTGCTTTCATGGGCTGTTATAACTGTAAGGATGAGACTAAGAGAGTTATCTCAGCTTCTTTCTGCCTGTAAAATCACAGCAACAAGGTACCTGCAATTACCTAATAATTATTATGTATTAATAATACATTAACATAATAAGAGTCCCAAATAGAAGATACGGGCCATAATGACTCCTGACACAGGAAAGCTCTGAGTGACTGCTGCAGTCCCCGGGAAGCGCAGCTCCATTGACTCCATTTTCAGCAATCAGTCACTAACTTCCCTCTCTACAACAAATGGAGGATTTTATTTGGCTTGGTTTGGTCTTCAGAGCTAAATAATCATTTTCTTATACCTCTGTGGATGAAATCAAAGTCCTCTCTAGCCAACAAGAGGAGAAGAGGGCTGCGAGCACTCCGATGAGCTTATTACAGCAGACAGGGCATGCGTTCCCAGAACCAGCTGTAGGATCTGCTCCTGCACTGACCACGCTGACGGTGTCGTCTCATCCTCTGCCAGGGACTGAAGCCAAATGTACATCAGACATCTTTCTATTATTTAAAACTTCAAGTACGCATTAGTAATCTAATTACTGTCTACTCAATAGCACCAGGACAGCCTATTAGTCTATGAAAAGGTGCCTGTACAGAAGAAAATCTATCAGTTTCCTTTTAAAAATATTTAATGACTTTGCATTGTTCAGTGGCCAAACGTGGCTGATGTCTGAGGGTCGGGAAGGACCCTGGCTCTGCCCCTGGCACCACGTGAATAACGTGTTCCTGCAGCTCGTCCCCAGGCCCGAGGCAGGTGGCTCAATAGTTACCCTGCCACAGACTTGCTGGGACAAATGCATTTACGATTCTATGTATTTAACGAAAGTATTTTTAAAAACATCTGAGTGGAGACCGGCAAAAGAAAATGAGTGTGAAAACTCCTTTCTTTCAAAGATACACATTTATAATTCCACATGGAGCTGTGGTAGGCTAATGACCAGGACACAGCCCACGGTATTTACCCTGAGCGGGAAGGAAATCTCAAAAGTGAAAGGTCAAAAACTTTGGGAATGAACTATCTGACATACAAGTACATCTCAGAAAGCAGCCATGCAACACCTCCTTTTGAATGGTCACGGTGACGGGGATGGCTCAGACCCCCTTTTACTCCGTGGGACGATCACCTTTAAGGCACCATTATCAGATTTCTATCCGCAGACATCACTTAACATAGAGTCACTTTACATGACACCGCACTCAGGAAACGAAGGCGACTGCCTCTGACTGGAATTCCATCCTTGTGTTAAAGCAGAGACAATTCAGGGAAAAAACTGCAGCCCGTGCTTTAGCAATAGATTTATTCATTTAAAAGGGAAAACCATGCAAAATCTAAAGCTTGCTAAGACTTGCTTACTTTGTGACTCCCACAAAATATTCTGCAACACACAGCAATTCTCCCTTACGTCTTTTCCCTTCATCCAAAGAATAAACAGCTCAGAAACTTATCATTGGTTTCCTGTGCTTTGTTCTGAGCTATACCTCAACAGGACACCGACAGACAATAAACACTGCTTTCTAGCCCTCAACTGGGACTCCCTTCTGAAAAGACTAGTCATGCAAATTGACTACGTTGGGAAAATAATTCTATTTTCAGCCTTTATTAAAATGTGCAATGCACATGTTGTATTTTTATTGGTGCAGACCCACCAATACCATCTTACCTGAACACCCTAAGTGGATGTCCAGTGGTAGGGACTGGTACCACTGCCATGAACAGAGAGGAGTTAGCTCCACCACTGACCAGTCCCAGGCTACGCAAGGCCAGCGTTCTGCAACAGCTGTCACGAAACCCCAGGTTAACCCAACCTTTGCTCCTAAGATTTCCCTTTGTGGTTTTCTGATAGGCATTCCCTTTTTCCTAGAACAGTGAGCGTGTCTTCCAGGTGATAGCTGGAACCTGATCAAGCTTCAGACCGGGATTTTCTAATTTATACCTCTGCCTCGTGCCTGAGCTACACTGACGTGCACCTCACACGCAAGGGAGGCAAACCCGAGGGGATAAGGGGTTCCTGCAGGGAGAGGAGTTAGTGCCCCAACACGTCTGCGATGGTTGGTGTGCTGAGAAATGCTGGGGCAGGGCTGGAGGGAAGGGATGCGGTTTGATTTCACTTACTGTTGTCATTAGTGTGGATTTAATGTCATAATTACAACTCAGGTAAGATAAATTGACAAATATTATCCTGGTAAGAAAACGCAGAAATACATTCGTAATTTAGGCATTTAGAACAAAATCATCTTTACTTGTCAAGAATTGAGAAATTTCTAAACATCTGCATTGAGCTCATGCAAAATACTACAAATTGCTAAGAATTCCCTGAATATTCATTTCATTTGTTTGTGTTTAATTTGCAGCATATGACTATTTATGCTAGTAATTATATAAAATCAACAGTTGTAAACACAGATAAAGACCTTCACAGAGTCTAGCAGAAAGCGTAGTACTATAGAACAATGTCACCCATTTAAAACAAAAAAAAAATAAATACTGGCATCATTTCAAAAGCATAAAGTGCTCGGTACAGCTGGAAGAAGCATTTATTATTTATACTCTAGAGGCTTTTCATTCACATCCACCGTTTGGAATGAAGATGAATTAGCCAGGCAATAGCCAAAGATTTTTTTTTTTCCTTCAATAAACTTCAAATCCAGCAACATTCAGGCCAATTCCTCACATTCTTCCTCTAGTGCGGGAGGGCGAGAGGCTCATTAAGATACGCTTGGAGCAGTAGAAGCTGTGTCACACTATAACTTCTGGGTTTGGACTCAGACACATACCTGGGGTTAAACGCTAGAAATACATTTAAGCTCGTCAAGGCAGGTTGGTGCCAAGGATAATGGATTCCCCACACAACAGAGAAGCCACCGTAAAGCCTTCAGCCTCTACCCATTTAACTGCTGCTCCATCCCACAGGGCCTGGAATAGTCACACAAAAACCTGCCCGGGGATCTTGGGGCAGGTGACTGCTCCAAGCTCCTCTGGGCACAGCTCACAGGACCCACCTCAGCAACTGGGAAATCCGAGGGGGCCAATCCCAGGGTAGTTCAAGACACCCTGTGGCCAGGGAAAATCTTCTAAGATACAGGTGATTACGTTGATATGTATTGTAATAGCAGCCTGGAGATCAAAAAACTCTGCTGAGTGGTGGGACACTGAGTTTCAATGTCCTCATGAGCCTGAAAGGCTGCAAACCGCATCCCCTCCATCCCAGGAAATTCCCTCCATCCCAGGAATGGCTCCCAAGCTGTGACGAGCAACTATCTCACAACCAGTAACGCTGCCAGAGCCAACACTGTGTCAGCTAACATTGATCAAACTCCTGTCAATAGATACTAACCAAGAGATCCTACTAATGGTGCTGAAGCTTCTAACTTGACAGCAATCTGCCTCCCCAAACCAAACTGCAGATACAAAACATGCTGAGCGGGTATGAGAAGGTATCTGTTTTCTGATTACTACTGAATAAATTAAAAAAGAAGTAATTGCCTTGTCTAGTTTTGATGTACCTCAGAAAAAAAAACATGTCAACCTTCAGGCAGGGGGAAAAAAAAGCGTTAATAAGGTATGGCTTCCCTGAATCTGATAAACACAATCCCAAAGCATCTGCTTAAAAAGTCAGAACTGATACTTTACAGATATGTGTGCTCCTGGCAAAATACCAAATTACACTTAGCTGGAAAGCAAAGTCTGCACTGGGCATCAGGGACTGACTTAAAGGTGTAACTGAAATACTTCCTTAGAAAAAAACAAAAGGAAGGATGTGTTATAAAGAAAGAACGCCTGGTGTTTGGCTTCGTTAGTGCTCAGAAACAATTACCCCTCCATCGCGTGGACAGTGGATGGAGAAGACTGTCTCTGAGTACAACATGCTGTCAGCAGCTCACACCATTGGTCTGCAAGGGCTCAATGTGCAGGAAAGGGAGCTCCTTCCACAGCCAGGACTCCCTCACGGCAGGGAAGGAGGCACTGGGGAAGGATAGGAGGGGAGCTGGTGTGCCCGGGTCCCTCAGCCACACACCACGGCCAGCAAAGAGGCCAGAGCAGGATGGTTTGTTCTGCAGGGAACACTGAGCTGGCAAAGAACCATGAAAGACAAGTTTTCATCTTCAGCCGCTCCTGGCAGAGCAAAGCCCTGGGCAGCACCGTGCCTGGGGCCAGCTGGGACTTGGAATGGTCTCACCTGGGCCACCACCACGCTCTCCTCCACGCTCCAAGGCTTCCTTCCTCACACAGGGCCTTTATGTACAGACAGACAGGGATTTCCATCCACCAGAGCAGTCTGCACAGACAGGATGCGCTTCAGATAAAACCAGTCAAGTCCAGTGAATTGAAAAAGGAGGCTCGTGGTGGTCCTGTCCACAGGTCAGTATCAGAGGGGTCTCCTGCATCTCACTGGGCAGGAATTGAACATGGGGTAGAACTGGGAAAAGCATTCCTAAAACCTGCCATCCCTGTTCGGGGCTTCTGACACCAGTACAACAGCCTTCCTCTCAGGGGACAAAGGGTTTGGCACCAGAACAGCTTCAGGATCCAGGGCTGTGACTGTAATTAAACCCCTGCTGAAAAGGTATGTTCTGCTGCACTTCACAGAGTCACCTCCGAAGGATCAACCTTCCGAGAACTCCCACACCATTGATGAACCAATAATCCTTCCCCAGGAAATCCTATGAGGCCAGATGCAATTCAACCCCCTCTACTGCTGCAGAATGCCATCAGGAGACAGACAGTGTCTTAGACATGTCTCAAGATCTATTTTTTCCTGTTTATTCAATTTCAGAAAACAGATATACTTCCCTTGAAATAAATCTATCTTTGCAAAATCCATAGGACTAGAAGAATTTCATTGTTCTGTCAATATTTCAAAAGAATAAATAGTGTGACTTACACTGCTATGAGTCATCCACCTCGCTATTGGTTTCAAGGAAAATCATGCAATATCTGATTAAAGATTACTACTTACTCATAAAGGATTCATTATATTTTATAGTACTCAACAGGTTCTGGGGGAAGATAAGTCTTGTCAGATCAAATACTCCCACCAACAAATGGCAGCAACTGTTAACAACATATTTCTGAACACATTTTAAGCTCTGAACTCAACACCACACAAGTTTCTGAGTCTGAGAGACAGGAATATTCAGAAGCTTTATGGCAATACTACATTGGAAAGCACTTTCTTGATACTACATTTCTTAATAATTAATTATAAATTATTTAGGGTGAAAAGGCACCTAGAGAAGTCATTCTCAGCCCGGGACATACTCTTAGATTACAAACACAGAGAGAAAGCTGACAACATTTGCAAAAGGAGTGAGGATGGACAGAATGGAAGAGTGAACAGTTTGCCTGGCAAACCGGACTCGAGGGGTTCCTCTCAACAGCCAAACACGAGGCTTGTGATGTCAAAATTAAACACTGTCATCCCCGACCTGTAAAGGGCCAGGAGATTTGTCCACGGTAAGTACCTGGATAGGAACTACCAGCTCACGAGCTGAAGCAGGTCTGTGGCCTGTAGAGCAGCATTTTGGGTGGGCATGATTCCAAATGGCACTACTTGTAAAATCTGTGAGCAACAACTGCTACAGAAATCATTTCTGCTGAGTTTTCCCCATGTAATCTTATAATATATTACATCAATCATAATGCTGCTGCTGCCATTATTGACAGATCTGTAAATTGGAGTTCATTCTTTAATGTTTTTGCAACTCTAACTTTGATACCTGGAGTGTGTCAGAGAAAATCTATAGCAGACAGCTATGGGCTTGTCAAATCTCTCACCTTTGATTTAAAACAAAGCTGCAACGTGTTTGATCAATGATCTACTAAGCTGATCCCAGACACAATTATTAACAACATCACCAGCATTTATATAAATAAACTTTCACAATTTCCCAAGTAAAATTAGAAACCTGTAATAACAAAACCTCAGAGGAGGCAGCCAAGACCCACTCACTTCTCTGTATTTCATGGCTACACACAGCTCCAATCACTCCTTGGTAAACACTGCTGGCCTTGATACACTGTGGCTTCTTGCAGCACACAATTAATTATCACAATGAGAGGCAGAAGTAAGGAAAAACAATGCTATTCAACAATTTTTCTCTAATTAATTTTTAGATTTTTTTTTTTACCCATATAAAAGCTAAGTACGACTATTACTGTTATTCAGTTTTAAGATCACCACATAAGAATATGTTGCAGAATTTGTATCCAACTGATGAAAGGATGTACAGCTATTTTCTGACACACTTATAGCATAAGGAAATACGGATTAAAAGACCAAGCTCTGCAATTTGCAGTTGTAGAACAAAGACAGATAGAAGAACGGGAGAAAAAAAAAATGCTTTCAAAATCCTCAAGATTATGGTTTGGAAGCATCTTTCTTGTAATACCTCGTATTCTAGTAGCTGTTTGTAACAATGATACCAAGCAAGTCTGTTCTTTTTCCTGAGCACAGGATCCAGTGTACAGCAGTAATGTTCAATGAGCAGCTCAGAGTATTCTTATCTTCCCTTTTAGGAAGAGGCTAAAGAGATCTGTCTCCAATGGCATCTCCACTTCTCCTAATTCTATCAACTGAGCTCTGCCAGAAGTGATATATCACAGAATCCCGCTGATGATGAGGGGTAAACATTGTCTGTAATAACACAGCACACGCCATGTCTAGATGATCTTAAAGGTCCCTTCCAAGCCAGACAGTTCTATGATTCTATGTGCTGGGGGTTTCAGAGCACGTTCCCAGGCACGTCGCTGCTGCCCAGCTCCTCCTCACCCTCTCCTGGGTCTGTCCTGATAAGTGGAAAAACAGACTGACCGTTCAGTTCTTTTCTTTCCTCTGTAACCGGATTATAATGATTACTTTTGGTAAGCCCTGATTTCTGAAATAGCAGCATTGTCACTGTCACACGATGGACACAGTCAGAGGAGGGGATGGGAGAGGATGCTCAGAAGGGTCAGGAGACTCAATTACACTGACAGGTCAGTGTAATTGAGTGATGCTCTCTGGGACAGGGCAAACCAGCCTCAGCAGCTGGAACCACTGACCTTCTGCAGCGAGTTTCACACCCACTTCTGCTCAAAGTTATTTAAAAAGACCAAATGATCACTTGGCTGAGTACACTCCTGTGCAATGAGAAGTGATATTTCAAAGAAGACAAATGAGAACAGGGTGGGGTTTTATTAGAACAAGAACTTCTAGCCACAGAGTTACAGAACAGCGTCCACTAACACATATTATTGCCAGGATCAGCTGGGATATCCAAACAGCCTTGTTCTGCCAACCTTTTTTTCACTCAGTAACCTAAATCCCAGAAAATGAGGTGAAATGCCCAGACCAGTGACCCCTGTCTCAGTTTAGCAGCCAAACCCTAATTGTGCTCCTTCCCACCTTCCTGACAAAGCAGTAACAAAGGGCTTCAAGGAGCTTCCAATGCTCTCTCTCTCTGAACAGAGTTCATTAACACAATGGCTTTTATTTTTAGAAGTGTGGCCATCTGGTAATAGGCTTAATAATACAAAGTATCTCACAAAATGACTGTATTTTTATTGTGTGTTGGTAATCAGTGCTTACATCGATGCCAGAAAACATTCCTTCTTTACATCTTAGCTATTCTTCTTGTATTCCTACTTATCCATTATCATAATGTACCACGTTTCTAGGAAGCCTCAATTCCCAAACTAAAGCAGTATCCTAAAACATACCTAATAAGAAGTACCTGGCAATTTAATAAAAATTGAATTTTAAGAGTTTACACTAAAATTATTATGAAACAACATTATTCCTAAACACAATAATCTTCAAATTCCACCATCCTGTAATTATATTACATACAGTTGATTATTTTGATTGATAAGGAAACTGTAACCCATGAAAATATTAATCTCATTAACTAAAAAAAAAGGAAAAGAAAAAACTGT
Source organism: Scolopax mira (assembly GCA_004320125.1). Lineage (NCBI taxonomy): Eukaryota > Metazoa > Chordata > Aves > Charadriiformes > Scolopacidae > Scolopax > Scolopax mira. Next base: position 519,002 of record BJBW01002696.1, read on the forward strand.
GTGTCATTAATCTCATTAAAAGATTCTAAATTACACATTTTATTATCCTACGGAGATTTATACTCCCATTATCTCTTACATCCACAGAAGATAAAGGAAGTGTAAATCTGTCACTCTCCATGCAGGGAATTTCATAATGCTGTATCAATAGGTGATTATTCTATCGTTACATCTCATAACACTGTTTTCTTAAAAATCAGAAGCACTCTCATTTAGTATTAAGACAGATGTTTTGACTGAGAGCAACTATGGATATGTGCTGAAACCAAAAATGAAAAAAACATATGAATAAATATTGAAATGTTCATTAATCCTTATTCTACGGGTGATCATCCACCACTAAGTAAGATGCTTGGCCAAGATTTCCTCTAAATTTTTTGCAGCAGCCAAAGGGAATACTTTTTTATGAAACTTCTATAAATTGCATTTACTCAAACTGCAAAACATCCAATTCTTTCTTCTGTTAATGGCACAGAGGGCAGGGCCACCAACACCTGTGCCAGCCTACACTCACCTCAGCACAGACGTACAGGCTGACTGCATCGACAGTTAGGCACAATTCTTAACAATGCAAATGGTACGAGAAGAAGTTTTTGTAAATATGTCAAATTTATGTTGGTTATGTTTTCCTGTGTCATCCCACCATATGCCATACGTCATCGATTGAGCCATGATGAGCCCCTGGCTGAAATGCCTGCTGCCCCCACGTGCACGGGGTAACTGCTTCCTCAGGCTCTTACAGAATTTCAGCTTCACGCTGTTCCTGGGAGAACGAGGTTGTGTCTCGGGGCAGATACTGTCAAGACTTTTCGGGTCATTATCAATGAAATTCATACTGTGACTTAGAGATTTAATGGGTAAAACAGCTTCACTGCTAGAAAATAATATGAAGAACTCCTAAACAATGCTGTAGTGGAAATAGTTGTAGGAATATTATAATAAAACAGCAATATTCATAATTTGAAACATCCTCGGTTTCTTTCCATACCACTAAAAGGACATTCTTTGTCCTGTAACACTTGTTAGCTCTGCACATTGCACAGTAACTGAATGGTACTGCACCATGGCTATATGTGCCATTTTATAGCCCTATCTTACAGGGCTTTCTATGAACAAACATTTTCATGCAAACGAGCAGAGTTTAATGAATTGCAAAACTATGTACTTGCAGCAGCAGCAACACACCTTAGAGAATACTCTCATCCCGATGCTTGAGAAGGTTTGCATACAAAACAGTACTCCTCAAAACGAAAATATAAAAATCTGGCTTTTCAAGTAAAAAATTTTTTCTTGAAGCTGAGCTGTTCCCTGTACAGCTGAGAAGAGGAGGCACGTCCCCTCCTCTGCCTACTAACCCCTTGGCCAGCTTGGCCCCAGTGCCATGAAGTGCTTTAGGGGTGCTGGGCACGAGGCCCCGCTCACCCCAGCGCTGTACCACCACCACCCGTGCCCAGCCACACGCTGGCCAAAGGCCTTTCGGAACCTCTCCCTCCAAGCTACCCCCTGGGCTGGTTCTGCATCTCCCCAGGACAGCCTTCCCCTGGGAATCCCCAACCACCTGCTTAGCTCCACTTCCAGACAGCTTGGATCCAACAAAGGGCCGCAAAGCAGTAAGGAAAAAAGAAAGATAGAGATGCTTCTCGGTATTTTGCATATATTGAACCAGATTCTGATCCTAGTTTGAGCAATATAAAGCCAGAACTTCACTGAGGACAGGATACAGCCCAGGGAATGTTATTTTGCTGTTCCATCCAATATTAAGCACAGCTGTTTTTTAAGTAAACAAAGAAAATACCACCACTGTGCAAAAGAGATTCGGCTCCTACAAATCAGTGTAGGTTCTCTGAAGTCACCAAGTTATGAACATTCACATCAGCTCCAGACTTCCTCAAGAATGTACAGAATAGTGCTCTCTCTGCTCCCCTGGGCTCAGCTCAGGCTCTAGACAAAGACAACAGATTATTTTTTTTCCAAAATGAGTATGAGCACATTTTCTCCTGAGCCACATATTCCCCGCTTCTACACACTGCACATTGCCAAGATGACTAAAAATGCTTTAAAAAATAATTAAATGCTTTTCAATAAAAAACATCAATGACACAATTTTCTTATACAACTTAGAAAACTCACCTCATTTTGTTGCCACTTATTGTACTAAAATACTCAAAAAGCGATTTGCTGTAGAAAATAAATCTCAGGATAATATACAGCACTGAATAATATGATAAGGGAAACTCTGAGACAGAACAAAGAGCATCTCTGCAAAGGCCACACAAAAAAATGTCGTATGACTGATTTTAGCCAGGAACTATAAGAAACAAGATACCAATAAACTTATGATGAAAAGATTAAGAGTATGAACACGTGTAACTAACTGTGATCTTGGAACCGAAGTTGGTGTTGTATTAACTTTATGCATAGAAATTTACGTACAAATATTTGGATATCAGAAAAGGAAATTGACTAAGATCTCCTCCATTAATAAGCAGGACACACCACATCAGAGTCCTCAATTCTGAAGCCTGTTTTTCAAAGAAAGTAAAGGTCACATCTGGATGTCAAAAAACATCAGGTTATTATGTTTTCTTAGAGAAAAATTAGCATCAATATCACACAAGACATATTTGCAAAGTTCAGGGAAAAGTATGCATTTGAACAAGTCCAGACACTTCTGTGTATCTATTGCACTGTCTCATGAAAAAAACCTACTTCTAAGCAGGCAAAGAAAGGCACCTAATTCAACATCCTCTGTCTTGAAAAGGATTATCGACTTGTGAAGTCAAGTATGTACAAGTTAGAAAGCATCAGAATTAGCTCTGTGTTTATTCAACTCAGCAAATCCTTGTGTGTGTGCTGAAACCAGGGTTGTTCCCTTGCTTTGGGCACCATCCCTTCCTTCAGCACACAAACCAGCCCCCCTCACGCTCACCTTGCTGCGGTGAGGGGAAACTGGCACACAGGAGGCGTCTGACTCCCAAAGGCTGGGGCCACCGCCAAAATGTCGCTCAAACCTGGGGGGGTCATATGATTAATGAATTGATAAGATTAGTCATCTGAAACCCTGCTTGAGAGCATGCCAGCCTTTGCGGGTGACTAATCCTGCTGCAGAGAGCCCAGTGGTCCGTGCAGAGGGACAACTCACCTGGGTCCAAGTAGTTGCCCACGAGCCCAGAAGTACTTGCTGCTGGGTCAGTGACAGAGCCATTTAGGCACCAGAGACCAGGAGACCCAGAGGAGCTGAAAGAGAAGGAGTTACCAGCTCCATGAGACAGGTGACCACCATTTGTTAAACAGTTTTCAGCCAACTCTAACCAGCAATGTTTCCATCGGAAAGTGTAAAATATAAAGGCAGTTTTTCTCATGTCCGAGCAAGAACAGCCTCGTCTGGAGGAAACAGACCTTGGGAAGTTCAGATTTGTAAGAGCAGCTCTAGGCATTCAACAAGGAGCAGGACACTGTTCACAGAAATAAACGGAACAGTTTCACATCAAGAACTATGAGAAAAGTAATAGCATTCCCCCCCCCCCCTTTTTTTTTTCCTTTTTTAATAACATAAATCTGAATAAGAACTTTACATAATGTAAAGTTAAGGCCTTTCCTCTAATTTTGCTTTTGGTACAATTCTTTGATTATGAGATATACTGCAGCAGGAGGCATCTCTCACTCTCTAAAGACAGAACATTAGGAATTCTAATGTGGAGAATTTGGGCTAAGCTACCTTTGTTTGTATTGGTAAAAACATACAATAACTCACTTTTACTCCTTAATGATCTGGTAGTTGTTGTAAAGTAATTATCAACCTGTGAAATTAGGAGATAGAATAAAAAAGTAGATTACTGTGCAATACTCAATTTTCAGCAGTTTGTTTCAGAAAAAGGTAATGTAATGATATTTTCCATTTTAAAACTAAAAACATACTCCCATCACACCTGAAGTAGCCAAGATCTTACCAATATATCCATTGTGAACTGGGGAAGTCTCGATTCTGCTTTGAGCCCCTCTAGTTACTTCATTTGTTCTACATTTCTTCAGAATTACAGTTTACATCATTAACTTCAGTTCCATGATTATAATTTTGAACAGTGCTTAGGGTATCTTCATGGAAAAACAAACCCTCTAAAAACCTTCAAGCTTGCTGAAATTGCTTAAAAGCCAGGAAAGGGGATTTGTAACTGATAATCTGAATCAAAAAGAACACTGGTTTTGTAGATATACAGAGGAGAGAAGGTGGGAGCCATCCCATTAGGATTTGGAAGAGATTATGGGATCATTTGCTTAAGTGAAGTCAAATTATTTAGCATGTGATACTGGGACTGGTTATGCTGTGCTCTTTTTTGGCTTGGATGCCCAATTATAGACACTGCTGTCAATCTCCAGTCTAGGCAGAAAGTTACAAACTGCTTTTGGCACAGAACCACCAAACTTGGAACACTCTCTGACCCAAATTTCTTAATTTTCTCTTCCCAGTACGAAACCCATCTCCTCCCCAGAATTCAGCATGACATGGATTTGGATTGGAGGCCAAAGTCGTGAGAGCTGATTGCAGTTAAGTCATCTCATTACACTCGTTAAAAATAGAGCTGAAGGATATCTGTTCTCACAACTAACAGTTGTCATTTTGACATAACACTTTTTATGATGTGAAAATGCTCACAGAATTGGGCAACACTTCATTTTTTTAACATGCAGAGAATCAAGAGTTACTTTAATTTCTTCTTTAAAAGGATAAAGAGTTTAAAGTATTTCTAAAAAGCAATTTTGCTGTCTTTTAAAAGTGCTTTCAAAGAGTGTGTTAACAGTTGATTTATTTTATTCCTCCTACATTCGTCTGTTTGTCTTCATCATTACACTTTAAGGCAAAGCTGTTCCACTGTTTTAACTTGTGGGCTGTTATTTTTTTTAGACTGACTAGTGTTGTCACATTGAGTTTTTCTGTAAATCGCTCCATAAGGCTCTGTGCCTGTCATGAGTTGTACTTCTGCTACTGCTGTCTGTAAAGTCGGTATTAGAACACTGGTCCTGCTCGTCTCCTTTAAACTGGTGTGCCATACGTCACTGACACAGGCCCAAAATACTTCTTGAGTTTTGCATTCCAGATAAATACTCTCGCGTGTTTACTCATAGCAGCAGCTACTTCAAGGATTCCTGGTGTGTTGGGCACCCGGAAATGTTCAGCCTCCAACAGCAGTGCCAGAGATACAGATGTACTTTCTGCTTATTTGATGAGAAATTGGGCGTCTCATCAGCAGGTAAGCCAAGCAGTGTCAGAACATCCGTGTCCACGTGCCCTCCTGCCTTCTGCTGCAGGGACTGCCTCCACAGGGAGCATTACTAAAGCAAGGCAGAAATTCAGGAGAGCCATGTTGCTTGGAAATAGAAGCAATTAACTGGAATGGCAAAGCCCATGGCAGCAGTTCACTAATGAGAGTAGCTGCTCAGTGATACACTATCTGAATCAAACGAAGAAAAAAAATCTGATTTTAGTAAGTTTTACAAGTAGGCTGGTATTGCTGTGTCGCTGTGAAGAGCGTCCTACTTAGAAATGCAGTTTTTATTACATTATTTCATTTGATTCAGGTCTGCTTTTGAAATAAGACAACATTGTCTACATAGACTTTTATCACAAATATGACAAAGGTTTTGCCATGTTTAAGCATTAAAAAAAAAATGCTGTTTTCTAAGTGGGATGGAAGACATTGTCAAGAATTAATAATTTGGATTCCCTTTCTCGCTCCAACACCAAAACTATGCTCTATTCAAGTCACATGACTTTTCTTTGCCAAGCTGGGAAAGAAACAAGCTGTTCTGCACTTACCACAGAGTACTACTGTAAGGCTACATTAATTCAGACCTTGTTTTTTCATTCCTTACTACAACTCCCATTAATCCTAGTGAAAATTCTCAGGTAGACTTCTATTGCTCTTCATGCAATAGTGAGACAATTTCTCACTAAGCAAGAGCAGTTGCCTTCCCCCCTTCAGTGAGTTTTCTAATTGAGAATTCTGGTGCTACTTGAGAGCACCAGCAATAAAGTTATGTTCTCCTCAAGTTGTATTTCTTACCTGCCTTTCTTAAAGGGGAAAAAAACCACCTTATAACTAAGTGAAGCCCTGGCAGCAGGAACAGAAATTTTCCTTTCTGGACTACACTTACAAATACATGCAAGTTCTCTTTTCTTTGTGCTTTAGCCTTAGGCTGCCAGTATGTAGAAGCTTGCTGCCTAAAATGAAACTTACACATTTAATAAGAATTCAAGGCTGTCTGAAGAGAATTGGCTCTTTTATTAACTACATAAGTCTGAAACTCAGTTAGACACTGTTCAGAGTTCTGTAAATATAGGTCTATATTTCACAATGGACATGTTCAGAGACTTAACAGCAATATAAACAGGGTAAATCCCAGATGAACATGGCGTCCTTTTCTCAGTACAGCCATATCCATCCCCGTTACTGGGTACTTGACTTTACTATACTTTATTTCTTACAGTGTTCTGGCAGGTTTTTTTGGGTGTTTTTTTTTGTTTGTTGTTTTTTTTTGGTGGTGGTGGTTGGTTTTTTTGTTTGTTTGGTTGGTTTTTTTTACAGGAAAAGAAACTTGCAAAGAATAAGCAGCATGTGAATAGCTAAGTTATTGCTCATGTTTTTATACAACATCAAAAATTACAATTACTATATAGACAATGCTGGTACAACACATTGCTTTTGTTATGAATACAGCTACATTTTTGCGGTACCTAAAAATAAAACAAACTGAAAGAGACAGCAAGGGAAAGAAATTCCTTCCCCGCCTACACTGTAGTGCCCTGATGGCTCCAGAGCAGGGTATCACACACATGCCACATCTTACTACATCAGCCCTATCTTCATTTTTTTAAAAAACAAACAGGAAAGCCTAACGCTGCAGACAACTGTTCCCATTGGCAAAAACCTTCTGGGTACAAATGCTGAACAATTCTTAACTCTATTAAAAAAACCCTCACAAGATTCTCCTCAGGACCTCAGGGAAAAGCATGGTTTTTTTCTAGACACGTTGAACTGGCAAAAGAAATGCTCTGAATCTGCCTGAACCTGCGAAAGGTGCAAGGCCTTGGCGCAGAGACTGTGCCTGTGGAGGACAGAGAGTGTGGAAGCAGCACTGTAAAAACAAGCATGCAGGCACTGGCACCAGCACCCGACCCAGGCTTTGGTGAGTTCTGCAGCCTCCTTGGAGAACATCTCCTCCCTGGCCCCCTCGCAAACACACTGGCAGTTCCAAACTGCAATGGCAATGGGCAGAGGCTGCACCTCCCCATCCCACATACTCATTTCTACCCCTGGGTCACAGATCTGCCTCTGGGCTGACATAAGCACTGGCAGAGCCACACACCGGGCTCAGGCTAATGAGCTGAGCCTGCTCCCCATCCCATTTCCAATCTGAGTGTGGTCCCCACCAGCAGGGAGACAGAGGGGAGAGGCTGGGACTGCAGAGCAGAGCAGAAGTTAGGCACGGTTGCAGCCTTCTGTACCAATGCTGGAACTACGCACTGGGGTCAGCAAGGAGAGGAACAGGGTGTAAGACTCATTTGACTGATTTAGGCACAAAAATTATTTCCATGTAGTCTAAACATAAAAAGGATGTCACATGAGCCCTATGCAGCAAATCCAAATGGCAGAATCAGGGACCACACAACATGGAAAACATCTGGGGGCCATGAGATTCACAATGCTGAAAGACAAGGATTGTAGAAACTACAAGAACATACGTTTCCTACTGAGTATGTGCAAATAACTGCAGAACGCAGACCGCCCCAGAGAGAGATATCAAAGGATTTCAATTAAAGATAGAAAGGATTTATTGCTCCCATAATTTCACAACAGAGTTATCAAAGACAATGTATAAGGACTGAAATTGTAAAACATTTTAATGCTTCTCAAAACAGATAAAGAGGAAACCTTTTTTTCCCCAACAGCATTAAAACGTGTAGCAGTGAGCAGTCCCTGTTAATCCTCTGTCTTGCAAAGCAAAGATGGTCCTCTATTATTTGGGAGTGAACGACAGACTTAGCTGTACTGGTGAAACAAGATACAAAAGCAAAGAATTCCAGCACAATTATGTGAAAAGGCAACCAACATCATTTAAGACAGCATCAAAACCTTACCTTAAAAACTGTTCCAAATTTTTTCAAATACCCAGAGACAACCAAAAATAGATACTGAGCTTCTTCAATATAAGGCTCAGGAACTATAGTCAAAATTAACTGCAGTGACTAAGCACAATTCTCTTGCCAGCAATGGAAAAAAAAAAAAAGGGACAGAAGGGACAGAATGGGACATCCTTTATCCATGATGATTTGAGAACCGTTATTATTAACATGGAACTCAAATGATCAATGTCCTCTTTAAAATACAGAATTTTTCATATTTACAGGTGATAACCATTTGACAAGGTGAGCAATCTCACTGGAGCCCAGATATAAATGGATACTGAGGGGGAATATTTCACATGGAATGTGAACTGCAAGGACGACACGGAGACTGCTGAAGAGCTTCAGAGAGCAGAAGTCCTGGCCACATCCAGTAGGCAGGGATGGATAAGGCAATGGAGAAAACATGGATAATGTCAGAACTGCCAACAAACCCAACAAAGCAGACCATTACTTCTTCAGCTGGCAGCATAGCAACATATATACAAGGCTGCATGATTTTTAAGGGTCATATTATCAAAGATGCTGTTATCCTTGGTGAAAGATTTGGGGATTTTGGAATACACTGTGGCAACAGAATTACACGAGCATATAGGGAATTTCCCAATACTTGCTCATAACTGTATGATTTGGCCTTCCTTTTTAAACCCAGCATCATCTGTGATTGTCTCTTTCTTCAGTTTAATTAATTTCTTATGTATAGATGAAATACATTCTGTTGCTTAAAACATATATAAAATCACAGGTACTAAAATATTATCAACAGATAAAATCCCAATCCAGAGAAAAGTTTCTGAAAAGATTGTGACACACTGATGTCATGATACATTGATAGCAAACCAGAGCCGGCAGTTAAAGCTGTTGCTTCCTGACAGAGAAGGGCTATAGCTCCTGTCCTAGATTTTGCAAACCTAAGGCCGTAATTTCTCCTCAGCCAAATTTCTGTAAACATTTAAAAATTTCTTTCTGAATGTATGATTTTGCATGAATATTTTTTTTAATGGTCATTATTTCTTTCATTGTAGTAAGATCAAAATCCATTCCTCCCTTTTGGACCTCTTGCTTTTGCAAGCTAATGTTTGAAAGTATTGTTGTTACTTCTCTTGATTACCTCTGCTCTCTGGTGATGACTCAGGCCAGCAGCATACCTTCCTCCCATTCTGCTTACGAATTGGAGAGCTCTTCTTTCCCTGGAGTTTTGGATTTGAACGTTCTACCAAAAGAAAATACTTTTTGAAGTTACTCAGTTTTTCAGCAGCAGTATAATATACAGAGGGTTTTGGACAGAAATATCTTCAAAGACTTAAAGACAATTCAGAGACAAACTCTAGGTAACACTATATGCAAAACACTATTTCATTCTGCTAGACACTGGATGGCTTGATGAAAGCCAAAGGTATTGCAGGTTAACAAAGGAAGAAAATATGTTAGTAGAGAAGGACAGCAATCCAAACCATATGCAGCTTCTTCTAACCTGTACAGTACAAAAGAATTTTCTTTTGAATTATGTAACTAACATGTTACATTACTAAACATGAGACGATCCCACATAAATAGAATATATTATTGAAGACCAAGGACTTACAAGTTTTTTTTCTTGTTTTTGACTTTGCAATAAACTTTGTACAAGTTGTGCAAGTTGCTTAAAATAAGCTATAAATTTCCTATCTTCACAAAGGCCTTGAGAGTCCGGATTTTAATTGAAAACATCTGCATTTGTAGTTAACAGATACTACAGGACTGCAAAGAAACACTTTATTGTGTTCATGGGTGATAACACAGTTTTCCTGAATTAATACAAATAAATGGATTGTGAACAAAGCTGTCCTAAAAATTCCATTGAGAGAGGACAACAATTTCTTACCTAAAATATAGACTTGTAATGAATTACAATGTATTTTTACCAGCAGTTACAAGTTTTGGCCCAAAGAACAACTGTATTACCTGCCTCAAAAGATCTTTTGTTGATGCGGCAACACATTGTCATTACACAACTATCCTCAAATAAATCCTACATTACTGTAACAGATCATGCTGGGTTTTTAAAAACTTTTAAATGAAACTGCAAATAAATATGGAAAGACAAAACACTCTCTTCCTAGAAAAGAATGTACCTGCAGTACAGCTAAGATTCTCCCATGACACAGGGCAGATACCCACACGTGCTGGTCAGCACTGAAAAACACATTTCCTTGGCTTTAAATGCTCCAAAAGCCTGTTAGAGGAATGATTCCTCAGAACAACAAAAAATACACAAATACACACACATATGGTTTTGCAATAAAACCGAGAACTTCAGCTGGATTTTCACTACAGATTTGGGGGATAAAAATGCCTGTTTCCATAGTGAAACAAGACAAAAAGGCTAAAATTAAGAAGAAAAAAAAATTATCAGGAATTGATAGTTCTCTTCCCAGCTGAACAGAACTGTATCAAGCAAAAAAAAAGTTTATGTAACATAAAATGTTTCCAAATATTTGTTTCAGATTTTTATCTTCTTTTAAATAATATGGAGAAATCTGAAAATCAAAAGGTTTTGTTTCATGGTAATAAATGACATCTAAACAATTTCAGGATTTAAAAAAAAACCTATTTTTTCCCCCCAAAATTAAACCATCTCTCATATAAAACTTCAATTTCAATTAATTAGTGTTTCTAAAGAAAAAAAGGAAAGGCAATCAGAAAAATAATGAAGTGTTGCAGCTCTCAGTAGCTGATGCAACTGGCAGGTGTTCGATGGCTTTATTGGCCAAGACACTGGGAACTTCATGTGCATCCACCAGTTGCCACGTGCTACACGAGGCTCTTCTGGAGCTGCATTTTCACACTAGTTCCTTCAATGAGAGACTGGATTCTATTAACCAAATACAGCCAGCAGTAAAGCAGGTATTATTCTCACTTTCTTTGCAATAACTGTACTTAAGCTGAACCCACTTGCCTTTCCTAGAAGCAGCTGCTGCTCCAAGTCAGTCCTAAGATGAAGTTCCTGCCTCACCCCAGAGACCCCATGTGATGGCACAGGCTTTATCACCCCAACCCCAAAGTCTGCAGTTATATACAGTACTGGCACTGCTGCACTGACCTCTGATCATTACTTTTAATGTATGGACAGGTTAGTCCTTTTTCACCTTCTGGTCTTTTTTAAAAATATAACAACACAGCAACCTTGACAAAATTGGAATCAACTGTTAATTAGCATTCCATTTAATGGAGATGAAAGCCAAAGCATTCTAACTAAGAGGAGTCTGAAGTTATTACATTACATTAAGCTATATATAACTGCATCAAATGGAATATTTAAGCATTTTAACTCAAGCATTTTATGCGTTAGTAATTCACTTAATTATTTTCTCTAGAGAGCAAGTGGTAAAATATCACACTGATGCATGGGGAGTTATATGAATAAATCTTCAGGCATCAGGATGGGATCAGATACCCAAGAGCCCCACTTAAATCAATAAAAGCAGGAGGCAGAAGTGGGAAGGATGGCCCTTCCATCTTACTTCACACCACTGTATGTACAGCCAGTACACGAATCATACTGAACACCTACTTGTCTTAATCACATTTTCATACTTTCATAAAAATAAAGAGCTACCTACCTGTGTTACATTATCTTTTAGAATATATCAGCTAGCCCTCTTGCTTCATGGTAATCATGGTCTAATGAATTTGAGCTACTTAGGTCACATTATATTTCTACACGGTCACTACAATCTTGGAAAACAGGTGAGAATGAATCAGCAGAAAGAGTGAAAGGGCATAAACAAGAAACTTCACTAAGGGTTCCCTGCAGATAAATAAATTAATGTGCCACTATTCTCCAACACATAACCTCACTAACTCAACTAAACCAGCCCCTCTCTGAAATATTTTCTGCACTGTGGCCTGTTTTTATAGCTCTGAATTTGATATGGGGAATATTAGATCTGTAATCAATGACTGCAGAGAGAAATTGAAATGGGAAAGAGCCATAAAATGAGCAGAAAAGGCAAGGAGAAAGGGAAGGTAAATGTTAGAGATCTGAAAAGGGGGAACAGGACTATGGCTCATATAAAATAAGGCCTATTTTATACAGTATGTTCATTTTACTATACTGGCAAATAGTACCTGCAGGTGGGACAGGAGAAATTGAAAATTAAAGAAACAGAATAAGAAACTGACTCAAAATCGGCAAGACAGAAGGAGCTCAGAATGCAAGGTGTACCTGATCCCAGCTGCAGCCACGCTCCAGGCTGGGTGACAGCCAGGCAGCTCTGTCTTCAGCCCCAGAACTCTGGGGCAGCTGCAGCAAAGTCTGGATCACAGCGTGAGTCACACCAGCCTTAACATCAAACAGAATCCCAGCTGCGGCGCGGCCCTGATTCCTCCGCTGCTCCCCACCGCCCCGGGGAGCGGTGCCCACAGCTCAGACTAACTCAGCAGCAAACTTACGGCTCTTGTTTTGCTCAGGAATTTCAACAGATTGGATGCTGAAGAAAAGTTTCCATGAAGCTGCTGTGGGATTTGTCTGACATTAAGGGATGTCCTGTGTAAGTGGAATTCTTTCCTAGCTACTTTCCAGCCTTTTCAACTACTTCATGCCACTGCTGAAGAAGAGATGTGATTTTGGCTAACATTGTCTAGAAACTAAGAGCTAAAAAAATACTACACATTTTTACATTAACCTATTAACGTTACACAAACAGCACAAACAGTTGGCTGCACTTAGCAAGCTGAGTATTTCTGAATATTTTGAGAAAAATATCCAGCTGCTAGCTGGTGAATCATCATAACAGAATGTTCATTTCTCTAAAAAGTTGTCCATCAATGTAGGCAATGCGTGGATTTAAATTCCCAATTACACAGCACATTTGACTTGGTCATTTTGACGTCGCTCCTGACATGACGCTAGGCAGTTGCCATAGTTCTCTTGAAGTCTTGGAAAATTCCACACAATGAAACAAGATCAAAAGAAATTAACTATTTTTCCCTCCTTGCCTGCACTTATTCCAGTAATTAGTTTCATTGTTGCTACTAACAAAGGTGTTCAAGATCTCCTTGTCCACTGGCTACAATGCTGCCTATTTTTCACTTTTTTGTTTTCCCTGAGTACAGATTTTGGTCCTTGACTGTCAAGGGTGCTTTCATTCTTTTAATAAGCATTATTCCATTATGAATCCATACCCAACCATAATGAACCCAGATGTCAGCCCTCCCCTTAGCAGTCCTTGTAATGCTGTCATTGTTGCACTGTTACAGCTCTTCTCTTACCTTTAGAATTAGCAATATCCTTTTTGTTGCCTGAAGAGCCATCCACAGGATACAGACAGACCTAAACTGGTCATGCTCCCCAGTGAAGCTCTTGTAGTGAAGTTGTTCTGTGGCTGAAAGAACACAGGGTATATAATAAAGTTTGGGGGGGAAAAAAGGTTGTAAATACTCTCCCTGTGCATTTCCCCTGCAGTGCTGAAGAACAACTACTTGGATTGATATTTTCACCATCAGAACTAACTCCACATGTTGTCCCACCCTTTAGAAATTTACAGAAAAAGCAACAAAACAGGTTAATACTTGAAGAGTTACTTGAAGTGTTAGACATGAAGCTAAGGGTTAAAATGTACTAGAGGTACAGAACTTCTTGAAAGAAAGACCTATCACCGGTTCCTCAGTGTGGATTTTGAGGGCTTCAGAAATTGTAGGAAATGCATGAACCATCTGTTCTACCAACTGGGGGTGGAACTGTGCTCAGTATAGTCATTTGGAATAAGCTCCCAGTGAAATACTACATTTTCTCTGGCTATTCCAAAGGAGGGGACAATCATAATTGTTTTGGTTTTTTTTTACTTTATTACTATATATGGTAATACTTGTATTTCATCCTTGTGTCTTGGTCTGTAAATGCTATATACAGAACATGCAAAACCAGAACCATGTCACTCTGGTGAATTTTCACAGTTAAAAGTATAAAACCCACGTCAGATCCCTGAACTTCTGGAAATTTCAGATCCAAATGGTAATCTGAATTTTCCAGCTTAGGCCCTTATCTCCATTGAATACTTTTTCCATTGTTGTTTTTTGATTTGCTGTTAGTTGCTAAGCAGAATTACAATAGTAACAACGTGGGCAGAGAGATAAAACTTTATATAAGGCTTTAGCTGCAAAGTATGCATATTTTTTGATATTAATAAAAAACAGTTTTACAAAGAAATTCCATACACAGCCCAACCAACTGACTGATGAAGAGCAAACAATAAAAATGTCACATGTACAACAGCTATCTGCTGATATTTTAAGAGTCCAAGAAGGAGGAAATAGTACCAAATTATTTTTCACAAATCCTATCCATGTAAGAGTTTCTGAGGAATTGTTTTCTTTCTTAAAAGTTCACACAACTCAAAGCTTAACACAAATCAAAAGAATAAAAATGAAAGCTGGACAGGGACACCTCCACTAGAGCAGGTTGCTCATAGCCCCATCCAGCCTGGCATTTAACACTTCCAGGAATGGGGCATCCACAACTTCCCTGGGCAACCTGTTCCAGTGCTTCACTACCCTCATAGTAAAGAATTTCTTCCTAATACTCATCTAAATCTCCCCATCTAAACCTCCAATTTAAAACCATTACCCCTTGTCCTGTCACAGAGTCCCTCTGCAGCTCTCCAGTAGGCTCCCTTCAAATATTGGTAGGCTTCTTCCTCAGAAGCAGTAGGCTCCCTTCAAATATTGGTAGGCTTCTTCCTCAGAAGCCACACAACTGTGTAGCTGCAACATCTATATTGTAGCACAACAGAAACAATTCCTACCTGATAAATTACGTATAACTATAATAATTCACTGCCTTAATATCCTGGAAGAATTGTGCCTTAGAACCCCACTGAAAGTCATCAGAAGCCTCAGCTGTTGGGTGAGGATGACTAAGTTCCTTAGTTCACTCCTAGGTCCCAATCCCCTGATCAGCTACATAACACGTGTTACTTCACACACAGGATCTCTTTTGCTGCTAACTAACCCTTAAAACGAAACCTGAGCTGCACCCTGAGAAAAACTCCACCTTAAAGGCCAAACATTTACAACCATATTGGATTCCTCTGCTTCCACTCAGCACGGAGCTCAATACTGCCCTCTTATCAGGTTCACACAGCCCTGGTGCTGAGCCCCAGGGCACACACCACGTACCTCCAGTGTCATTCTACACAAATGCTACTCGTACCTTCACTATCATTCCATGCAAATGCTACTCAGGCAAGCAACAACACAGCCCTCATGAGTTCCGACACTTTGAACTGAAAACCACAAACCAAAGTAATGGTTGAAGGTTCAGAGTGCCCAGCAGTGACTCAAACCAAGCGTTAGCCAGCGTGTGTGCATTCAGTATGCCCCAGAGTAAACCCACCCAGAACCAGGTGGATTTGAGCTATCCCACATCCCAAAACCACTTTGCCTTGAGGTGAGGAATCGCTCCTTCTGATAAAACCCACGGGTTTAATCTTCCAATTAAACGATGAGCAGAAATCACAAACATCAATCCAAGCTCTTCAGAAAATCCATAGGAACTACACTAACTTCAATGAAGACAGTTAAACAGTTGCTGAAAAGCCACCCATAATCACTCTGACTTCCCTAAACAGGCTGTTTTCCCAATCCCCATGTGACTGGAAGTGAGGCAGTTTGACCCTGGAGCCACCACCTTTCAGCCAGCCAGATTAATCATGCTCTTTACACCTGGAGGGTGTTTAGTTCCCAGCCCAGCTGAGATCCTTACATTCCACCCCGTAACAAACATTGGTAACTCCTGCTCTGGCTACAAGGTGCCATCCGTGGATGCAACTGGGACCAGCAATGTGCAGACACTATGTTCAGCTGCAGTCCTCTGCCTTGGGCAAAACCAGTTTACCCATCTGGAACAGAGCACACCTGTTGTTAGTTAATCCCCTGTTGACAAATTACAAAAGGGAGAGTAACAAATACATAGTTATTGAAAATACCATGGTTTTGGCATGACTTACTTCATAAAATCCTGGAACCTAAATGGATTAGAAGTTTCTATCAAGAGTTTCACCAGGATGTTGGCTTGCTACTAGTGCTGACTTCCAAAATAAAGATATGGATCCCAAGGCATATTTAGATTTCAGAGACATGAGCATCCTCACAGCACTCACACTTTTGAGAAAAAAAAAAAAAATCCAAGGCTGGGTATGAGCAATATAAAGGCTGTTCCATTTGCTTACTACTAATATCTATCTTGTAACATTAGAAAGCACTTTGAGAAAGCCTTGAGCATACAGATTATGCAAGTTTATTTTGTTCTCTCGTGCATAGTTTGCTTGCCATCTAGTGGACACAGCATATGACACAGGATATGAATTCAAGTAAGCACACACTTTCATCAAGAAATTAGCAGTCACAAAATGTGTGGATATAACAGTTTTATTATATTTCAGATATATTTCAAGATAATATTTCAATTAGCAGTAGAAAAAGATTAGCATTGCTAACAATACTGCCTATTCGATTCCCCTGAATGCCAAATTTTCTCTAAATCCTAGGCAATCTCAGAAAAAAGCTTTTAAAAAAAATGCATTCTTCTATAGGATACATTCTTTCCAGTCTCAAAAAAATAAACCACAATTAAGAAATCAGATTATAATTCATCTTATAAATATTGCCAAAATAATTTGCAACATGAGACAATTGAGACACAAAATACAAAGCATTCATCTCCGAGTCAAAACCACCATCCTGAGTTTAGGCTGAAGAAAAAAAACAAGTTCATAAGAAGTATTTTGCATCTCCTTGGTTCCCCCTCCCATAAAGTACAGTGAAATAATTACATGTTTAAATTAAGCATTTGATTAAGCATCTTCCTTGATCAAAGAGCTCAGTATCTTCTGTGGCTCTGAGTTACAGCTTATTTGAACTGAAAACAGCTCAGGACAATAAAGAGCAGGGAACAACGTGATTTTGTGCTCACTTGCACCAGTTTCAAAATGGAGTCAATCCATTTAAGTAACCAGAGCTGAACCTTCAAAAGCTGTATATACTTCTTTCAAATTACACTTTGTGTGAGCTTGAATGCACTTTTGTATTGTCAGCTTGAAGGGAATTAAAATACTTGAAAAATTCCTTATAACTGTCAGAAAACAAAAAAAATATCTACTGATCAGAAAAACAAGCTGATAGAGTCGCTTTCATTTCATATACAGAAAATTTTATTCTGGCTCTAAATGTTGTTTGATACCACTAAATAACACACTGTGTACATGGGTTTTTTTCTTAATCAAGTTAAATGTCTGCTAATGACCACAGGGAAGGAAAAAGACCACAGCTGGCTATATCATGCATATGCAATTGTTGCTCAGCCGCATTTTATGTAATTAGTTACAGTCATATTAAGCTATTTAAAACATATGCTATAGATTTAATGATGAGCTGACATTAATGGGTCATTACAGCATGCTTAAATGGTTTCCAAATAATATTTGTATATGCCACTGACATGCAAATAGAACACTTTCAGAAAACAATCATGCATAAAAATATTACTGATTCACCCAAAGGAATATTTCTGAGTATATACTTTTTCAAATACTGTCTCCTACAATGCTCTAGAGGATTTTCTTCACTTGCCAGTTACAGGTTGTTTCAAATAGAACTTGAAATTTGAAAAAAAAAATTGTTAATTTTTTCACATCATTTAACTTTAAAAGAAAACTTCCTTTGGGTACCTGCTCCCTCAGATTTGAATGCCAGCCTGTTAGGGAGGAACATCCTTTCATGTATCAGCATAAGGTAAAACAAAAGCAGTAGTACCCCCACACAGCCTGTCTTCACAGTGGTAAAAAGCCCCTCAGACAACAGGGGAATAAGCAGTGCAATTCCTCATCCCATGCTCAGGCAAGCAGCTACATCACATTTGAGAGGACTGTTTGTATGAGCAAACACAGCTTAGTGAGAGCATAAATTGTGGATCTGGGCCCCAAATAACTCACTATGCCTATAGGATAACGTTAGAAATTGGATTATTACAGAAAAGCGGCTAATACCATAAATATCAGAAGTCTGCAAAACTTTACCTGGGAGTATAAAGTCTCATAAAACCCTCTCTCTGCCCAGCGTTTTAGCTGTATTCAAGATAACACTCTAAGCGCCCACTTTTTTCCCCAGAAGGTAAATTGTAGTTCCAAAGGTATAAACACCTCCACGTGCTTGAATTAAAACAATTTTACAGCCCTCAAAAGCTGATAACAACCTCCTCCCACACCAGAGTCCACCATCTAGGGTTCTGGTCCAAGTCCAGTTTTTGTGGCAGGCCTGCCAAGGCTTTATTGCGGCAGTAAAGCAGGGGAAGCGGAGGGAGAGACAGCCACCAGGAGGGTGTCCAACGTGTAAGGATGGCGATTGGCCGCATGCACTCAATACCTACCACTGTGCCTGAGTTTTAAACACCCAAGGTTATGAAATTCCCACAAAGTCCTTCAAGATAGTGCTGGCATTGTATTATCAGAAAGATATTCCGGTTAGCATACTTTAAATTAATCGCACAATCTCTGGACAATTTATGGTCCACAAAAATTTACAGCTCAGCCCGGCTCCCCCGCCCTCCCCCTGCCACGCAGGCCTCAGAGTCCCTTCACAGAGGAAAGATGACTGGGGGCACTGTTATTGGCGTCTATTTAAAGGAAAGAGAAAATTCAAGCGTGTGGCAGGAAGCTCAGGTGGTGCCCTGACCAGGACTGAGGAGAAAGAGACGTTTGTCCCTGCCTGAGGGGCCCCGAGGAAACCCCCGCCTCTCCCTGCCGTGGGGTGCTGCGGGAGGGAGCGAGGGGACGGCCCCAGCCTCACCAGCACCGCCGGGGCCAGGCAAAATGGATTCTGACAAGACTAATCAATCAGTTCTTACAGAACTCTCGCTTAATTGCTGGGAGGAAAAGTTTACCTCGCACTTCGCTGGACACCTACACCAGAGCTGCCTCCAGCAAAGGCGTCCCCGGGGCCGGGGAGCAGAAGCCCGGCAGGCGCTCGGGCGGAGGAAGAGGCGGCGGCAGCAGCAGCAGCCCAGGTAGGGGGGCGCGGCCGCCCGCCCTCTCCACCGAGGCGCGGTACGGTGCGGTGAGGCGACCCGCGCCCGCCCAGCCCGTCCTGCCGCGTCAGGAGCCGCGGCCGCGCAGGCCCCGCCCCAGCGGCCCGGCCCGGCCGGTTCCACAAGTTTTTGACAGTTTCTCGGCGGCGGAGGGAGAGCTGAGGCGGCGGCGCGAGACGGGGACGGGGCTGGGGCGCGCTCCCGAGGACGAAGCTCTTGCCAGCGGCCGTTCCCTCCTTGTCCCCCCATCCAGCACCATGTCCCGGGACCCCGAGGAGGTGAACCGGCTGACCGAGAGCACCTACAAAGTGAGTGTGGGCCGGGGCTGCCGCCGCTGCCTCACCCGGGGGATGGCGGCCACCTTTGCCCCCGGGGGTGGCTGAGGCGGGGGCCGCCGCTCCAGCGGGGGGGGCTGAGGGCGAAAGGCAGAAACTTTGAGGGGTTTGTCTGTGGTTTGGGGTTGGTTTTTTTTTTTTGTTTTGTTTGGGGGTGTTGTGGGGTTTTTTTTTCTGTTTTCCTTCCTCGTGAATGATCTCGCCCGCCCCGAGCAGTCTCTGAGGCAGGGGGACTGGCTGCTCGGTGCTCCGGCAGGGCTCGGGCGGGGCGGCGGGGGCTCGGGGCCGCGCTGGCGGGAGGAGCGGGCTCCGCGCACCGGGGCCGGGGCCGCGGTTGGGCCGCTCCGGAACGCGGCAGAGGCTTCAGCAGCGGCTCGTCCCTCTGAGCGGGCTCAGCCGTCCGGTGAGCCTGGTTCCGCGGTGTGTTGTGGCGATAAGGTGTTGGAGATCGTGGGGCTTGTGGTCTTGGGCTTAAACCGCTTCTTCCTGCGGGCCGGAGCCCCGGCGTGGCTTAGCCCCGAGCGGGGCGCCGTGCCCGCCCCCGGGTGCTCCCCGCGCTGCCCCCCGGCCCCGGCTGCCCGGGGCGTCACTGCTCCGGGGCTTGTAGACTTTCCAGAATGCCTCGTTGTTTGTAGATCTAAAAATATTTTGTGTATTCGCCACTTGTTTAACTTTCTCTCTCTCTGAACTCAACCCTTCCAGAACGCACCGATTCTAGTTGGGAAAAATTCCCTTGAGAGTCAGGGCTTTCGGCTGGGTGGCAGCGTCAGCGCTGGATCTGTAATCTTTCTGTACAGTCTGTCGTACTAGAAAAAGCACTTAAACTTGCAAATGCATTTAATCACGCAAATGAGCACAGTTGCAATGCATTTGCAGCTCTGAGCCCAAAGGGAGGCTTTCTGGGGAATTGTTATCTTACTATTTACTAAATCTTACTGTTTCCTATCAAATGTTTGCATATTTTTGAAGATGATGTTATCATTTAAAGGTCTCTAGAAACATTTACTGGAGTATTCTGCTGTTTGTTTTGCTTTTCCCCAACACATAAGTCAATTTCTCTACCTAGTCCAGTTCTATTGGTGTCATGCTGTATTTGCTGTTTGCTTTCTTTGGACTTAGATATCCAATTCATGCAAAACTAGTGAAAAAAAAAAAAAAAGAGATTCCTTGGCTATAAATTTTGTCCTCTGGAATTGGTGTGGGTCATCTTAAACGGTCTGGTGCTTTTTGCTATCAGTTACGTTCATGGCAAGGTCAAAAGCAAACATAAATTCCTTTTTCTCCCAAGAGCAGCCTGTAAATAAAGGCTGGCAGAAGAGAAACCTGGGAAGTTGACTGTTTGGCTGTGCTGACAAAGGAATGTCCTACCCTGCCTATTGACTTCCAGAACGTAGCTAAATCAGTTTTACAGAGGAGAGAGAAGAAAATCTCATGTGTGTTTTAGTGGATATAATATAAAATAGGCTTTAAAGGAATGACAGACTTCTAAATAAGCACTGCTTTCCTTGTTATTCAATACTTACTTCTTGGGAAAGTTTACCGTTTTGTTTTTTAAACTAATTCAAAGGGATACTTAGGACTGAAACAACTAGCAAAACACAGAAATGTGAAGTTAATGTTGACAGTGTGATGAAATGTCTTCTGGGTGGGTATTTTGGGAGCTCTGGTGTGTTGCATCACACAGCTGGTACTGGCGGGCCTGGAAACACTCCTGCCCTGCCCTCATTAAAGATTGAAACTTTATCCGGATAAGGTATAAAAGGCTGCTCCAGCTAGAGAATGGATTCTGGGTCTACTTCAAAGCAGGTATTTCTGTATCACGCTATTAAAAAATAGTTCTTTACCTCTCCAGGGCAGAGAGCCTGTGTGCCCAGCATCTGCTGTGGCTAATTGCAGCTCCCTCTTCTCAGCCCAGGGAGCACCCCTTTGTGCTGTGCTTCCCTCTGCCCGCTGAGCCCCTCGCCTTCCTGTGACTGCTCGTGTCACCGCTGCGCTCGCTGTGTGCCATCCTCCCAGCACGGCGCAGAACAGAGCGACAGTCGGGAGCAGTGTTTGTGTCTCTCTAACAGTAAGGAGAAAGGCCTGGTTTGGGGAAACACGTTGAGTGTTGTGGAGTAGTGGCATCTGTGTGCTGTAGGACCAAACACAGGCTTTCCACTTCTCAGAAAAAAAAAATAAACCAACTTTTGAGTGACCTGGAAAAATGAGAGAAAATGAAATTGAATGCCTTGCTTGTCTGTTTTCCTTTTTTTTTTCTCACAGTGCTAATCCATTGGATTTATTAAATACATAGTAACCTGTGTTATCCAAAGCTTCAAAATATACTTACAGAAGTCATCAGGTGGCTAAGTAATGCCCTTGTATTTTTATCTTACTCATCCTTTTTGTTGGCAACAACATCGGAAAGTGAATACCTCAACATTTTTTAGGTGGCCTGACTAAATAAACAACATAATCCACAAATACGTGCATGTGTGCACACAAAAATCAAGGCTGACATTTACTCTTTATGTAATACCTGAAGAATCACTTTAATGCACGATAGGAATGGCACGTGCAAAATGAAGCCCGAGGGTGTGGGAGCCCATGGGTAAAGGGCCAGAGTCTCCCTCTTGCCAAGGAGGTGCCCTGGTGGGACACTGCCCTGTCCCTGTGTGACCCCCCTCACACCGACCATGTCCATCCGGCACCCCTGGAAAGTTGTTCTCACTGCAGCTCGTGCAGTTGAATTTTATCTTCTGTGTGTGGGGAGACTTTGTCACCCGTCCGCAGTGCAGGGGAGAGCGGAGAGAAGAGGAAGGAGCCGTGTTACAGACCTGTGGTCCCTCTGTGTGGGCTGGGGGCCAGGCAGCAGCTCCCACACTGCTCCTCAGGCTTCCGGAGCTCTCCATAATAGCGTGATAGCTGTAATTCGTTGCTCTCGGTAATCTTGGGTTTTAAAGACCTGTTTCTCTGTATTTGAGAAAATCTTACCCAGAAATTTTGATTATTAATTGAAGTGTAATTTAAAAATACCCCACAGCTTTGTTCAGTGGAGTGTTGTGCTCTTCTGAGGGGGATGCAGAATTATTCTGTTAGGCTATATTGTTTTATCATGGAAATATATCTCATAAATTCTGTTTTAAAACCCTAAATTCCATGTTTCCATATTTTAAAAAGACTTGCATTTAGATTAAACTAACAGATCTATGTACCAAAACTGAAGTTGACCTACAGTCCTAGCCCATGCTGCAGTAAGGCTGTTGGTTTGCATCACTGAAATATAAATCCGATTTGTTCGAAGAAGAGTCTTTGGGGAGTTTGTGTGTGTGTAAAGTCCAGTTCTATTTTAGAGCAAATTATCTATTTCAAGCTTGCTCAGAGTTATGCCTGGAGTCTATCCTGGGTCATGTGTTCATAACCTGAAAAAGTTTGTGTTTGAAACAGACTGATGGATGATGTATTAATGTTTCTCTCAAACAAGAAATGTTCCATCAAGCTGACTAATAATTAGTCATAAGAATTAGTCTTTTTGACTGAACACTGGCATACTGATTTATTTTTTCCTTTCTGTTAAACCTGGTTTAAAACAATATTAAGCTGAGTTATAACTGAGAGAGCCTAATGTGAGATGTGTTGAGGGCTTAATGGTGCTCTTGTGAGAACTGCACTGTGGGTTTCAAAAGCTGAAGTGCGGTAATGTACAAAATGCTTCAAGTAGAGCAGAGCACGGAATGACTTGCTTTCTGAATCTTCTCAAGTGGATTCTCAGACACAGCCTGGTGACACAGAAGATTTTTTTTCCAAAAACTTAATTTCATTGTTTTCTAAATTGAGGAATAACAGTCTAAGTTAATAGCAGCTGTACAAAGGTTAGCAGTGACTAGCCACGGTGACGGTGACGTGAGTAGTGTTAGACATCAGGATCTACTTTTCTGTGCTAGTTTTATAATTTCAGATTTCCACCCAAATACATTGTTATCCACTCTTGCAAGAGTGCCTGCAGGATGTAAACTCGAAACTACAGGGAGTCTCTGCGTTTCTGAGTTTATTCATACCTGCTGAGCTATTGTTCTGCGAGGTGTGTCTTTAAGTAAAGGCAAAGCAGAGCATTTACAGGAAGGCACTTTTACAATGGTTGTCATTTGTTTTGAAGATTAAGGCTGTTTATATGACTATCAGGAACTGCTGAAGATATAATACCTGTAGACAAGGAGTGGAAATACACAGCTTGTTCCTCTTCAGTCAGCTCCTGGTCGGTTAACTCATGGTGGTTTCCTGGGGTGAAAGGCACACAGCAACTTTCTTATTTGGATTATAGGGGGGTTTAAGGGCTTGAATGACTAGAATAGGTTTTTCTTATGCTTTTCCTTGGAAGGTCACTTTTACCAACTCTAGATTTCTCTGCATAAAAAGATGTTTTCAGTTGCCTATTTTGAAACTGCTTCCCTTTATTTCCATTCATCCTAAATAATAGAAAGCTGTAGGATCTGATCATGTGCCTCCTCTTCTCTTCCAGTTAATTATTCTGTTCATGAGAGGTAGTGTGTCACTAGAATATAGGACACTAGATTGACAATTAGGAGGCCTAGTTTGTGTTCCTCGCTGCACAGGCAGATGATGTGTTGTTGTGAACTACTTTGTCTCTCCCAGCTTTTTTCTTGCTTTGTGATGTCTATTGGGATTAAGACAAAACTTTTATTCCTATGTCTTTGTACAGCATGGCAGAGAAAAAGTTTAATGTTTTCTGAGACTTTTGACAATTTTAAATTAGTGGTTCTCTCTATCAGAAATTTTTTTTTTTTTTTGCTTCTCTATTGCTGTTTTCCTAGAAGTTTGAAGATCTGGAATAGTTTGTAAAGTCATACATTAAAGCCAGAAATCAATATTGCAAGACCAGTCATTATAATGTTACCATTAGAATTTTTGAGTAAGTGTCAGTCAGGGTTTCACTCCCTAAATTCTTGCTGCAAGGAGCAGGGTAAGCAGAGACAGCATCTGTCTTCCAATAAAATTATTTTCAGTATATAGTGGCAGTTCAAGGTGACATTGGGATTCTTTCCTGCCACGCACACACACACACACACAGCTTCTAGGTCAGGTACATCTTTCTTCTCCCCCATATCCCTGTAATACAGCATCAATAGCTTAAGACAAGACTTCAATTCACCCGTTTTTCCTTATGATTCACTGTCTCCTTACATGCCAACAGACATCTTCAGCACGGTGCTGGGAAGAGAGGGCAAAAAGCTGGAACAGGAAGAGCCAATTTACCCCCTGGACCAAACGCCTGAGAGCTGTGCTGCCCGAGCTGGGGGCCAGCGGGGGCACGGCAGCGTTTGGAGTGGGAAATGAAAGAGCTGGGGAGGAAGGAGGGATGTTCCCAGGCTCCAGAGCTTGAGAATCCCTACTGTGAGGTTGCTGGAGTAGCCCTCGGCACTGTTGGCCCAGCCTGAAACACAGTTTCCAAATGATTTCTGGATGTGGTTTGGAAGTTAACACAAATCAAGGGCCTGGGGACAGTAGGTAATTTGCTTGCAATGATGGTGTTTGGGTGGATGAGGGTTTAATGGTAGAGACCAGAAACCAATCCCAGTTGCATTTAATTTGTACAGATAAAGCCAGCGGGGATAGGTATTGTTCTGTGTCTGCTTCTGATAGATACTGTATACACTATATCAGCATCAGAACTTAATAGTTTTGGGGGTTTTTTCATGCCTTTTACTCAGTATGACTGTTAAAGTATTATTGGTGAAACCTGGAATTAATTCTTTTCTTCGCATTTAAAATTGATTGGAGTTCAGGTATAGCACTACGTTTGAAAAATGATAATAAAGTCCTGAATGACCTTGCCTAAAAATGAGGCGTATGATGGTATTCCTGCTCTTTCTGAGTTCATGTAGGTACTAAATATAAATATTTTCCTTCTGTTAGTAGTGTAACAAGGTAAACTTGGTACTATTTCACTCATCTTGTATTTCTTGTAGACACAACATGTAAGTTTTGAATTCCTTGAACTTGAAAGTTCTACTGTGTGAGCAGTGTCTATAAAGATGTGAGTTGTGTCATAAAAATAGTAAGAATAACAGAATGATGTCTTCAGGTACCTCATGGTCTTCCTTCTGTGACAATAAAATTTTAGAGTCCTGTCACAGCTGAGGCAGATTCTGGGAAAAGGTGGTCTAGAATCTGCAAAAAACTTCTAAGGTTCTCCTCTATGGAAATATGGGGCTTGTATTTTTAAAAGAAAATATTCATTACCAAATTGTTCCTGAGACTTAGCAGCTGGTATTATATGAAATCGTATTTTGTAGGAAAGAGAGAAAAGAAAGGATTAGGACATTGTGGTTACTTGACTATTCAGTGACCAGGCACATGGGGCCAGTTCTAGAGTACTTGTTCAGAGGTAGTTATTTACATACATACAGAGGGGGTTTGTTAAACAAATGCTGTGTCTGTAATTCAGATGGTGATTCTACCTGAAGAAACCAACCAGCCACCAAATAGGTGAAGCTCTGAGGGCTCTCTTCCTAATTTACTTAGCATTCTTCAAAAGTTAATTTCAACAGCCAGTACTTTAGCTACAAGTGTTTGAGACATCTGAAAGGGCATGGTGTTGGGGAGTGAATAACTAGTGTGCTTACAGCAGCACGCCAGCTTTGCTTTGCTTTGCTTTTACTTTTTTGTCAGTGCTCATAACAAGATAAAAGTAATTTTGGAATATTGATGGGGGGGTAAAGTGGAAAGTTGTCTTTGATCAGAAAGAGGGAAACTGAAGCTTTCCTATGAGCAAGGACAACTCAAACTTAGTGGGTCACTTTCCTTTTTGGACTGGACAGAAGCTTTTCCTCCTTTTTTCTTCACAACTTTGGCAACATTCAAATTTGTCTTCATACTCTATCATTTAACTTATTTTCTACCTTTTGCAAAAAGACTTGAAACTTTTCTGTTTAATGCTGTAGCTGTTTTCTTGCGCTGTGGAACTGCCAGTCCCAATTTCCACCACTTCATCAGTTTACAGAATTTACTAGGTATGAGGGTAGTCATGCTTGGAGCTGCTGGAGTTCAGATTCTGGTGGTTTCAGCCAATAATTGTATTTAATAGCCAAAGGTGCTGCAGAGGATCTTTTTTTTTTTTCTCCTTCTATTTAAATAACGTTTTCATTCTCATTTTCTTTATGAAAGAACTACAGCATTGTACAATAAAATGCAGCATTTTTCTAACTTAAAAAAAGACCAAAATCCAAACCCCAACTAACTTCCCTGAATGTGCCTTCCCTGAATCCGCAGTAAAGTGCTTACTCATCCCCTGATCAGATATCTGGTGAATTTCTCTTCTGTTTTAACTTTTCCCAGCATTTTTATTTTTTTTTCCAGCGCAGGGCAGTGGGGAAGAACTCAAACTTTGAATTATTGTCAGAAAGTTTGTGTTATTGTCTGACTTTATAAAACAATTAATGGATAAAGGTTTTTCTCACATTCTCGTTTCACCACTGCCCACCAGAAAAGAAGGACCTGTGCAAACTCTGATCACATACTTGACATCCATGTTTCCTTTTTACCTCTACTGAAATAGAGGTTTTTCCTGTTTGTTGATCTTAAATGCTCAGTTTCTTCTCCCTTCCATCCTTTGCTACCCTCTTCCTCCCAAGCCTTCTATTTTTTGTCTACATGTGGACTTTCCAGTTGTATGTGTGAAAAACAAGCTAGAGCAGAGTGACACTCACACACACGCTTCATCCACAGCTGAGTTTTCTTGGTTATAACAGATTCTGGTTTCTTTTCTCTAGAATGTTATGGAACAGTTCAATCCAGGGCTGAGGAATTTGATAAATCTGGGGAAGAATTATGAAAAAGCTGTTAATGGTAAGTGTTCTGGGTGCTAACTTCAGAAAGAATGTTTCATTTTCATTTAAATATATATATTGGGTATGAGGGTTGTGTACAAGCTTAATTTCAAAGTTGAACTTTGGATGTGTTTAATTGGGGGGGGGGGGGGGGGGGGGGGGGGCGGGGAGGGGGGGAGGGGGGGGGGGGGGGGGGGGGGGGTGGGGAGGACAGAGAGGGAGGGAAACCAAACCAAAAAGTGCTAACACCCAAATGTATGTACTTTCTCCCCTTTTGTGCGTTTTTGGATGTGTTTTTGTTTGTTTGTTTTCCTGAAAACAAACAGTCCTGAAACAAACTGTCCTGAAAAGTTGCATCCCAGCCACTCATGTACAGAGTGACAAGATAAACTGAGTGTAAATTGTAAATAATCCACATTAGAATAATAATATAAATGGGGGAAAAAAACCCCACAGTTATGTAAATTAGATGTTCTCTTTTTCCCCCTGGCACTATCTTCCAAGGAGATTTTGGGTTCTTAGATCTGTTCCACTCACCCCTACACACCCCTACACCGCGTCACCCTGCCAAGAGAACTAACTGCTTGCATGGGGAACGGTTGCAGCAGTGGAATACTATTTTTTTTTTCTTATCCATACGAAACCTGATGGTAGCTTTTTAATGGAGGCAAAATTGGAATTAATAAATCTGAATCTAAGGATTCAAAAGTCTCAAACTTTTAAAAATGTGGTTGGTTGCTTCCATGCTGCACTTCGCAGGGACTCTCGGAGACTGGGCTCCGATTCCCAAAGCGTATGTGGCAGGACCTGTTACAGCCTGCTCTGTCTCACCTCTGCAGACCTGCTGAGCTGCTTGATACCATATTAAAGCAATGTAAAATCCCTCTCGTTTTGCCTCCTTCAAGTCTGTGGCATATCTTTCCCCTGCATGTAATCGAGTCCTCTGAGAAATGGGATACTGCAGAGGCAGTGCATAGCCAAATAGACCTTGAAATCTCTCTTCATGCAAATTTTAGACTGGGCCTGAGAAAAAAGATAAACCCAACGCCTGCTGGAGATGAAAATAGGGAAGTGTTGACTTATTTACAGCAGTAATGCCTAACGTGGTGGATTAGCACTGTGGTTACCTAGTACCTGGCCTTGGGGATTATAGGGAGTACCAGAAGTAATAGCGTGTTTTTGTGTTTGGCTGAACGACTGTTATACCGGGTTCTGCTTTTCACATACTTTACTGTCGATACGTTACATTGTGCCTCTTGTCTTTTAATTCAATTTGTTGTCAGTAACTCACAATGTAACTGTGCACAGCAGCACTGGAGAGGCTGAGAGGTATTGTGTTTGAGCTAGTTTGCCTTTGAAGAGTGGTTGATAAAGCATGTCTAGTGTGAATGCTTAATTTCAAATGAATAAATGTTTACAGTCTTGCAACAACTGTTGAGAAACTACATTAAAATAATCTTT
Source organism: Scolopax mira (assembly GCA_004320125.1). Taxonomy (NCBI): domain Eukaryota; kingdom Metazoa; phylum Chordata; class Aves; order Charadriiformes; family Scolopacidae; genus Scolopax; species Scolopax mira. Next base: position 547,868 of record BJBW01002696.1, read on the forward strand.
GGGCTCTCATAAATTGTTAATCTTTTCTCTGTAAGTTCTGAGTGGTATAAATAGATAAATAGAGAATAGATAAAAGGAGTAAATATTCTGTGACTAAACAAATCCTTTGCAGCTTTCCAAACAAGTCAGAGTAGGCTGACAAAGAACATAATACTTACAAGAACTTCTGATAGATTTATAATGTATTTGTATACTTTTTGAGGATAAAAGGTCAAAACTCCTTTCCTGCAGCAGCAGTTTATTAGCCATAGTGCTGGTGAAGAGACTATATGAGTGGAGATTCTGCATTAGCTTGATTAGCACAGGAGAAATAACAAGTTTTCTTCCTTTTTGTTAGTGCCTGTATTAGGATAAAAGATTGATCGGGGCTATCTGGGGAAAACCTTGGTGTTGGAATGGCATAAAATGTTTGTGTGCGGGTGACATACTGCTCCGGGGGCAGCAGCAGGAGAATTGTGCTGTTGAGAACGTTTGAGTGACCAGCACCCATGAGACCCAGCTTAGACAGAAATTACTCTTCTGTAGTGCAGCACAGCCTCAGGAAGAACCTTTGTTTCATTTGGAGGAGTTTCAGGCTTCTCAATGAACACAGTGTTAGGTAACCAATGTCACCGTTGCTAGTAAAAACTATAAAATACAGACATAAAATACGGTAATTGGCAATTATTTTGTCTCAGCTCATCTAAAATCAATGGTGAGAGTCTGCTTGGCTTCTGTGTCAAGTTAAAAATGTACTACTTAAAAAAACTATGAAGACTTACTTCAAAAAGTATTTTTCACTGCCCTTTGCAACAAAAACTTGCCAGTTTGTCCCTGTTTCTTTTCTTTGAGGTGTGCAGGCCGGTTCTAGATACTGTGAAGACTCGAGGCAGCCACTGCGTGGTGTGGATCTGCTACAGACATAATTTTTTTGTCACTGCTGGCTCCCCCTAGTCTGAACCTTGATGTTTCCCTGTTCATTCCAGGAAAACTGTCTTTGCTCTTTAAATCAGCTGTAACCAGGAAATTATTAACTGAGAATAACTGAAACTTCAGTGATGTATTTTACGATTTTATTGGTTCCTGTAAGACTGGAATTGAAGTATAAACAAAAGGAGGGGAACTGTCCTGGGGGAAAAAAAGATGAACATCCAGGTATTAACTAGGGTCTGTCTCTTTGGTCAGGAACGTTAAACCTTCAGGTTTCTTCTTAAACTGGACATGCATCTCGTGCCTGAGGTTTTTATGGCTTGGGATACAGATTTTTCTGCTGTCCCGAGTTTAGTGACGAAGAAGAAAGTAGCACTTTCCTGGAGTGTCAGAATAACTGTCTACAGAACTTATGTGTATCCACGCTCATTTTCCATGTCTGTCCAAGAAACCAGAGGTCTTCCGATGTTTTAAGCTTACTGAGTTGCTGAACAATGTGATTCATAATAGTCTCAGGAGCACTGACTGTATGTTGAAAATTGAGAAAAAAATGGTAAATGGGTTCTCTCCATACCCTGAGCATCATCTCTCAGAGACTTAATTTTTGAGGTTTTAGCATTTAAGGCCTAAAATTTCCCTAAAGTGGAAAGGTTGATGTTTTTATGTAGGATCGTCAAATTTCAATGTATTGTTTTGACCAGAAATCATACTTGTCATTGCAGTGTATGGTGGTGTAGAGTGTTATCCATCAGGGTAACTATGTCCTGAGCAGTGGCTTACAGCTAAGCCTGCCCACTGGGTGCTGATTGCTCTTGGACATGCAGGAAAGTTGGATCTAAATCACAGGCTGAGACTTCACTCATATTCTCTGGTGTCCTCTCTTTGTCACCAGGTTCACACAGTGGCAGGTGGCACAGGGACTTGTGTCAGTTTCTTTGATAGTGGGGTTTCCTTATTGCCATGGAACCCTCTCCTACTGTGTGCCCTGGATTACAAAATTTCATAGGATCATAGATTAATGAAAATAGAAAGTAATTTGGGGACTTTTTTAACACTTATTTTCTCTTCTTCTCCTTCCTCCAAGCTATGGTAGTGGCTGGAAGAGCATATTATGATAGCCTTGCAAAGATTGGAGATATATCAGCTGATTCACCAGTTTCTAAAGAATTAGGTAAGTGAAATCTCTTTTTTTAATTCCTTCAAAATATAAACTTCATTTTTGTTTTCCTGATGGCAGTTAGCAGAACTAATATGAAGTAGAGAAGAATTGGGAAGAATGTGTTTTACCCTTAAGTAACGCATAGATGGAAGGGATTAGATTTCCTCAAGGTTAACTATTTCTCAAGATATGCTTATAATGTTTTGACAAAATCACCTTTTATTTTTAACTTTTGTGAATGTATTTATGCCTGTGCATTCAAAAGTACGTATTTTTTTTAAGTTTGCATAATTTTATAGTAAATAAATATGGAAAAATATATAGCTTGAGTTTTAGTACAGAAATAAATGCTGAAATATGCCTGCAACAGAATATCAGAATGAGGAGTCTTACTGTTCAACAGCAATTCTAAACCAGAACAATTTTCTGGGTGAGTTGCATCGTGAAGAGTTTAGCTGTACTTCACTATTTTTGTTGAAGGATATAACTAAAAGTTCTCAGCTGCATTATCTTTATTTTCTAGTAGAGTTTTTGAAAGAGAAGCTGTAGAGTCAAAGATGCACTACACTTACATTAATGTAAAAATAACCCAAGTTCTGTCCTTTCCTGAAAATAATTTCTGAATTTTTGGAAGCCCATCGCCAGCCCTGTCTGCTTTGGCTGGCATTGAAATGACACCGCTGAGTCTACAACAGTCAACTTGTCACCCCAGTTTCTGTAACATTTCTGACAAAAGACTCTAACAGCACTACAAGGCAAAGAAGAGGGAACTATACTGTAAAAGAGGAAACATTTGTTTAAAACCTTCATTTGCTTTTTTGACAAGAAGTAACTTGGTAAAGTGTCTGTCTCTGAACTTTCGGTTATGGGCACTGTAGGACTCTTTCCTAACGTAACATGGATCTGCTCCCATAACTCAGCGTGTTAATTCTGCTGATTAAAAAGGATGGGTTTAGTAAATGTGTTCTTAGTGATTCTGCCGAAGCAGAACGGAGGAGAAGGACTCCCGAGGGGCGTCTGTGGGTTGCCCTGTCCCCGCGAGCGCGTTTGTGCTGTGGTGGAGCCGGGCAGGGGGGGCTGGGAGCGTCGGAACAGCAAACACTGGAGAGCAAACAGTCCCAGGGGTGGGATGTGTTTGCTCTGCCGGGCACACGCACCGGCTGCTGCTCTCACCACAGCACAGCAGCCTCACAGAGGTAGATGTAATGGCCGCGCAGAGTCCTATAAAAATATCAACAGATGCATAATTAAAGCTTTTGCAGTCAAACGGTTGGTCAAATGCATGGAAGTAATCTATTTGTTGAGTCCTGTGACTGTGGGGTATTGTCTGCTTGCTTGCAAATGCAATGAGCTGAATTCCAAGAGTAATTTTTCCCCTATTTCTGGGGACAATACAGAATTATGATTGAAAATACTTTTTTTTTTTGTTCAGCTAAAAATTCTGTTACTGCAGAAAAACCCTTTCTTCTGAAGCAAAACAGCAAGTCTGGATTTCTTCCAGCACACTCTCAGATAGAATAGTAAATTTAGAGATAAGAAAGTCAATGAACATTGGAAAAGGCAGGATAATGTGATTTGGGGTCTGAGGGACATCATTTGCATTTTCTTGAGAAAGTCTTAACAGTTCTGAAGCTGGGCTACAATACTGAGCTATTTAGCAGAGAAACATGATATGCCCCAGATGTCTCTGTAAGTATCTTTGCTTAAAAAGCAACTAAGGAATTTACTGCGCCTTTTAGTATGTTTGAAACATTAGAATGCGTGCTGAGCAGTATTGGATATGTGAGGAATTGATGGAGCTTTGCTGTCATCTGCTCCTTTGTGGGTCCTGTTAACCCCAGTGGAGTTACCACAGGCTCAGACACTGCGGAATTCTCTTCTGGGAGTTCCTTTAGACTTGCCAAAGAACACGTTATTGGCCACCAACAGCTCTATCGTGCATAATACTTGTGTTATTTTTGCCAAAAAAGAGGTCAGTAGTCATCAGATAAGTCTGTGATACGCCTGAGAACTGCTTTGCTGGACTGTACCTGGAGCACGGGGAGGGCTGGCACACCAGTGTCCCGAGAGCACTCTAAAAGGAGAGAGGAGCAGCTTCCATCACGTGGGCCTTCAGCTCTATCCAGGGCTGAGGTTTGCAATATTTCTGTGACGTTTTACTATTTCCTTATTTGAAATTGTATTTGAGGCTCCTTCCTGCATCCTATATCAACTGAAATCAATAGCCACATTCCCACAGACGTCACTAGGAAATCGTAATAATCTTAATATTTAATACTATCCTGGGTTTTCCCAATGAATCAGATAAACCGACAATGACCAAGTGCTAAAGCGTTTTGGAGTGCTTTAATATTTGAGCACAAATTGAAGTACAGTGGTCTGTATTTCCAGTGTTTAGGTCTATGGACAGACAGAAAATGTTAATGTTTTTATTTGAGCAATAAGAAATTGAAACATCCAGCGTAAATATTTAAAGTAATACTTGAAACTTATCTGCTTAAAAACAAACAAGTTGTTCCCGCCCCCCTAGCCCTAACCCTTCCCAGTATAACCCCAATCAGGATGATTGACCTATGGATAGCAAGATTTTATAGCAGTCAGAAATCCACGGTGCTGGTTTTTTTACCTCATTGTGTCCTCTACAGCAAACGTGAAGGGAAAGCATATCTGCTAATTAATTATCTCTGACTCATCTAAAGTGTAGGAGCCTTTTCCATCAGCTTTGTGTTTCACATCAGCCACTAGGTAGTTTTTGGCTGTAAAAGAAGGTGTCAGAAGAAGGTTCCCCCTTTCTCCAATAGTGACCATATTGAGCTGTAACTTTTGCAGATACAGTTCATATTAAAATCAGTTTCTGAATAATGAACAGGGAAATGAGGCAGGAACTGAGGTTTTAGGGCTTTTCTCTAGCAACTTCACCTTTATTAGTAGCAGATGAAAAATAATGTATTATTCTAATTAAATTGTGTTGTATTAAACTTCTTACGCTTAATTATAAAAGGACTACAAGGCTCAAATGGCTAAGACACAATATTCCATACAATTTCAGGAGAGCCTTTACTGGAATTTTGCACTGAGTCATTTTTACAGTTCAAACCCAAACCTGCTGGGTGACCTGGAGCATATTTACTGCCAAGTGTGATGTAAAGATTTGTATCAAAAACACAGTCAGTCTTTCCTTCTCATAAGGAAACACAGAACATGGTCTTCCTGTAAAACAGATACCAGCCCCCAGCAGGGAGGAACAGAAATGGGAAAGAAATAGGGAAGAAAGTTTTAGAAGTAGAGGGTAAAATGCTTAGAGGGCAGGGAAGAAGTGGGTCAAAAAAACAAGTAAAAAATTCCAAAAAGTGTGTGCTTCTGTTGAATGAGAAGAAGGTAACAAGAGTGAAACTGAAATCTAGATATTTCAGTTGATTCAGGGCTTTTGTACTCAGTAGCTTATCTTTCAAGTCTGGTTGAAGCTCTCTGAAATATTTTAATACAGAATAACTTAATATGAGTAAATTGAGGAAGTAGGATAACACACTGCATTCAGAATGCAATCCCTGTGAATAAGGGATAAGTTGATTTAGGTCAACATTCTTTCTAATTTTTTATTTCCCTAAATTTCTAAGCTTGTAGTCCTTCAGATGGCTATGGGCATTTAGGAACATAACCTGAACTACAGGAATTCAGGTAATTCTGCCATGTGGAATTTGCATATCTTCCTTTCGTAGGCACCATTTGGAAATCCCACTGGGAAGAAAAGATAGGAAACAAGAAACCGCACGTTTAAAAACGTTAAGATTTCATACTGTTCAAATCTCAGCATGCCTCATCAGCACAGTGAAACTTGGCGTTTCAGTAATGCACTGAACATCACTTCCCAGAGATACTATTTCAGTGCTCTGTCAGTGGTGTAGTAACTGTCATGTGTTGCTCATCTTGTCTTGCCCAAAGCATGGCTCTATGAGGCTCTGTCTTACTGATTTTTAATGGTAGTATTTCAATAAACTCTCTCTTTTAGTGACTGGCCTTTGCAGCCCTCGCTTGCCCAAGGAGTCAGGGTGTTCTTTCCTGCTCCCTCATTGACTGTTACTTCTCGGATCTTCCCCTCTCCAGCACCTGCAGTTACTGGAACTGCAGCTCAGTTATTATATTGGGCTGTAAATTCCCATTTGTCTGTTGTGTGGCAACGGTATCTACAGCAGTCACCTGCAATTTAGATATGGGCCTGTACCTAGAGCTTGTTGCTCAAGAACTGTAAGTGTAAACTATTCCTTGCTCGTCCAACTGGAAAAAGCCAAATTGCAAAAATAATATTATGTTGCATGGTCTTGACCAGTGGAACTAAATTGCAGAAGTCCAGCAGGTTAAAAGGAGAATCGGAGGAGACGAAATCTCTTCCCTACTCTAAGCAATACTTACAATTTATTTAAAGATTACTCTGTGTTATAGGTATTTATTGTAACAGAATGAGACTACAAATAAACTTATCTGGAAACAGGTACACAAAAGCTTATGTTCATCTACATGCTGAAATGCAAGAATTTGGAAAACTTGGTCTCTTTTCTGGAGAAATTTTCTGATTAAAACCCACTATGGGTAATGTAGAGAAACAAGTATTGCACTGGGATTGCTCTGTGTCATGACACTCTGACTGCAAGTCTTGGGGAGTTTTTCTCCCCACCTCTCTCTGTCTTGTGGCTGCCAGTATTTGAACTTGCTCACAAAATGCAGATCTGTTCATAAAGTGGTGTAATTTTAAAGTTCTCCAACTTTTTGACAGTGTGTTGAGTACAAACTCTCAGTTGTGCAGGGATCCAGTGACACAGGAGTGACGCTGTGCCACAGGAGCTGTGACGGGGATGGCTGGGGCAGGGCTTCTCTAGGCAGATCTCTTGGCGAGCCCTGTGCTTCTCTGCTGCTGGCCACACAGCTAGTTACTGGGGTAACTGCATCTCAGACTGGGGGCCCAGGCCGATAAACCATCAGGCAGGTGAGAGAAGGAGGAGCTGGTTAGTGAAGGGGACTTTACCCAGCATTGGCCATTCTCATGGATCCCCAGGAGTAAGTTAGAACGTTAGAGCTTGAGTAACATCTAACAGGGACACTGAGATCCTTCAGTAACTGTGTTCTAGGGGTCTTTTTAAAGCAAACTATCAATTAACAATCTGATTATAATGTAAATTTAATATTAATGTAATTACTAGTGATAAAGTTCAATCTCTAGAGAATCTTATCTGATTTTTTTTATCCAGTGATAACCACTTCATTTTACATTTGCAACTAAGAGAACCCCTGTGGACTGTTCTCTCTCTTGTGATTTCTGTGTGCAGAAACGAGAGATTTTCTGTATCAGAAATGGAGCTTTAAGTGGCTAAGTCATATAGAAAAAATTTTGGAACTGAATTGGAAAATTCTTGTTTTGCTAAAAAGAACATACCTCCTTGCTGAAAAATTCTTCCTCAGGCCATAACTTAAGGACATAGCATCTTTTTAAAGCACAATCTTGCAAGTATTTGTGATTCAAAGCTGTATATTTCCTTCCTGATGACTAAGCAAAATTGCCCCTTGAGTGGGTAGGTTCCAGAGCTGCAGCTCCACTGCTGCTTCTGCCCCACAGCACCCAATGTCACTCTCCTCACGGAGAGGCCAGGCAGGAAAAGAGAAGATTCTGTGTTTAGGATTAATGTAGCCACTTGCACTTCAGTGAAAAGGAATAAAAAGGAGGGGGTGAGTTGTTGGCTCACTTCAGCACGTACACTGACCCGGCGGAATCTTGTGTCAGGAAGATGACACCAGCACCTCCCTTCACCCCTGGTTAAACTGGAGACATCCCTCGCTTCTGCCCTGTCCCTGTTCTGTGTTAGGAGCAGGCTCCCTTGGAGAGAAAGGCTTGCTTTGGGTGTGCTTTTCTTTTTTCTTTTTGTTTTTGGCACTGCTAAGACTGGGAAACTCGATGGCAGTGGCAATTGCAGTGATTCCTTGCATTCTATTGAATATCATGAAACACATATACTGATAACTTAAGTGTTTATCCTCTCTAGTGCTGGACACCCATAAAGAACTTCAGTTCTTGCTGTTGGGCGTGATTTGTTTGTTCCAGTCCTGCCAAACCCCCTGGATTAGCTCAGCTGTGTGATCTCCCCTCACTAACCAGCAAAGCAGCAGGGCTCCCCCCGGGCAAGCCCAGGCTGGTGCCTGGGTCCCTCTGGGCTGCCGGGTGAGGAGCAGGGGCTCTAGCTCAGCACTGAGGCTGCAGCTCAGCGATGAACAGATGATGTATAGACAGCTTTCCAGGCACTGCCTAACACCAGTCTCTGACATACATACCTTGATGTGTTGCGGGTTTATATGTTTGGGTGAAAAACTAAATGCCTGCAGCAACTTTCCTGTGTGTTAGCAATGGAGGAGCAGGTGGAAAAACAAGCTTGCCACTTTCTATGCATTATTTATATGGCTTACGCTTTTCCTTTTCTTTTTTTTAACATTAAATTTTAGTTACTATGCTTACTGATCATCTGAAACAAGACGAGTGTTTCATGTTAGTTAACATCTGTTCAATAATATAACAGCTTGAAAAAAATTCTAATCTCTGAATTTTTTTTTGCATAAGATCAAAACACCTTGGGAGAGAAAGCGGGGTTAGACCAGCAGACTGAACTTTGCTAAAGCTGTAACAAACTCTTTCAAATATCATGTAAGCTAATATTTTTATTCTGTTTAAAACTGTAAAATAGGAGCATCACACCAAGAACTCAGAGTAACTGGAAATTGTAATGGCCTTGATAATCTCTTCGGTATTCACTCTTGTAAAGTGTTTTGTGGGAATAGCTCATTTATGAGCAGTTCATTGCCCACTTCATAGCATGTAGAGCATGGTATGGATTTTGTAGTACTTCTTAAAATCACCTGTGTCAGCCTGAAAGAATTTGGCATTAATTTTAGTCTAAGTACATTACATTTAAAAAGGAAGTTGATCCTTTGGTTTAACTGTCTGTTTGGAGGTGCTGCTTCGGGGCACTAAGTCTAGCATGTATAGTGGACTCTATTATTTTCTGAAATCTCTTCTTTCCTCCAGTGTAGGTTTGAATCTTTTTCTATTCTTCTCCTTCACCTCCTGCAGTCACCTTCAAAATGGTGGCACTGAATGGTCATGTGTCAATGCCATTTTATAAAATGAACTGCAGAGATTTACTCCTTGCTTCCTATTTCCTGTTCATTCATGCAGTAAGGGAAGGCAGACTTGACCTAGTCCTGTTGATTTATGTGCATACTAATAGTAATTCTATGGATTGTGAGGTTTTTTAAGCATTCTGGAGAAATTGTATTAGAAGCAAAGTACAGGTAGAGCTTGGGAAGCTTCATATTACTCTCTGCTTTTTTTAGGATTTTGTTCTTTCAGACTGAATTCCATTAAGGCTTTTTGCCACCTTTGAAGCATCTGTTGCACAATTAAATCCTTCTGCAATAAATCCTTTCTATGAAAGAACGACAAATCTAACCCATTTGAGGCTTAGTTTTGTTTTGTTCAATCATACTTATTTGTATGCATTCCTTTGGAACGTGCTATTTTACTACTGGCTTGAAAGAACTTTGTTTCTAGCTTTCCCTTCTCGTAAACACCTTCCCTGTGGGCAGGAAGGGCATCCCGTAATGCTGGGACTCAGCCCCTCGCCCTCTCGGTTAATGTAAATACTTCTGTGGTTTCATCTCTAAGACATGGAGTTACCAGACCTGCCCTGAATGCAAAATAGGCCAACAGGAGATAAACCAGCGATATAGTTAAGCACTTTATCCCTTCCCAAACACCTAAGTGAAGAGCCTTGACATTTTTCAAGAGCAACCTTCTCTAAATAAAAGAATATTGAAGTGTATTGTAGGTAATGCAATTAATACTTTCATTGATTCTAATATAGCTATTTAGTCTTTTAAAAATTTAAATGATCTTGTTGGTAGCTGATATTTGAATGAGTTCCATTGTTTCTAACTTGAACTAAGGCTTCTCATCCTAAGAACAGACAGCGTGAGCTGAAGAGATCAGTGAGAGTTGGGTCACCCCACGCGAGCGGGAGCTGCAGTAAGTGCTGCAGAAGTTCTGTGTCCTGCCCTTACACGGGGTATTTCTGTTAGAAATGGCTTTCCTTGGCTTCCATCTGCTGCAGAGACAGTCTTTTAAGGACGTCTTCTCGCTCATGGGATGCTGTCTGTGGAGAAATCACTGGCACACATTTGGGATTAGTGATTTTTTTTTTTTTTTTCCCCTCTTTTGTGGTAACAAAACCAACAGCATTAATGAAATTCCAGTCTCTCTTATTTTCTCAATAGAAAATATGCAACCAACAGGCATGTTTAAGCCTAAAAATATTCCAAAAATTTGTGAAGTTTCTTCTTAAAAGATCTTTCTACCTGTGCATTGAACCCGTCTGATACTAAAATAAATTTACAGTGGAGCTTGGCATTACTGTTCCCGGTGGTATTTCAGATTATAGCTGTGTTACACGCATGGTTCCAGGAACCAGACGAGAATTGTTGGTTGTATTTTTAAGTTCTTGAATGTATTTGAGATGTTCCCCCACAATCCCTCTCTGAAAGACATTGTTTCTTCTCTTCCCTGTATCAGATAATAGCAACACAACAGAACAAATATCTGTAAACGTTTACAACTATGTTTTTGGTTTCAATAACAACTGTAGGGATGTTTACCATATCTCTGTTCTTACAGTCACAAAGATTTCAGGGTGTGGGGGAATGAAAATCAGAAAAAAATAGCTTTTAAAGGCAAGTATTTCAATAGTTACATTTATCATCAAGACAGGTGGTTTTGGTTTATTGATGGATTGCATAATAGGATGCCTACGAGCAGCTGAAGTTTGTGGTGTCTGCCCCAGACTGCACCCGGGGTGTTACCCTCGCTCTGCTCGCCCCGGTACCTTCCCCGGGATTGGGGTTTGCCAGTGGATGATGACAAGGGCAATGTTGGGTTATGGTGTACTATGAGCTCTCCTATATAAAACCTGGCCCTGAGCAGCTGTAATACACAGCAAAATATTCCTAGTTGATGTGAGAAATAAGTTTGTCTTCACTTTTAAGTAGTTTTCTGAATCTCTCTATGAGATGAGTAATTACTGAACATTAGAGCTTGGCCTTAGGTTATGCTGTTATTAATTCAGTCACCTATTGTCTTTATTAGAGCTATTCTATAATTAACCATTGTCATTAAAATAAAAATATTATATTGAAGTTGCTCAACTTCTATTCCACTCGGACACTCTTACATGTAGGCCAGGGGTGGTTTTGTCTTTTCTGAATTAGTCTCTCTTTGTATAAATCTTATTTGGGAGGGACATCAAAATGTGGCTAACCCACTGTCTTAAGCTGGCAATAAAAAAACATGGGATATGTTCCCTGTAAAAATGTTCTGTATTTATTAAAAGTGCAGAATCTGACCTATAATTTACAATAATTTAAATCTTAATAAGTCAGAATGTGCTTACTGTGGGTCCTTCTCAAAATATTGCTTCAATATATGAAAAAGGAGATGAAAGGGGTGAGGCAGGGGACAGAGCTGGGGGTCGCTGGTGCCAGCCAGGAGGTACCAGCCCAAAAGGGCTTTTGCCCGATGCCCAGAGCACAGGGAGCCTCTGCTTGAGAGGAAAGGAAAATGCAATTAGAGGTACAGTCACTGAGAGCTAAAAATACTGTTTAAAAGTGTTCTAGAACACTCTAAAATAAACTCGTGAAGTAATCCAGCACAAACCACTTAGAAGGAAGTGTCGTCTTCCCAGTTCTCTTCATTTCAGGACACGTTTTCCCACTACTCTTTGCAATAAAGATGAAATTCCCTGTTTCTGACCCAGCACTAGGGGCCGAAGGCTGCCCTCAGTCCCGGTGCTGGGCAGGCAAACACCACCCTCCTCCTCCCGGGGCTCTGTCCTTGGGCCAGGAGAGAGCAGGGGCTGCTGGCCAGGGGAGGGCTGGCCAGGGTGGTGCCCCCCATGCCCGCCCGTGTGGGGTGTCCATCGGTGCCCCCCGTGCAGGTCTGTCGGAGCCCCCCCAGCGTTAGCACTGCGCTGGCAGCAGGTCCCCAAAGAGGCTTCCTACAGATCCATCCGAAAAACCAGCAAAATATACCAGGGCAGTAATTCCGAGGGCACTTTTGAGACTCCCCAAACAGCTTTCTAGTCCGCATATTTAAAAACAGACTTCATAACTTTTATTTGTATTTCTTGATTTCTCTTTTCCTAATTACTTCTAACTACGCTTTTTAAGTTGCAGTTACAAGTTTGCAATACTCTTCTAATTCTAAAAGCTTGTTACAGTCTAAAAATGTATATTTTCAGATGATTTCAGTGAAACAGAAACTGGGTGGACTGAAGTGCCTTCACTTCTGCAGCCTTAAAACAACAAGGTGGTTACTCACGGCCCTGACTCTGTTTATTTAACTACATTGTAGTTACTGTTCTGTTGCCTGTGAGCAACTCGTTCCTATAGCTCCGCTCGCTCCTCCTATTTCTATTTCTGTAGTCACCAGAAACTTTAACCAAGAACAAAAAAGCACAGTTCTGTAGGCTGTACAGGAGTCTGAAAAACAATACCTATTAATAAAAAAATAAATCACACCTCTCTGTCTCTCCCCCACTGACCATCCTGAGTGGGAATTCCGTCTCCTTGCTGCTGAAGGGGCTGGCTGTCCCCATCCTGTTCCGATTCCTCCCCCCAGGCTGTTGTGCAGAGCCCCAGCCGTGGGGATGGGGCACGGGAGGGATTCCTGGAAAGCCAGGAGACGGGTGTTTTTCCTCCTGAACTGCCTCAGGTTCCCCATAACCACTCCCTCAGACACACATTTGACATGATTTGGTTAAAGATCTGCTGTGCCGTGTTGCTGCACGGGACAGGAGATACAGTTCTCATCCCAAGGAAGCTAAACCCCTGCGATGTGGTAGCCTGAGGTGGCAGCTCAGGAGGGAGACAGCGGCAGAGGGAAGGCACCGAGTCACAGGGGAGTCACCAAATCACTGCATGTGCGATGGGCAGACGGGCTTTGCCGGGTGATGCCAGGGCTGTGGGGCTGCCCTGTGGTTCCCGCTGGGGCAGTGGGGTGACAGGGGAACACTCCTCCAGACGGGGCAGTTTGTGAATCCGATTGTGTCCCTGGCTTTTGTAAAGGCTCCTGGCTGAGAGCTGGAGCTGTCTCAGGGTTGGGTTTGGGTAAAGCCAGGCTGGGCACATCAGGACACTTCCTGCTCCTCTCCTGGCAAATTGGGATAGTGGGAGGAGTCCCTGCCCAGGGCACGGGGCTGGAACTGGAGGGGTTTTAAGGTCCCTTCCAACCCGAACCCTTCCGTGCTTCTCGGCAGCGTGTTGCAGTCACCAGGGAAGCCTGGCACGAGTGTGGTGTGTCGGTGCCAGCACAGAGCAGGTATGGGGGGACAATGTGACTGGCTGTATCCCGGGCGGATGATGTGTCTGGCTGTATCCTGGGCAGAGGATGGGTCTGGCTGTATCCCGGGTGGATGATGGGTCTGGCTGTATCCCGGGCGGGTGATGTGGCTGCTGGCAGGGCAGGACTGTGGCTGACAGGTTTATGTTGGTTTGCACATGGAACCACACCCGAGGACTGAGGTGTTTTTCCTCTCTACCCTCCTAAAGCAAAACGACGGAGTCCAGGTTTTGACGGTGGTGGTGAAGCACACTGAGTGACTGTGCTGGAGACAACGAGCACACGGGCACGTGTAGGAACTGTTGATGCTGAGAAATAGAAATCTGCTGCTTGGCTGTTGGTTAATGCTGTCAGCACCGACAAAAGAGCATGGGAAATTACTCAGCACACACATCCCATCTGGTTTAGTGAGACTGGGACTGGGTGTGAAAGGTTGCTGTCATAATTCTGACGGCACAATCGGTTAAAAAACATTAACATTTAATTTTCAGACTACAAACTGGATAGCAGCTATTCGGATAGTAACAAAGATCTCTAGTCCTTGTGTGCTGTTCTCTACTTGGCAAGAAAAGCGGCTGTTAGTAAATCACTCTGGGCTATTCTGGGGAGAAGGAAGTGTTTATTTTGTCTGGCACTCCGTGTCCCTTTTGCATAATAACGTGTGATTAATTATAATTCTATCACTTATGAGCTTCTTGGTTTGTCTATGGCCAGATCTAGTTATTTATTTAAACTGCTGTGATAAGCAACAGCAAGAAATTTCCTATCCCTCTGAAATGCGTTCTAGTTAATAAATCTGCTAGTTAAATATTTTTCATTACTGCTCTGTGTTAACTAACTTCAGAACTCCATGAAAAAAACAAACATTGTTGTGTGTTTATCAACAGGCCAAGTTCTCATTGAAATTTCAAGAACACACAAGAAACTTAATGACAGTCTAGAGGAGAGCGTAAGTTAAACAGTTTATTTTTTTATTTACTTTCTTTTGAAAATATAAATTACTTGTGCCAATTTTTAATAACTCTTCATTCATTTGCTTTTAAAGTTCAAAAAATTTCATAAGGAAATTATATCTGAGCTGGAGAAGAAAACAGATCTGGATGTAAAATATATGACTGTGAGTATATCACTTCTGAAAGTCATACTTTGTTGATCTAGTCCCACTCAGAGAATTTTTCAGAAACTGTTCCCTAACAATTCATCAGTATGTTAGAATTGAGTTTCAGATAAATAACCGTGGCAAAAATGTTCATGCTTATTTTGAGTTAAAAGAGGAACCACTGCATGCCTTAATCCCATTTAAATTAAAGCTGAGAGAGGCAGTTTGGGAACTCGTTTGATGTGTTTTAGTGCCATCGCGCAGGTGACGGCAACGAGGGTCAGTCCCTGCCCAGCGCGGGGGCTGCCAGCCTTACCAGGTGTGGGAAATGCTTCCCTTGCAGGCAACTTTAAAGAGGTACCAAACTGAACACAGAAGCAAATTAGACTCTTTAGAGAAGTCTCAAGCTGAGCTGAAGAAAATCAGAAGGAAAAGCCAAGGAGCCCGCAATGTACTGAAGTATGAGCACAAAGAAATGGAGGTCAGTGGGTTGTCTCATGTTTGTTTCTTGCTGTCTATGAGAACTGCTCAACAAAGAACGTTCAGCTATTACAGGCCACATCCAGGTCTGGTGTAAAACTTGATTTCTGAAGCTTCCCACAATTTTTGAACACACAGTTAGTAGTTAATGCACTTAACCCCTCTATAAGTTGGTTGGCAATAGTGAAACTCAACAATTTCAAAGAACATGGATTTTTGGTTCCTTAGAGTTGGTTTCTATGAAACACAGCCCCAAGGACAGGTGTTCCTGTTGAATCAAGCTCTGATTGCTCCGTTGTTCCTGTCCAGGCTCCTGCTCCTTTCTAGGTTTCACCCCTTGACCACTACTTGATTTTTATTTATTTTTTTAAATACCTCTGTAACTACACCCTTATGCAGAGGTTTGCACAAGGAATCAGCTGTGCTATGCAAATTCAGTAGTAATTTATTATAAATTAGCTTCCCAAAGTAGGCACATGCCAACTCCTATTACCCCTCATTATTACCGGTCCTACTGCTCTTAAACCAGCATCGCCATCCTGAGGCCAAAGAAGAAATGGCAGGACGTGAAGAGAAACTGTTTTAAATACTAAGTCATGTTCTGATTGTCATGGAGCTCTCAAAAAATACTTGCTGTTGATATCTTTAGCTGCACAATAACTTTATTTTGTGGTAGCTTATATAATTTTTCTCTATCCTTTTCTATTTTAATTTTCAAATAAAGCCTTGTTTACACAAGGTACAGTACACACAGACAGCTGTAGCACCTCCTTCTTTCTACCCGTCTTTTCATCTGCATTCACTTAAGGTGTGGGGCTGAGAATTCAAGGGTCAGCATCTAATCACAGTTTAGCCATGAATCCTCATAACCTCAGACAAACCTACTTTAGTCTTTTTAGTAACTCATTTCCCCCTCTCTGAGTAGAGATTCATCGTAGTTCTGTGAGAGTAACTGTAACTGCGGTGGAGCAGGTGAAGGTAATTAGTGTAATTAGAACACCTGTGGTCTTACACCTGCTCAGCACAGTTGCTGCTTTGGTGCCGTATTCTTGCTGTAGCACTTTATTTGGGGGCTGAAAGACTGTTCCCTGTTTGGCCTCACTTCCCCACGCCCCCTGAACAGCTCATCGACTGCCTGGAATGAGGTGCCTCCTTCCCCATGGGAGCGGGGGGGGCAGGTGTGTGTGTGAAGAGACAAAGATTGGGAGCAGAGTCATCCCCTGCCACCCCCCACCACCCCCTGCTACGCCACAAGCTTTTCTGGGGCTTTTGGAGTTTTCTTTCAGGAATTGGACATAGTATCAAGTGGAACTCAGAGACTGTGATTTATTTTTTTTCCTTAGTATTTGGAAACGGTGAGCTCTCGCCAGAGCGACATCCAGAGGTTTATCGCGGAAGGCTGCAGGGAAGCTCTCCTTGAAGAGAAGAGGAGGTTCTGCTTCCTGGTGGACAAGCACTGCAGCTTCACCCAGCACATGCACTTCTACCACGTCCAGGTCAGTGGTGCCGGGGCAAACAAAGGGGGGAGCTGGGGGGCTCAGGCCGCGTCGGCAGCGCCGGGGGCACCTCGGCCCGGGGAGCGCGGTCAGCACTTCACGGTGTTTGCAATGCAACGCTCTCTTACGTGGATTGTAGCAACAATAAAGGGCTGCTGGGACTTTTAAAAATCACATATTAAAGAAAAAAAGTATGGACCTTCCGTGTCCATAGGTCTGGCACTTCCGGTGTCTGATCCTGAGAAAGGACAAGCCCCTTCCTACAACATATTATTTGTTTCAAAGAGCTATTACTTATGAACATCACTGAAAAGACTCCTGCTTTCCTGGTGTCCCCACTTTAGTACAGTGAAAATTCACAAATAGGTCTGTGCAATTTTATGACAAAGCATGTCTCTGACAAGTGCCTGTTACACTCGGCTGCAGTGTGCAGACTTCCTGAAATCCAAGCTGCCTGGGTGGCAGGAAACCTGTAGTGATGCCACCAAAGTGCCTGAGAAAGTCCGAATGATGATTGAGGAGATAAGGACACCTGGTTCCACGCCGCAACCGTCACCCATGATAGAGAGAAACACCACGGTACGTTGGTCCTCAGTGGCTGTTATTTTTTATTTTCTTTCCTTCATGATTCTTATTAGCATATTAGAGTACTAAATTCTACCTATTTGGTATGTCGTATCACCATTAGTTGTTGAGTTTCTAAATGATATTAGTAAACTTCAAAGAAAAATCTGGAGATTACCTAGGTGTAACTGTGCTATTTGAGGAAAAAAAGAGCTATCACAGCATTTCCCACTAGCAAACATTTATCAAGGGACAGAAGTCTCTTACAAACTTTTCTATCAGCCATTTCACAGGAACATGAGGACTTTCTGGTGGCTCTAGATATGTATAATTTGGGAATATCTAAGCATCGCTTTCTAGAATTGAATGTTGCAAATAGGCTGAGGCTGCCCCCTCAGTGTTGTGATACTGTTGTTGTTGTGACTCCAGATTGGAAACGATTTCTATCCTCACCATGAAAACGCATCAAAGGTGCCCCCTGCTCCTGTGGGGAGGGCGTTCACCAGCCCCCTGGTCGATATGTTCACCAACCCTGTGGCAGCTCCAAAGACCTCTTCCGAAAAGCTGAGTAGCTCAGGAGGTGAGTGTGGCTTTGCTGCAAACTGCCTAAGTGTAAATGACACTGTAGTGCTCACAGTTCTCTCGGGACTCCTGGGCTGCCGTGATAACGTGGGTTCCAGGAGGTAGAGAGGTGCAGAGAATGGTCTTTACAAGTATTTCCATACGTTACCCAACAGGAGGAATAGGTGTTGCAGGAGAAGAACTGCCTGCAGTAAAACACGGGTCAGGATGGGTCGATTCTACTTCAGTCACCTCCCGTGTGTCCCCCATTATCCCCGCGTAACTGCTCCTGTGACTTCACTCTTATCAGAGGACACATTCTGTAATTTTGACCCATCGAGGAGATTATTCCAGTGCTCACAAATGAACATGGACTGCTCCTATGGCTGGCTCTGGTGTCCTTGAGGAAGAGTGGACACTGGAGAGCATGAGGACAGGCCTGGTGTTCTTTCCTGACACCTAAAACCTATTAAGACTTTTCTAAGTTTCTGGTGTATTGGTTTTTTCACTTTCTGTGCTATAGAGGAGGAAGGGAAAGAACTACAGCTGGATCACAAGATAGGAAATGCAGAAATAGAAATCTTCAATGTGGTAATGGCAATTCCAGCACTTCTTCCTTAAAAATGTATTTACAACATATTGTAGTGGTCAAATAACACACAATTTTGAGGCGTCGTTTAAGTTGTCTTCTGGTAAACATCTGGTGTCTGCAAAGCACTCTGGGAGCCGAGCACTGGGCACATTTGGAAATGGAATCTTGGCCTTTACACACAGTTACCTCTTTTTGAGTGGAAAATTTTCAAAGGTCTGTCCCAGCTGTGAACATTCAGCATTTCTTATGCCAGGAGAAAGAAGTAGCAGGTTAAAACTCCCTTACCTTTTTATGTCTGTTGATTCATCCTTATTGTGAAGGGGATGTGTGTGACTGCACCTGCTAGTTACAAGCTTCATGGTGGTAAGAACCATGGGCAGATAATGGAGACTGTGCAAGTGGAACCAAAGCAGCACAGTCTCACAGCTTGGGTTGCGCTTGAGTATTTTCATCTACATTTTTTTCCCATTGACTACTAATTGTATTTAATTTTGTTAGTGTGCGGCTAATTTTGTTTCTTTTGCTTTGTTTTTCTTTTTTTGACAGAGAATTCGGATGATGCCAGTTTATCGCGTTCAACTTCTGTCGCGACAGGACTAAACATAATGAAAAGGCAGAAAGTCAGGACAATATTCCCCCATACTGCGGGAAGTAACAAGACGCTGCTCAGCTTCGCCCAGGGGGATGTCATCACGCTGCTGGTGGCTGAGGAGAAGGATGGCTGGCTTTACGGGGAGCACGACTCCACTAAAGTGTGAGACAATCCATGTATTGCTCAGTTCGATCACGCAGGAGGAAGGATTTTGCTGTCAGACACCAGTCCATGGTTCTCTGGCTGTCACTGGGGCAGAGCTGGGCTCTGTGAGGGGAATCACGGCCCTTTCTGAGGGATATTCTGAACACTAATTTGGTATCATCAGAAATGGGGTCTCTCAAAGTTAAATCTCAGTTCACTGAGTACTGGTTTGTCCTCTGGTGCCTTTTGAAAGATCTCTCGTGTTCTGTAGACTATGAATTGAAAAACCTTTCCCATTACAGAAAAGGATGGTTTCCATCATCGTACACCAGACCTCTAGAAGAACCAGCAGAAGAAAAGGCCTTTGTCCCAGTGCCAAGGTAACATTTCGGGTGGGACTTGTAGGAGTGCCCAAACATTCTCTAACATGTATTAAAAATGTTATTTTTGTGCTCATGTTGGAATTCAGTAACAGGTACAGTAAATACTTTCTAACAGTCTGCAGTGTGGCCCTGTGGTTACATTAACATCTTCTAACGGTTGCACAGTGACCCAGGAACTAACTTCACCCCAACTTTACCATTTCGAGTCCCACTGCCTTCAGTTAATTGTAGCCCTTTATTAACTTTCAGCTCATGCTCTTTTGTGCTTTCCTGGAGCTAGAGATAAGTGAGAGAGATGTATTATAGGAACTGGAATTGTATCTGGCTTCTGTCTTGCAGCCCTGCACCGATCCGAAGTGTTAGTTCTGTAAATCTTGTGGAAAAGGGTGATGTTGTCCTCCCACCACCAGACTATCTGGGGTCTGTACAACCAGAGAGAAGAATGGAGCCTTCCAAAGGAACTGCTGGTAAAACACCAGAAAGCGCAGGCCCGGTGAGTGACCGACACCATGAACCTGGGTGTTCTGCCCGGCTCCTAACTCGGGCCCTGCAACCTTCCACCTTGGAATGTTCTGCCTTTGGGGCACCTGGGCTTTGGGATTTCATCCATCTGTGGTATCAGGAAGGGAGAACTGCTCAGGGGTGTAACGCAGGGTGGGAAGGGAGTTACTCTGCCTGGCAAACCTTGTGGGACTTAAATGCCAGGGTCTCCCTTCCCCAGCAGAACCGAGAGCTCCGTAGCAGGTTTGTGTCAATCTATGTCAGTATCTTCTTTTTCTTTTACAGAAACCTGATGTGAATGGCATTATAAAACCACCTTTTCTAAGGTATATTTTTAAAGCTTTTACACTAATTTAGTTGTGTTGATTTTTATGGCGGCTTATTGTATTGATTGTGAGGGGAAATCAGGATGTTTCTCCTTAATTACCCTGTGACTCCTCCTAGGCACTGGTCAAACATTATGGCTAGAATTGGTAGCGCTTTTCTCAAGAGTGGCATCAGGTAAAACAGACCATGTAGGCCTTCCAGAACCATCAGTGTTCCTCCGGGGGGGGGGGAAGCAGGGAGCAGGACTTAAACTATGTCTTTGAAGGTAAAAAAACAAAAATCTTTAAAGTCTGGGAGCTGTTTAAAGAACTATCCAGATCTAACTGGGCATTAACTTCCCAGATTTTGGATCACTGCAAAGTGAGTCTTCAAATGTAAGCTTGCTTTAAAAATTCCCTTTAAAAGAGTCTCTGTAATTCTTAAGTTCAGTCTAAAACCGTAAGTTTGTCCAAGACAACTTGGATGAGGAAACTGCTCGCCCTGCAGCAAGTCACCCAGTAACTCTCTGCTTTTCTTTGCAGTGGAGAAAATCCTTTTGCAACTGTGAAGCTCAGACCCACAGTAACCAACGACAGATCAGCCCCCATTATTCGATGAACACGCGTTCCCTACGCCCTCTGCAGCAGTGACACTTACTCGCTCAACTTGGTCTAAACATGTATTTAATTACTGTACAAGAGAAAATACCCAAATGGATCCTGATTATTTTAAAAACTTAAAACTTTCTAATGAGTTAATGCTTTGGGCTAACATTTGAGCACTTTGATTTTACAGTATGCCTTTTTCTGTAGTAGCAATTGTGAGACTCCTGGCGCTAGTTTGGACACTGTAGTGACCCAGTGGAACTGCTGGCTCACAGCTCTGAGCCTTTGGAAGCCGCAGTGCTAAGTTCTAGAGTACAAGCCTGCCTATGCCACTTACCAAATAAGAAAAAAGATTATGATTTTTTTTCCCCAAACAGAATAATGTAACAACTGCCTTATCCCAGAATAGAGAATTGCCTGTATAAAGTGATTATACATTATTTTGTTTAAGACAGACACCCTAGGCTATAAATAAATATTTACCCTTTAAGAATAGGCAATTTGTAATGCTTTGCTTAACATTCAGATACAAATTTTCAAGTGTTAACATAAACCTTTTTAAGTCTCATGTTGTACTCTCAGCACATTCTTCAATGATAATTTTTTTCTTTAAAACACACTGTCAAGCTTTAGTCTTATAAAACATCCTAATAAAACAGTGCCATGGTTTTTTTCTCCCATGTTAACACAAAAAGCTGCCTTTGAAGTCACTGCATTGCTGCAGCCTTCCCCAACACGAACAGCAGCTGAAGTTTGACAGTTTCTGACTAAGGAGCCCACGATGGCATTAATGCTGGGACAGCGGTTGTCTGTGTGCAGTGATACCCGGGTTCTCCTGCCAGCCAGGAGCAGGGCTGTACCCCTGGCTGCTCTGGAGGACCCCCCCCCAGTGCAACCCCCAGCTCAGAACTGGGGGGTTCACTGTCCAGGGCGGGCTCTCTCTCCCCACAGCTCAGGTGCCATCTCCCACCTGCCCGAGGAACCTTGTAGCGTCACCACCGCCAGTGATGGCAGAGTTGTTTGGTTGTGCCTGCTTCCACGGCTATAAACAGTGAATTCAAGTCATGTGAAATGCCTTTCAGCTACTTAATGTCAGAAAATAGTACACGAGCATGTGATGGATGGCTGCAGAGGTAGAGTCTGCTCATTCCACCTCCTTTCAAGTTCAAGGCCGAGGACACCTGTGCTGTGGAGCTCTGTGTAAGTATCTGCTATCCCAGCTTTTCAGAGGTGGAGCCTATACCCGAGCCCACTTCCTAAAGCATGTGAGTGGGAAGTCAGTCTAGACTGCGTAAACTTTCAATTTGTCAGAATTAAGTAATCTCAGATGCAAAACTCTTTATCTTTACTCAGGGCAGCTCAGAGGTGGCAGTGCCACAGCTCCTCTTCCCCTGCCCTGCCCCAGGCAGAGGTTACTGCTCTCTGGGAACTAACACCAGTTCCTCAGGGTCAGGGAGCTGCTGGGACACCACTGCTCTTAGTGTGTCCCTGTGAGCAAAACCTTCACTAATTAAAATAGGGCTCTTCCTCTCACAGAAGACTGAGGGTCCATGAGCATACTGGTGGCCCACACAGCACTTACACCCTTTCTTCAGAAGCATCTGATGTGCTTAGACAACAGCCCTAAACCATGGTTCTACTGCAAGGATTGTGGCACCCATTTCTCCCTCCTTGTAGCCAGATTACTACCTCCACTGCCAGACTGCATGTTATCAGCCACATTGTCACACACTTAATAATCCAGCCACAAGTTGAGGATTGCAAAAGGAAAAGCAGTTTTATTTAGTTGTCAACAGGTGCCACTAAACATGGAAAACAAGTCAGGTTTTCATGTTTTGCAATGCACATGCTCATAAAAGATTTAAGTTTAAATTACATGCAAGAGGCTAAATTTCTTCACACTTTACAAAACAGGTCTGAAGCAAATAAAGTGATTGTACATGACATTTACATTAGAAAGAGTATGCTAACAGTTGTAGCTTCCAGAAGCACGTCCATGGCCACTCCCTTAGCCAAAAGCTGCCCCACAATTAGGGCATCTTCTCTGCCTCAGTGCAAGACAGAAGAGAATCCCAATTGGAAAGAATACAATGGCACACAGAACACCGAGACAGGTGAAGGTGTCCTCCAACACGCCAACCCTGCGAAAACGGAAAACACACACAGTCAAGGACATCCACCGAGTCTGCCCCAAAGTTGCCACTCTCCTCTGGCAGTCACCAAACCCACACCATTTTATAGAGCAAGGTAAGGCTCAGTGTGTGTGTGGGGGGGGGGGTGTTCCCCTTTAAAAGCTGTTACTCTCAAAGCTTGCCATAGAAGGTTTTGAATTATACCACATAAAGAAAACCAGGAAATCTGCAGGTGCTCAGACTGTAGCGAAGGACTCTGAAAGGTTCAGTTCAACCACGCTGCTTAGTTCCAGGCAGCAACAATCGCTCTGTGCCTCCCTCTGGGACTGTAGTGGTGATGGCAGCACAGAACTGTGAGCTGCCTGTCCCCACCTCAGGGGACGAGTGACAGCACTCTCCCTGCAGAAAGCTTCACACCAGAGCCTGAGCCTCTGCAGCCCTCTGTTACACCATTGGCCTGCGCCAGGAAACGTCAAACTCTTGCTAGGTGGAGTTCAGAGGACACTAACCCTAGCAGAGGTGCTTTTATTAGACTGACTTTGAATGCAGAATTGAAGAGCCTCCTATTAAGCCTTGCTTCCAGAGGCTTCCAACTAGCTGTCCTACCCGAGCATATTACAGTGTATAGGGGGGTTATGTACCATGGCTAACAGCAAAACTTGGGCATAGTTGTTTTCTTAGGGTGTATCTGGACACTGGAAGTGCCTTACACGAACACTATCTTCTTCATTCACCCAGACTGAGCGTTCCCTTCCTGCAGGCATCCGGCTCTTGCTTTGTTACTGCTTTTAAATCTTTTCCTTGTCTCTTCATAATTCCAGATTCAGTTCCTGCCCTGAAGTCCACCTTTGTGACAAGTAGCCAGTGTTTAGTTAGGAATATAAGCAGCTTAATTTTGATCTGACTTTAAAGAATAAATACACTAATTAAACATTAAGGGTACTCCTAGCCAGCCCCAACTAGCTGCAAACTCAACTGTAGAAGACAGCTGTCTAACCCATTACAATCAAACCTCCTAATCAGCTTGCAAGGCCCAAGTCTATTGGTCAGATGTTCCTGACACTTAAAATAGAGTTTATTTTAAACTCCCTTCCCCCTAAACAGAGCTACTCAGGAAGTGTTTTATGGCAATGCAAAATGCCATTAAAAAAAAAAAAAGGGGGGGGGGGGGGAATACCACAGATGGCCATCCACATCCAACACCAGCCACAGGAAGCACTGCTGGGTCAGGGACGGGAAGCCCAGTCCAGCTCAGCTGCAGGAAACCTCTCCTGGGCCACACCACCAGGTGACCATGTCACCACCAGGACATACCTGTGTTCAAGAGCCAGCTCCTGTCACATCTAGAGCACTGCCATCACTACTACAGCATGAACTACAACAGCACTTCCTGGCTTCTGTTGGTTTGTGTCACCATTTAATTTTAGATGAACACTTATCCAGTCGCTGCTTAGCCAGTTACTAAATTTAGAAAAAAAAAAATCTACCTTTTTGTAACAGAGAATTAATATTTGAGTTTTCGTGCTTGTATATCTTACCTGAGCTGCAGAGTAATTAGACTCCACTTTCAAACTGTAGATTCACTAATGTAACCAAACATAAATTTTGTTCTACAACATAAACCACATAAAAGCTGATTAAAACGGCACCACTCCCAATCTAAAAATAAAGCTGAAAGGTTTATTTATACTGCAAGCAGCGTCTTGGATTTAAGCTGTAACTGCAGCTGCCAACTCCATAAAGTAAGGTCAATTATTCACAATGACAAGTATTTAGAACAAAATTACTTTTCAGACAACCTCCTTCTTGAAAATAAGTCTTAAAACAATAATATCTTAATTCAAATGCCCAGAACCAGAGGGCCAACAGTGAGATCTGCAAACACAGCATCAGTACAATTTAACACGGGTGTTTTTAGACTTAACACTACATCACAGTATTTAAATGTGTGCTTATCACCATTTTCCATCCCTTTCAAATAAAGTTGAAGGATCATCCCAGGTAACCAGAGACAGTGTGGTTATATGACAAGCTCCACAAGACCTAAAAAGAAACTGTACTTGACTTAAGGTTGTCTCCAGCTGTATCTACACAGCTCCCCCCTTGGTGGTCAGCAGGTGGGATCTTCACGTCAGTGTCCCATCTCCTGCCACTGAGGCTGGTGAAGTCTTTCGATTACAGTGGAAGCATCAGACTAGTGACAAGCATGGACTTTGGAACCCACATGCCAAATCTTTCATTTTGAACATTAAAACAAACATAGCTTTTCTCTGTCTGTCCTGCCTAATGCAGTAACAGCAGCTAGTCCGAGCACACCCAATTTCACCCGCAAGCAGCAGCAGAGTTGACAATTATATATATACAACTACTGAGTAAGCATGCCATGTTCAGAGTATTCAATCCCGTGAGGAGAGGTGCCAGCTCCTCCAGCCTCAGCTTGGAGGCGTATCGAACAGTTGTTGATCCATATTCACAGAAAGGAGCCTCAATCTATCCGTAGCCACTGGCTTGCCCTCCTTAACACAAGCTGTACAACTATGTAAATGCAATTATCCCTAAAAGTCACCTTCCAGCAAGAGACACCACAGTATTTACAGATTTATCTGAACTTCCTTACGCTTTAGGAGGGCATGGAGGGCAAGCTGCAGAGCCAGAGAAATTCTGGCAAGGGTACAGCCTTTATCTAGCTGTTGCCTTTCTTGAAATGCCTACAAGTCACCAGCCTTCTCTAATGCAGTAGCACCACTGCTTTAATTCCAGTTCTGAGAACACACTCATTAAGAGACAAGCTTCACGGCTTCACACCAACAGCCCAGCCTCACAAATGAGGCCAAGCATGCCAGCTAAAGTTCTCTGTAGATGGTGGTCACCTATCCATGATGAACTGGACTGAGACCCAGAGTGGTTTTTCCTCACTTGTCTGCATACACACCGAATCACCATCACCTCTGGTTACCAACAAACAAAACCAGCTTCCTCCTCTCACCTAGATCTATTCATTGCTCCAAAGAATCCCTAGTTGCCAGAATACAGACACTCAGACAAATGGTGACACTAATGAAAAAAAAATAAAAATCTATCAACTGACTGCAATACTCGGGAGCTGGGCTGACTCCCAGCACAGCCTCATCACCTCCGTGACACAACCAGTGCCAGGAGCTGCTGCACTGTCACACCTATTCCTCTTCAGAGCACTCTTCAAATGGTACCTCAAAGTTGGCTTCACTCACAAGATTCAAGAGGACACCTAGCATGTCAGCCTGCTGTCAGAAACTGAACCTCCACTGGTTTCTTTACAGTATCAGACAGGCTCTCTAAATAGTTAGGGTTTGGTGGTTTTGTTTTTTTTTTAATGATGTTTAACCAGTACATATTATGAAATTCTGTAAGAATATTTACATAAGGTTTAAATATAGTTGTTGGGAAAGACTATAGAAAGCCTGTATCCTGAACAGCCTTCTATCAACGTGCATATAGAGTTTGTGATGGAAAGAATCAAAGAAAAAACGGAAGACTGAAATTTTGAAAGATTTTATCACCTAAATGCAATTTTCCCAGAATCTGTTCTCTCAGGAGATACGCACTTAAACAAAATTTCAATCAAAACCTGAGAACTTACTGCTTTGTCAAGTAAAAAACACAACCAAAACAGAACACCAAGGCAGGGAGAATAGCTTTAATCAAACTTGTCCCATCCTCCAATCCTGGGAGAAGCCTCAGTGTTGCTCTGTTTTGGGATCCACTACAGTACTTCTGGAGCAGATCTTTCATAACTGTCAGAAGAGAAAAGTGTTGTGTCCTTTCCCTATGACTGAATACGTGTTCAACAAGAAAATAAAAGCCCAGCAGGACTCAGGCAAACTAGGGCCCAGGTCCCAGATTTTGAAAGAACCAGCTTTTACAAACATCACATCAAGAGAATGTTTTCACAATTTTTAAAAGGATCTTTCCTCTGTTGAGTAACAGGAAAGCAAACATTCCTTTGCAGTTTGTTCTACCCAACAACACAAGACAGAGAAAGAGAAAATGAAAGTGACTACAAGAAAAGCAGCCAGACTGCATTCTTCAAGCTAAAATGATAATTACACGGCTGGATTTCTAAAGTTAGTGGCTGTAATGACTCAATCTGCACTTGGGAACATAAAATAGTTTAAAAGCAGGACATGGCTGATCCTTAGACATCAACTACAAGCAGTGAAGCTGACCATATTCTGCAACTCAGTTTAATTCTCTGTATATCGGGGTTGGGAGAAGAACTCCCACTAAGACAACAGGACTACAACCACCCATGACATTTTAATAATGCAAGGAAGGAACACGGATTAATATTGAAGTCTGTAATTAGAAAGCAATACTGACCAATGATGAATGAGGATAATCTGACTAATGAATAACTCTAAGCAAGAGGCACAGGCACAGCTGGCAAGAAAGCAGAGTCATCCCTCAGAGGCAGCAAGGCTTCAGAGACAGAAGCAAAAAATAAATGCAGTTTCACGGGGAGCAGGGGCATACCACCTACTTGGAGAGAGGCTGCTGCTGGACACACTTTGTACTTTTTATTACTCCATACCATAAATCAAGCCTGAAGATCAATGAAGATCATGTGCTGTAGGTAACTTATTAACCTCAAGATCACTCATTACTGCAGTAAAATAGACTCTACACAAATAACAGCCCAGCAGTGCACATTTCTCCTCACCACCACATATTTTAAACTGGAAAGAGTTTTGATTTCAATTAACAACATTCATACATTCCACAGTGCAAAAAACTGGTTTGTAATTCTGATGGTAGAAATCCTCTCGACGGCCTTTAGCCTACGCTACCTGTTACATTATTCCACAGCCACAAACCAGGCTTTTTCCTCATCACCCAAAGCTGATGGACTTCCCTAATGATCATGCGCAGCATCACACCACGAGAGTGGCAGGACAACTGACTCAGCTGTTTGATATCAAAGTTTTTCTATGCACCATTAATAGCTTTTTATGTTTGTCAGTGCTCTTTCAACAACTCTTCTGTTCACTGGTGTATTCAGAGCGTAGCTGCATGTTGCATTCTTCATAAAATAGGTTTCCAGGCCAAGAAAGTAAGCAAGAACTATGTTTAAGGTCTTGAGAAGTCAAAGAGGATTATGATCTCTGTCCCTAGGAGACACTGCCAGCGTGACCTTCCAGAACGGGAACCCTGACCCTTCAGGTTCCTGGGAATATTTTGAATATTGTGCTTCTCGCCCAGCTCCTCTGCCCATTCTCTCCAAGTACCAGACTATCAATTCCTTAACTAGTCAAGAGACAAGCAATCTTAGATTTTTCCCTCCTATGCTGACACCTTGACTCTTCCTCCAAAGACAATTAGAGAAACGCATATTGAAACTGCAAACATGACTGGCACACCATTCCTAACACAGCTACTTGTCCTCAGGATTGCCCAACCCAGAGCATGTCAGAAGCCCAAGAGCCCTACAGTTTGAGCAGTGCACTACAATGCCTCATTGTAATCAAAGTGCCATGGTTCTCCTTGCAACCTCCCTGCCCAGTCTAAAACAAAACCTGAGGATCCAAGAGTAAGCAAGGTTTTTGTGAAGGGTATTTTTCTTTAGGTATTCTGCTTTACCACCTGCAGAGCAGTGGGTACCCTCCAGCAGAGCAAGTGTCATGACTTGCTTAAGAAAACTATTCAAGTGAGGTCATTTAAAAACACCTCACAGAAGACAACTCATTTTCCCAAATTTGGCTAAAGTATACTTGCAAATGATTGTTTCAAAGGTGTCTCCTAGAACATCCCAGGACACTTTCCAGGAAAAAGGGGGAAAAAAAATAATCCCAAAAATAGCAGAAGAGCCTACCAATCTGAAGTTATCACAAAGACCACTTCCATAGTAAAACATTTTTGAGATTTATTGGGCTTGGGGCCAGAAGGTCTGTATAAAAACACTGCCTGCTTTTTGCCAAGCAATGTGTAACATCTTTCCCGTCTTCTGGTTGAGCTAAAGCATAAGCATTTTAGTGAAATTACTCAGCTGGCAGGATCTACCACATCCTCCGAGCAGCTCAGTGGTTACTCTCCCTCATTGTTCAAAACACACAACTTTGAGATCAATAGCTCTAGCTGGTACAGGTTTTTCAGCCTGAACAAGTGACATTTCAGTAGGCACCTGGTTTTTTACATACCACCACAAGATACTTCTTGTTTGAATCCACCTTTGAAAGCAGGTACCAACTCTCACATAAACACCAATTCTGACAAAATCAAGAGGCATTTGGGAACAGCCTCTGCCACTACAATCTCACTGACCACACTGAAACCTGGTGTCATTTCTACTATTCCAGCATGTCTGTTTCCTACCTTTTTTTTGAAAGGGATAAGCAAGGGCTCAGATTTGCAGAATACTAAGTGCCTCCTCACAAGATGCCACAAGGGTAACTCCCATACATTTTACCAGAAAGAGCATGATGCTGCATTTGAGTCAGAGCTGGCCAGGGCAGCAGTGCCCAAACTGCACCAGCAGCAACGTGCCTGCCCTCGCCCAGTAGTTAATGTCCTGGGATGAGAGGAACAGAGAAGTGCAAAGGGACTAGAGCTGACTGACAGCACTAATGTGGAAGCAGAGTGCCTCCTTCCCTTTTTTTATGGCTGTTAATCTCCGAGGGGGGAAGTTGTTCTTTTGTTGCAACTCCAACAGCTGACCACTTTTTTTCTGGTTGTCACCACTTCATCAGATTAACATTTTGAATCAAATCTATTAATCTCCCTGTTTTTCTGCAGTAAGAGGACTTTTTAGGTAAGAAATCTTTTAAAGCCTTGAGATACTGATGTTTTTCAACCAATACTGGTGTCACCCTGCCTGGTTTTGCATGGTCTGGGTGCTGGGAACAGGAACACAGCAGCAGAAGCCCTTTCACAGGGCTACCAGATAACCAGAAGTGACTGGTCAAAGATTTCAGAAAGTTTCACAATAAAATCATGCTACTCACTATCACTGGGTATAGACACATCAGGAAGGACTTCCTGTCAGCCTCTCCCCCAAGAACAGACCCTTTACATCTGTGACTGAACTGCCTTTTCACTAGAAACACGAGCCCATCAGGTCAAGTTCACACTACATAAATTAAAGCACTCCATTACTAAATTTTAGAGCTTTTTCAATTATTTAAATTCCAATACACACACGCAAATATAAACTATTGAAAACCAGGAACTATATGGACACCTGTAATTTCAAAAATAAAACCCAAGACTTAAGTTTATTTCTCATCTAGAGGGCCATTTTACCTGCAAGCAGGACAGCCACCAACTACTACTACAGAAGTGGTGGTAGCAGGCTGTTGGATAATGGTGTACGTGCTCGAATAGGCTGGCTGTGATGTCGGCGGAGGAACAGCATACCCTAAAAATAAGAAAAAGAAAAAAAACCTTCAATGACCATACATAAGGCAGAAAGAACAATGATAATTTAAAAGTATGGAAATACAATGTGGAAAAACATAAGTAGAAATGGAGTCTCAATTGAGCAGTTTAAGAAGCTCTATCAAAATCAGAGTTGAAATACGCTACTCAAAGCAAAGTTACTTCATAGACCCAAGTATCTAGCACAGTTTAACCATCTAAAGAGGACACTGAGCTAATAATTAACTTTGAAAAATCATTTCAACACTGTTTAAGCACTAGGAAAAAAACGCTTTAAACAATGATCACAGCTTTCACTGCTGGACATTATGTATCAGCTATGTCCTACTCCAGTGGACAAACTAGTTGAAACAGAATAAATATTCCTCTGGTTTCCAACTTAGCTTCCACATATTAAGTCTATAACCAGAGAGAGAGGTAGGAGTGATAGGATGCAAGTGGAAAGGAAGGAGGATGCACAGCACAGAAAAAAGCCCCAAACTTTCAGAAAACCCACGTTATTAGCTAGTGAGTGTCATTTTAACAGCTGCAGTTAGAAAACACAAGCCCTTAACTACTGCATTAACACTGAAAATTTAAAAAAAAAAAAAAGAAAGCTTTAAGAAGAGATGGTGGGATGTATGCAGTATAATCATATAGTCTAGGTACATTTGCCCAAATACAATCCATTTTGAGCCTCTCTCCCAGGGCATAGGTCTCAGACTTTCTTTAACCAAGTTATGTATCTGTAAAGTCCACCAACCTCACTACTTAAACTGAAAACAGTTATATTTGTATTGTAGGAAAACAAGCTACAAATTATTAGCAAGAAATCAATCTACAGCCCCAAGATTCAACCCAATACTTGATGACTGGGGGTCCACTTGCTGCATGCATGCCCCATTTCTTGTAACTTTTGAAACATTCCCTTAACTCTACAGAATCCTTCCCGAGAGACCACTTCTTTTTTTGACTGAAATTTATTTTTACTTCAGTTAACAGAAGCACTGTTCCTACTTACCTGCTTGAGTCTCTCCAAGACTACTGAAGTGTGTCAGAAAAAACAAACATTAACCAGACACAGCGAAGGCCCGCGCAGCTGGGCCTCCTCGCCATTGTTTTGAGGCTGAAAACCCGCACCCCGAGGAGTGCGTGCTAAGGCAGCCGCTGCTTTGGAGAGGGCGAAGCACAAACGCGTTACACCTGGGAGGGCCCTGGGGAGGAGGCGCTTCCGAACACCGGGATCCCCCGCACGGCCCCTCCCTGCGCTAGAGACCGCGGCGGCACCACCACCCCCCGGGCAGGAGGCTCCCCACTCCCCCCGCTGCTGCCGGGCGGCCTCTCTGCGGCGCAGGCCACAGCCCTCAGCCGCCGCCCCCCCCACTCCGGCCACCGGGGCCGAGCCTCTCCACGGCCTCCAGTCACTGGAGGAGCTCAGCCTCTCCACGGCCGCCCCCCTCCGATCGGTCACCTCAGGTTCTCCACGGCCGTCCCCCGTCCTAGCGAGGGGGAGGGTCGCAAGCTCTCTTCCGCAGGCGCCCCTCGCTCTCCCTACCCCGAGCGGGCGGCCAGCCCTCCCCCGCCGCCTCAAACCCACCTGCGGCGGCCGCGGCGCCCGGGTAGGGGTAGGGCGGGGGAGGTTGGAAGCCGGGCTGCGGGGTGGGGATGGAGCCGTAGTTGCTCTGCCCGTAGTCGTAGCCCCCGCCCTGGGCGGCAGGGCTGTATGCGGGGGGCCGCTCCTGCAGCAGCGGCTTGTTGTCCATGCTGGGCCGGCGGCGCCGAGCGGGGCCGGCAGGAAGCGGCGCCCTCGCCTCAGCGCCCGGCCCGGCCCGGCCTGGCCCCGCCCGCCGCCGCCTCGCGCACTGAGCTGGGGGGGGGCCCTGGCGCGCGGGCGGCCCCTCCCCGAGCACCCCGCGCCGCGCTCGCGGCCGGTCACAAGACTGCGGCCCACGTGACATCGCCCCCCAGCGGCGCGC
>BJBW01002697.1:0-32741 GCA_004320125.1 Scolopax mira
CATCGTGTCCAACACCTTGCATTGAGAAAGGACATCTTCAATGAGACCAGGTTGCTCCAAGCCCCCTCCAACCTGGCCTTGAACCCCTCCAGGGATGGGGCAGCCACAGCTTCTCTGGGCAACCTGGGCCAGGCTCTCACCACCCTCAGGGTGAAGAAGTCTATGGGCAACCCATCAGGAGTAGCGGGAAAGCTTCGCACAGGATGAAATGTTTTAATTATTCCTGCCATAACATATACACCCTGAGTAAAGGTGCCGTTAGGATCTTGCCTGAAGCGTTCTCCTGGTGGGGTTTCATTTCTCAGGTGCAGTTGTCTCACTGGACCTTCCAAGGGCCTCCTGTGGTGGTGGCTCGGAGCCTGTCTGCCCGGCAAGGCCCTCAGCCCTGCCCTGCCTCCAGGCAGAGTTCCTCAGGCCTGCTCAGCGGGCTGTATTTATATTTTTTTCCGCTATGAAGAGGTGACAGTCCCCGAGCTTGGCTCGGCTGGGCGGCCACCGGGGCGATTGCTCTTCAAAGGGTCCCTGGGAATGGTCTGTGTCAGCTTCAGCCCCTCTCTGAAAAGCGCTTCTGACCCGATGTTTCTGATTCAGTTTAACAAAATTAAGGTACAAATTTGTGTTGTTTTCTTGGTGTATGTTTGTGTAAGATAGCAGGCGAGGTAAACTTCTTAGCTTGTACACTCAGCAATATAGTTGATTGCATCCCCAGACTTAGGTTGGTTTCTCTTTTTTACACTTAATGCACACGTTGTAGGTCAGTAATTTACAAGATTTATGAATATGCCAAATCCATGAAAGATGCTGATTTGGAAGTCGCCATCAGCTGCTCAGATTTACAGTAATATTTCTGTAGAACTTGTTGCATTTTAATGTTTTAATGCATAACTCTGGTCAGTCAAGTGTGGTACTGTGTTATTTATTTCAGGTATGTGGGCACATTCGATGACAGTTCAAGATTACCAGGATCTCATAGACAGAGGATGGCGAAGGTAAGTTTAAAAAGAAAATACAAAGCCATGTTGTCAGTTAAATTCAGCTTAGAATCCAGATTTAAATTTTAGGTCTGTGAAAACAGTTAATGAGGTGCTATAAGGAATTGAAACAGAAGTATTTGTGTAATGGTCTGGGACTTTCTGTAATGTGATACTGTTGAACAGGAAAATATTTGGTTATTTCAGAAGGACAGTGATATAGTACAGTAGCATCAGCTGAAGAACTTGCTTCTCAACTTCTGATACTCTTCTGATACAAAAAAACCAATACATATTTATTATTATTTTTAGAAGTGGAAAGTATGTCTACAAACCTATCATGAATCAAACGTGTTGTCCTCAATACACAATAAGGTAAGAAGCTCAAAATATGCTACTCTAAGTCATTTGACCGCTTCAGAAGTGTTCAGCCATTTGTGTTTGCTGCTTTAGATACAGAATATTTGAGAAGTTTATCTACTTTTAATAGTACTTTTTATACTAAACATATACTATAAAATATATACTGCTCTCTTGCTTGCTGGTTGCAGGCGACCTGGCGTGTCTATATGCCACAAACACTGCTTTAGTAGCCCAAATAAGAGAGGCTGTCAGTTGAATAACTATAAATAATTCTAGTTAGGCTTTTCTGGCATTAGTAGTTAGTATCAATCAATCTATAAGATGGGTAAGTGAAGAATTGTAGTGTATTAGCCTCCTAGGAAAACTTTTTTTAGGCAATGCTTAAGCTCACCATGGCATATTTTAGTGATTATAGTGATATACACACAAAATGTGCTATAAAGAATGATATGCAGTACAAGGTAACATAATTGTATTAACTCAAAAGTGTTGATAAAATATTTGATGACAGAATATAGGGAGATTTAAGAAATAATTAGAAAATATATGCACTGTAACTTTTTAAAGCGGTTCCTTAACATTTTTCTCTGAAATAATGTTTTGCAAAAGAATTGATCTTCTTTTTTTCTTTTTGAGGTGCCAAGCTTTGCATTTTCAGACCTCCAAATCCCACAAGAAGGTTCTGAAGAAAATGTTGAAATTTATTTCCAAAGGAGATGTTTCGAAAGTAGCAAGTGAAGGTAAGAAATTCTTATTAACTGTTTGAAAACCAATCCTGAAATTTGCAGGGAGGATCGAGGACCTGCCGGAGCGATCGAATGGCTAATACCCTTTGATTTTTGTGTATGGATCCCTCTATAAAGGTCTGGGAAAGTTGTGTCTTTACAATGTGCTTTGAATCGAGAGTCCAGAGTCCAAGCTGTGCAGCTGACTTGCTGCATTGAAAAATATCTTTCCTTACTTTTTTTCATAGACCAGTTTATTGTCTTATTTTTATCTCTGGGCACGTGCTTAATTTCTAGCTGGGTGCGGTAGAGAATTAGACCCTGTTCTTGCCTCTGTCACAGAAGTGATAATAATCTGGAAAGGACTAAGTGGGATGGCAGAGGAAATGAAGAGCAAGGAGGAAAAGGAAGGTTTTTCTTCCAGGTGATTGAACAATCACACCCCGTTTATCCACCCCCAAACTGTGCTCAGTTGCAGCGGAACTTGTGTTGATTCTGAATCATTATAATTTGCCTCCTGGGTGTGTGTTAGTGGATTTTCGTGTCTTTGTTTTCTTGTTTGTTTGAAATTCTGGTTTGAGATTAGTGTAGAAAATAAAGCATTTCTCATAAATGAGTTGATGGTGTAATTTAGGGTCATAAGGAAGTTTTCCATTTTCAGACTATTGCAAACAGTCGCTTGATCTGTTGGAAAGCAGTTGTAAAATTGGAAAGAAGCTAATTTAATATTAATGTTAATTGTGCAAACCGTGAGCTGCGGTTTTACAGAGGGAAATGAACTCATGTGGATTTTAATTTTTTACAGAAGAGCCTATGGATGCCCATATAGAAGATGTGGTCACGTGTGATTTTGCTTACAAAAGTGAATCTCATGTCAGTCAGTCCGAACTGACGCCTCTGAGTGTGGAGCACACAGAGAGGGTGGAAAATGAAGATAAGGACACAGGAGAAAGAGAAGAAGAGGTGAAAGAGCAGAAGGTGGAATCGGGTTCTCCTCAGATATCTGCAGATAAAGAGATGCCAGTCCCTGGAGAACCATCGCATTCGGCTAAAACTGGTCATGCACCACCCAAACCAGGTACTCACATTTCTGGTAGTAACTGGAATATATTATCATGATTTCGCGTGGCGTTGAAGACCTTTTTATCTGGCCTAGTAATTGAATAATTGTTTCTTTTTATTATTTGCACTCTTGCTGATTTATGGAATTCTAATGTATAAACTTGAGAGATGGCGTGTTGTACTTGTTTGCTTAGTTTTTCCTGGAAGTTGCATCAATTTTTCATTGTATTGATTTTTTATTTATTTTTTTTTTAAATTTAGTTACCAAGAATACCTATCTACAGCTCATAGTTTTCTGTAAGATATTTATGTTGCTGGGACATGGTGACTTGAGCTTTCCATCCCTGGAGGTCGTGGAAGGCAAAGGGCTGGATATGGCTCTGGCTGGTGCTGCAGGGTTAGGCTAAGGCTTAACCTTGTCTCTTGTGCAGCAGTGGGAAACCAGTTTAAGACTCAACAAAAACTCCTGAGGTGGTGTTCTTACTTTGCTTCATTTCTTCATCATGCAAATTATAGTGTTCACATCCCATGAATGCGTGAAATGAATTCACCACTGTGAATAACTCGTTTAAGGCTATTATTTCTTATACTTTCATAGTATATATATATACTGAAGGCATTTCCAACTAGGTCTACTGAAGGCCAACTAGGTCTATTACTGGGGTTTTATTTTGTACATTTAAAGGAAATTTTGAAGCTTTCTGCTTATTTAAAAAAAAAAGTATAGAGACTTCTGGTCTTCAATAAAGAATAACATTTTTTAGGTGAGCTTTTTTATCTGTTTGGGGGCTTTTCTTCTTTTAGATTTGGCTAACTTTAGCTTAGAAAAGCAGTGTCACTAGAGGATGTGAAATTATGTAGTAATTTTTCCTTTTTTTTTTTCTTGCTGTGAACTTAGTATTACATTTCTGTAAGCAAGTGCAGTAGGTATGTACAAGAAGTAAGGTGGTTGCCCTCATTTTCCTTCTGGTGTATTTATACAACACTACAGCTCTCATGTGCCAAATGCATACTCATTTCTACATTTTTTTTCACTTTCACAGATTGGCCACTTTTTTCAATATGGAACTTATCCCTCAAAGTTTTGTAGAATAATTGTAAAGATTTCTGAAATGCTGCCTTTGGGCTGAATTTGAACATGAAATCTTTACACTAAAAAAAAGGATGATCTCAATCATGGAACTGTAATCTTTTTTGTGTGATAGCTGTTGTGGCACGAGAGCCTGGAATCTTGTGCTGGCTACGTTCTAGTGGGGCAGGGGTGATTTCTGGAGGGAAGATGGTAAAGGATGGATGGATTAGTGCCAGAATAATCAATTTGACCAACAACCTGCACTGGAATGGAATGTAGAATTGCTGATAGGCTCTTTGTGACCCAGGGGCTGCAGAGGAGGCAGCCTGATCTTACAGATCACATTTCCAGGTTTGCAGAGCATCTACAGTGGCCTGTTCAGAAAAATAAAGTGTATTTTCTGAATTGCAGTTAGCCATTATATAGTGAGAAATGTTAGTTAAAATCCTAGTGGAGACCGGATGCTTTAGGGCCTACGCATATTTTGGGATGTTGTACTAATTCCTAATTTCACTTGGCTGTTACATGTGTGCCAGTCTTTATCAGAACTTCAAAGTGCTTTTTCCTTCACATAGACTTTTGTCTTGTTCTATAGGTTGGCTAATTTCAAGTAAAATAATTTTGTTTTGTCCTTAATGAACACTCATTCTGATTGGTTCAGGTTTTCACCAGCTTAACAAAGAATTTTGCAACTAAACTGAAAGGAAGGTTTTCAAAAATGCTTGATCAGAAAAAACACTGTTCCATGGTCCTGGAAAACTTGCCCAGAGTTTTTAAGACTGTATTTTATATTTTGATTTTATGAAATGCAGTCAAAACTTCTATAGTCATCGTATAGTTTATGTAACTTTTATTTGCTGCACAGATTTTTCAAAACCCCCTTGTTTTTTAAATAATTAATGAAAAACTTTGTTATGGAAACATTTTGAAAGCAAGCGAAGTGGCTTTTGACAGCAGGTGGCAGCCTTGGGTAAAGATTATGAATATAAACCTGCCCCTATTTTGAAAAAGTGAGGTATGATCTTGTTATGTTAAGAATAACTTTGGGTAAAACTTTAAACGTTGGAAATGCAGATAAAAAAAGCTTGAAACATTGTTTGTACTCTATTTCAGACAAAGAGGGTTTACTTTTATAAAGGAAAATTATTCTTTAGTGTGCTTCTTTCTTTCAGAAGGTTTTAAATGAAGTATAAAAATGAATAATACATTAATCAGCTTATTTAATTAATCTCTAATATTTTTTTTAGGGTAGGTGGTGTCACAGGTCAAATTTAGTTTAAAATTTTCCAGATAGAAAGATGTTTAGTTTTCATCTTGGAAAATGTAGACTTATTCCATAATAAGATGGTTTAATTGCGTTTTTATTCCTTTATAAACAAAACAGGTCATTGTCCTGTAGGAATAATGGGCTGTTTCTGCACAGTTTCAGATAGAAAAGAAGGTTTGCTTATGTCTGTACACACACTCATTGCTTTAAGAAGTTTTTCTTGCTAACTTACAGCTTATAGAAGATAGGAGACATGAAACAGACCCTGATACTGATGAAGTGCTTATTCTTCAAACGTGTCATGAGTATTTTAAATAAAGTCTTCCTCTGACTTGTTTGTCCATGGGCAGGTCACACAGGATCTGCAATTTCCTTGTAATATTTGTCCTTTTCTGGTGAATAATTTTAGCTATATGGATGAAACAAATACTCAAAAGTCTTAGCTGAGAGTTAAGAACACTGGATAATAAAATTTGCTGGTGCAATTGTAGGGTGTCTGCATAATGCCCAAAGGGTATTAGCTCTTTTTTGAAGTCCCTGAGATGATCTCAGCATTTCAGCTCTTGTGCATTCTGAATGGCACAACCAGGCTGGGACTCTTCTGGGGGAGCCCTAAAGAGCTCACTGCTGACTTGGCCCAGGAGGGCACTCATAAACTGTCAATTCTGTGTAGTATGCACAAAGGTAGATTTCTTTACCAATTTTTCTAATTGGTAAAGAGAGATGCAGGCAGTGGCTCTGAGGGCGGCAGTTCTTTGCAGGTGAAGTGATTCTAAACCCATCAGTGAGTGTCTAAAATATCTGTGCTCTCACCATTTCCAGTTTGCAGAAGGACACCACTGCTCTCATTGGCCACGGGAAGGTTTGAAGCAGGTAGAGGACAAGAAAGAAGCCAGTTTTAGCTAATAAGTTACTGGTGAGGAGGAGGAAAAAAAGCTCTAACTACATTTTCACAGCAGTTCTGGAAAAAACAATTTCTATGTAATTTCCGGGCCTTCAAGTGAGTGAAGTGGGATAAAGCCTGAGTTAAGTCTGAGTTTGGATTCTTCTTTACTTTTTTATAAATATTAACAGAGTTGGAAATGCATCTTCTTCCTAATGCTTCATATGAAAGCACCTCACCTTTCAGGGTACTTTACTGTTTGAAAAGGTCTTTCAAAAGTTGCCAGCATGTCTTTTCAAATACATGGATTTGGGGAGAAAGCCTATGGCCTAAAAGACTTCCTCAGCAATTTGTCCTAATATTTGTTACAGTTTTGGTTCTGTGCAAGATATATGACTATATTTGTTACAGTTTGGGTTCTGTGCAAGATATATGACTATTTCCCTATATGGGAGGAGGTTTTTCCGGTCTTTCTCTCTTTTCAACATTTTCAATACTCTAACTCTTTTGGTTCCAACTCATCTACCACTGCCCTAGAAAGTAATAAAAAAATGCGGAATTTGGAGTTACTTTGTATTACAGTAACTGGCTGCTGATAAAAATTGGAGTGCAACTTTCTTTCTGCCTGGAATTTGCAACAGTAGCTGCTAAGGAGAGACAGGTAGTGAGGTAAAACAGTTCTCTGTGAATTTGACTGAGATTTTGTAGTTGTAGCTATAGAACATCTTCATGCCACGTATTAAACAAGAGCTTTTCTTTGTTTCTGGGGGAGGGATGTGGGGTAATGATTTACAGATAGGCGTTTACAGACAGGAATTCTTTTCATTTTAATTTTTAAATTCAACCTTGGCTCTGGGATGGAATCACGGGCAAGGTGTTTCCATATTAAAGTGCTGCATTAGAGGAAAAAAATAAATCTGTAGAGGAAAAAAAAAATCATTGCAACTGAGGTTGGCATCAGGCATTGCTGGTAGTTGTAAATGTGAAAGACCATGTTATGTTCAGATCAGAGTCTGCAGTTAATGGTGATTTTAACCATTTCTTTTCAGTGATTGTGTACGAACTTCTTGTTTGTTGCAAAATGTGGTGATTAATTTTTTGCCCCTGCTCTTGCAGGGAAAGGGGCTGACCTGAGCAAGCCACCCTGTCGAAAAGCAAAGGACATACGGAAAGAAAGAAAACTGCAGAAGCTCCTTCAGAACCAGATGTGCACACCTGAAGGCTCTCAACCTCAAGCAGGAGACCAAGTTTTCCTCTTGCAAAACTCTAAATCTAAAACAAACCAACCTAAAACCATTGAAGACTTTGTTTTTGTCTCTTTACCTGATGATGCACAACACAAGTTGGAGGTAATGTCTCATCCACTGTCATTGGAGGCAAATTAAGGAAAAGTCTAGTTAAGGAATTTTTGAAATGCTTAGGTGTTTAGCATCTGTGACTTTATGGAATGATTATAACCTAAATCTTGAAATATATATTATGCAGTACCACATGTGTGTGGTGTATATATCTCTGTGTATCTGGTGCAGCTGAGCTCTGTGTAACCACAAGAGGGTACTCATGCACTTGTAGTCAGTCATAGCAGAGCCTAGTACAGTTACCAAAATAACTTGTAAATTGATTTCATACAATGTAACTTGAAAATGAAAGACTTTGGATTAACTGAGTGTTGAATGATGGGAGAGATTTGGTGTTTAGTTCTGCAGTATATAAATACTTAAACTATCTATGCTAACCAATCTTGACAAGAAAGCAGTAACTGTTAGTAAAATGAAACAGATAAGAAGATAGCTGCACTTTATAAACATCACTGATATGTGTTGATGTATTTGGAAGCTGTAAAAGTAATGGTAGGAAATTTTGGTTAATATACTGGTTGCCATTAAATCTATTAGTAATATAGAGATAGTTATCTGGAAGACTTCTGGACTTTCTAACATTTGTTAATCATAAAGCCATTTCTTTTCTTGTTATTTTCTCTGGAAGCTGGAAATCTCTCTGAATATCAGTATTTTCTGGTAGTTAGTTACTGACTGTCAGTGATGGCATTCAAAATTATAGGATTCACTAAATAACTGACAAGAAGCCATGACATTGATCCAGCTCACTAAGTTCTCCAGACTTCGTGATGAGTTGTGTCACAGAAGTGTGATGGCTTTGTCTGAACATCTTCACTTAGAAGATGAAGGGAGGATTAAAAGGAGGATGGTTCCAGCAGTGTTTCCCAGATTGCTCCTTACTAGGGCTCTCCAGTG
This sequence comes from Scolopax mira, assembly GCA_004320125.1. Classification (NCBI taxonomy): domain Eukaryota; kingdom Metazoa; phylum Chordata; class Aves; order Charadriiformes; family Scolopacidae; genus Scolopax; species Scolopax mira. The sequence goes on from BJBW01002697.1 coordinate 8,599, forward strand.
TGGTGTTTTGTTTTTTAATAGATCAAAGTCAATGCTATTTATGAAAATAGAACCATCCTGAAAATTATGTAGTTTTTTTGAAATTAACGTGTCCTTAAATATGCTTGAAAAGAAATGTGATGTTGCTTATATGATAGCATTCTTTTTTTTTTGTTAGGAAGCAATCATTTTTACTAAGAACAGTTTTTAACATAATTTTTTTTATTAAAAAAATATATTTGTATGTGTGTAAGGGCAATGGCAGGGAAGACGGATAACTTCCTATTACAATTAACTCATAATTGAATAGGGAAACATTGTTTAATCTTTCTCTTTCAATTTAAAACTATCAAGAAATCCTTTTGGGTTTATTGCAATAAAAACATAGTTATTAGGTAAAGTGCACCAATCCAAGTCTTCCAAATGCATGGGTCCTTCAAGTATTTTTCAGCATAGTGTGAATCTACAAGAGAAGACTTTAAAAAGTCAAGAAAATATCTTTAAAATGTTAATCTGCATACTGTTGGTTGGTATTATTTCCTGAAAATTGTTTGTTTGTGCAGTTCTTTTATAGGTATTTTAATTATCTTAATTTGAGGTTTAAAAACCTTGTATGTTACTCAGCGTAAATATAAAAGTCTTCAGTAGCCTAAATTGAGCTGAAGAATTGGAAGGCTATTGGCTACTATTAATTAAATTATTAGGAGCCCTTGTGGAGGAAGTAAAAATTTCTCTCCGTTGTGATGTTTGTATGAATGTATAGTTATTGCCTGATCTTGTAATAATGAATGTGTTTAACTTCTTCTGAAGGTGAGGGTGGTGAGATCATCTCCACCAAGTTCACAGTTCAAAGCCACATTGCAGGAGTCTTACCAGGTCTATAAACGTTACCAGATGGTTATTCACAAGGACCCACCTGATAAACCAACTATAAATCAGGTCAGAAGGCCAAATGGACTTTATGCAAAGCTCAGTTTCCCCTCCATTTCATGTGCCTTGTTTCTAGGAGAATCAAACCTGGATTTTATATCCATTGTGTATTCAGGAATGTGTGAAATGCTGGATAAAATCAAATCAATGTCCTGAAAGTGCAAACTCTTTTGATATCTCTCTGTGATTCTTTTTGAATCACAAGTATTTGGTCTTAATTGTGGACAGAAAAGTTGAGGAAGTTACGTGGGGATGCTATTGGGTAAGAGATGGAGAGGAGAAGGCTTTTGGGGATAGATGTTATGGGCCTTATAAATGCAAATATCTTAAGATATAAAACCAGTGGACACTTGGCTTGATAACTAGTCTCCTTGGCTTTGGTTTGGGCACTGCCATAAGGAGGAACAAGCATGATCAGGGCCATCATGTGAGTGAAGAATTCATCACACGCAGGTTGTAGCTTAAGGTTCACAGCCTTATTTTTATTTTTATAAAAATAAACCTCTTTGCTTTCGATTTAGACCCTTCAAGAAGTAGTCTGTGCACTCCATCTAAATGACGTGTTGTTACTGCTTCTTGTAATGACCAGGTGGTGTGTACTTGTTACCTGTCAGACACATTACTTCTCTAACACTATAAAAAAAAAAATTTAGGAGTTTGGAGAAAAAGTATACGGAGCAAGAATATGTAATTGCTAAACCAGAGCAGCGAGTGATGTGCCATTAAGAATAATACCTTTTAAAAGTCCTTGAGACTGTGCAACAAAAATAAAATTTGTGGTTGATTTGTTAGCTAACTTGGTCAAAAAAATAGGTTGGCTCAAATGGTGCTTTGAAGTGTTGTAGTGTTGAACAATTTTTAGTCTTTAATGAAAGTAGCAACAGTCAGTTTAAGCTTAGTGTTAGTTGTCAGGCTTCCCCCTGTAGGAGACTTGTTCCTATGATAAAAGTAGAAAACTGCTTTCAGAGGCTTTGAAAGTGGATAGGGGGAGATCTTTCACTAGCCTTACCTTCAGAAGCATTTTACCTGAGGATATGCACTCAAAATAGCATGCTTGTATTTCCCTTGCTCTGAAGGTGAGGTTAGTACCCGTCTCCTTTGAGGACCCCCAGTTCAAATCGTCCTTCAACCAGTCAGCCACCCTGTTTGCCAAGTATCAGATGGCCATACACAAGGAGACACCTTCTGACTGTGGCGAAAATGAGGTAACAGTTCACTGCATGCACCTTCCTGAAAATGCTTGATTTAGTGCACAGCTAAACGATGAGAAAGGGTGTCTCTTAGGGTGGTTGTACTTTTTAAATCGTTGGAGTTTCCATTTGGGAGGGAAGGCGATGTGGTTTTTAGTAAGCTGCTGTTGCAGGCTTCAGCCCCAGGAAAAACAGCTGGAGAGAGGCAGTATGCACCACCACAACAAAAAAACGTTAAGTTAAGTAGAGGTGTTGTTTCTACACGATTTATGAAGAGATCTGGGACTGAGATTTCCACTGGAAATGGGATAATGGTACGAAAATGCCTTTTTTTAAGACAAAAATATCTGCTTTAAAGTTGTTCAGTACCTTTTACCACATTTCTCCTTCAATTTTTGTTGCCTCACTTAATTTAAGAGGCGAAGGTTTTAAAAATCTCAGTTTTTATTCACATTTCATTGTTAAGCAGCCCTCTCAACTAGGACTCACCTTGGCAACAGAAATAGTAGAAATAAAATTTTCTCAGCAGCTGATTGTCTGAGATTCAATGGGATTCGTTGTGCAGATAAATAAAGGCTGCTTTGAAAATAGAAAAAAGGTGTTTACAGGATGCTGACCCTAAGCTAAGAAGTAATAATAAAAAAGTATTAGTGGGGTTCTAAACAAGCAGCAGTTATCTGTCTCTCTGGCAGGTGGCCCAACGTGCTCGTTAGCAGGATTAATAAAACCGCTACCTCAGACACGTCACTTCTACCTATTGCAGATGTAAGACTTTAATATTGAGCAATTATCTAGCCAGACTTTTCTCTTCTTGGGAGCAGGGGCTGCTTTCCAGGTAGGAGAAGAAAACCACGCGATCGTTTTTGGCTGTAGTTCAGGAGAGCTTTGGGGTGAGATCTCTGTAAAGCCACTGTGGGGAAGCCGTCAAATGCATTGCTTTTCATCTTGAAAAATAAGAGGTCTCATATCAAGGAGTCTCTCCCCTTTTTATGATCGCTGACATAAATTGGGTTAATTATGATCAGGTAAGAATTGGAAACGTGCCAAGAAAGGCTATTTGCCAGGGCATTACCTGGTCTGATTAGAGCCTTGGATTTGTCTGCCACAATACATTTATTTCAGCCCCAATGCTTACACGTAGCACGTGTGCCACCTTGCTTTTGCTCTGAAAAGCTTGCTGCTTCAAAGAGTAGGATGATAGAACCATAGAATAGTTTTGGCTGGAAGAGCCCTTATGATCCTCAAGTCCAACCATTAACCTAACACTGCCAAATCCACCACGAGCCCTCAGCACCACAGCTAGGTGTGGGTTTCATGGGCTTAATCACCCAGGGAACTTTGCTAGTCTAGGGGAGGAAAGCCTAAAAAGATGTGTTAAGGATAGTTCAGGTTTCCACCACCTTAAGGTGTAAAATCTATCATGGGAATTCCTTTTGAATAGGAAGGAAATGGATTTCTGGTTACTGCTCATAGTTTGCTATTAATCCATCCTCCTCTTTTTCCTTGTTACTTGCAATAGGTGTTTTGCTGCTTTGCCTTTGTCTTCTCTCTCTGATATATCTCTATGATGTTCCAGGGGAGACACAAGCTTCTCTGAAGCTTTTGGTAGGCGTGAAAACTCAGTCTGATCCTGATGGATTTTTAATTTAGATCCTTCTTTAACAGAAGTTAATTACACTGTGTGCTCCTGTGACTGTCTGGCTACGATGGTCTTTCTGTTCACAGTTGTTAGGCTCTAAAGCTCTGTCACTTCAATCAAAACCATTTTGCATTTGATCCCTGCAGGATGTAAACTGTAGAATACTATACACAAAATGCATTTTAGTGGTTTAGAAGCCTTTCTCTTTTTTTGATACAGAAACTGTGTGGCAGAAGAATTATCTTAGTCACTTTTGAGAACAGAAGATGCCAAGTAGGGTAAAACTGATCCAAGTTATTGAGAGGGAGGGTGGAAAATGCTATTTGAAAGGCCTCAAACTTTTTCTTCTTCTTCTTTTTCGGGCCTTTTAAAATATCAGACAGACAGAATGGAGCCAAGCACTTTTTTTAAGTAGAGGTAGAATGAAATTGTGTCCTAAATGCAGGGATTTTTATCAGGGTAGTAACAAGTCTGCTTTGGGCTTTAAACTGGCAAACATAGAAGAATTTTCTTGCATCTAAAAATTAAATTTAGCTTTTAATCTGTGTATGGTGGATGAACCTCCTTTTCAGGGAGAGTCCTGCACACTTTTGTATTTGGAAAGTTTCTAGTTTAGGAAAAGTTTTTAATTTTCTATTTGGCTGAACACTTTATATTCAGAAACCTGCCTATATTTAAATTCAGAATCCAACAAAAATTATGGAACATATTAACAACTTCTTTTTGGAATATATTCTTAGATTGTTGGCATTACAGTGTATACTGTTTGCCTATATTAGCTGTTAGAGTAGTTTAATATTAACCTTATTACATTAAAAGGCAATTTTAGAAATTGATTTAGAATTTTGGTGATTATTTGAAAGCAACACTAATGTGGAAAGTTATAAAATAGTTCCCTATATTAACAAAAGGTATATGAACCATGAAGCCAATTATTGCTCAATGTGTGTGAAAGAAGGCCCTCTTTTTGTACCGATGCGATGTCGATGCATCTCTTTGTCAGGATTTTGTGTGTGAGAAGGGGGAATAAATAATTTCCAGGTCAGGGAATCCATGAAATACTTTCTACCAAAGATTACTTTGAACTTGTGAGCACTCTCTGGTTAGTGCCTCTTTGAAACCAGTGATAACTGGTGTTTCAGTGCCCTTCAAGACAGTGGGAATTTTGCCTTTTGCTCCTTATTTTCTGTCTCATTTTTCTGCATCTCGGATGGAGGCTGTGGTAGCATTAAAAATAATTTAGTTTGAGATTTTGCTGGTTAGAGGCCTACAATGCATTTTGGTGATGCAGCACTGATTCCTGATTGAGGTGGTGGCTTCTCTTTGTTCTAAAAGAAAACAAGGTAGAAGTTTCATAGTGGAATAAACTTTTTCCAAGTCCCAGAGTTGGTGTTACCCATCACCCAAAGGCGGTGATGAAACTTGCCTTTTCTGTGGAAGCATCATCACAATCTTCGGTGCCACTGTCATTGGTGAGCAGAGGATTGTTAAGGTAGAATTAGATTTGCCATCTGCCAAATTAGTTAATATTCTAGGAATGGTTTTAAGTATCTCATTGCGCCTGGAGTTAAAACTAGTTTAGCTTGCAAGTGAAAATTTTTCAAATTTCTTCTTATCTTGATATAAAAGCTACAACTATTTTCTGCGTAGGCTTTTTAAACTCTCGGTTATATCCCTTTTTCTGTTAGTTTGTCTGGTATAAATCAAATTTCCCTTGGAAATCTTCTCTGCCCCCTCAAAGGCCTTTGGTCAGTCGCTCTAGGATTTGGCTTCAAAACTGCCCTGGTTGTCTCTGCTTTGGAGTGTGATCAAGTGCTGATGTTACACAAAGAATATTTGTGTCAGCTTGTTTTTATTGAATTCAATTGGTGTCCTCAGGAAAAACATAGCAAACGATTTTCTAATTAAGGGTTGCTTCATAATGCTTGCTCTTAAATAGTGCTGCAGAAGGACTGATTTTTCAATTCTTCTCCGTGGGAACATAAAACCTTATTATGCTGCTATGTAAATGCAGAGTCACCCACTTTTTTAGTAATATCTCTTTTTAAGAGCTGTTGGAAAAAATCAGAAAAATTATGGGGAACCTCAACAGATTATCAAGTGGGGAAAGTATAAATAGCTATAAATAGCTTATGAAAAATAGGTGTATCACTGCCTGTTGGAGAAGTTTATCCAAGGCTGCTTTTGGATTAGCCCAGTCCCTGAACTGCTCATTTTTGGAAGCTGTGAAAATGTGCAAGGGAAGGATCTGTGCTAGTGTTTGTCACATTCTATGCATTTCTTCTGGCTTGTTATGAAAGTACTGTATATGGACCTTTATCTCGGGTCCAGGGCAGTAGTTCCCCTGTGCTATTCCAAATATTTTATTTAATTTTTCCAAAGTAGTGTAAGGCTATAAACCTGTTTTGTATATGGATCTGTGACTTCAACATACAAAACCCCACTAACATAATCAATTGCAATCTTTTATCTACAAGTTACTTGTCTGAGCTTTTTTCGGGTTAGATGGGAGTTTATTTATTTTGTGAAAGGGGTCAAGCTGTAATGAAGAAAAAACTGAAATCATGAAAGCCTGGAACAACTGGAAAGGGAGGACTTCTATAATGAACAGAGAGGAGAGAGTGGGCTGAGCATCCTTTGGTTGCGCAAGTGTTGTTTCCCTGTATTATTGGGGAAAGATCATTTGGAACACAAATTATAGAGCTCATCAGCAGATCAAGAGTATCATAACTGTGCAAACAAAGTGTATGAATGACAGTTTGTCCACTTTTTTTTTCTTAATTTTTCACAGGAAATATAATGAATCGTGACGTAGCTTTGTCACAATAAGTCATGTGCTGAGAAATGGACAAAATGGTGATCCTCCTTTTTTGTTGTGTGGGTGTCTATTTTTGTCAGTTAGGTTGACAGTTGGACAAGATGATCTTTAAGGTCCCTTCCAACCTAGAAGATTCTGTGATTCTGTGAAATACGGGTTTGGTGCTTGTGTATTTTGGGATTTTTTTTTTTTGAAACAGAGTAACTTTGCATTATATTTCTGGGTGAAAATGTGTAGATTAGTGTTTGGAAGAACACTCAGAGGGTAAGACAAAATGGTGACCTTTTTCTGTGTGTTGTATAATATGAAGAGGCAGAAACACTTGGACAAATCAGGGAATCTAGTGCTGGTGGTAACAGCACTAGAGGAGGTGGGTTTCTCCACAGACAAACTGCTGTCTGTCATTCTGGCTTTACTTCAAGAAACAGAGAAGAATACTAAGTGCCCAGGTAGTACTTTGTGCTTTAGCTTTGTAGAGTTACAGTACAAAACTCTGAAAACAAGGTAGAAACAGGATAGAAGGAAACAAGAGAGAAACAATAACAAGTTCCAAGGGCACAGGTTGGCTCTGGATGGGAGAACGTTGGATTTGAGGAAGCTTAGTAAGAGATCTGGCTTGGCTGGCTCTTAGCAAAGCAAAAGACATATTTGCAAATATTTTAACTCGTGCTCAAGGGCAAAAATACTTGTGTGTCTGTGTAAGAAATGCAGGGAAGACTTTGCAGAACACAAATCGCCTAGAAGATGTGACCATCCAACTCTACCCCAGCTTCAGGGTGATTAACAAAGTATGTGGAAATATATACGTAAAAGTTTCGGAACATTTTGCTTGTCTTTTATGTTTTATATGAAGTGTCAAAATGTGTTTCTTGGTATTTGAGTGATGGATAGAGATGTGGAGCTGTGTATCTCTGGAGGCAAAAGGTTTTAAATGAAATTAACACGGTGAAAACATTTCTGCTTGGTCCTTTCATCCCGAGAAGGAATTTCTTTGATCCTAGTGATGCAATCAACGGCTAATTTGGGTAGAAGAGGGGATATTTCTGGCAGTTCTTCCTAATGAAGTATCATCTCCCCAGAGGTGGTGCATTTCTGACCCAATGTTTTCTTTTTAAAGATGTTGTTTGAAGTCAATTATAGAAGCTGTCAGTGTATTTTATAGACACAGATATCTCTATATAGTTCTTTAGGTGTAGTTACTCCTTGTGCTAAAAAAGAATTAGTGCCCATCATTCCAAAATGAGGTTTACCTGTCATACATTATCCTGTAAAAATTTGAAATGTAACATTTTTTTTTTTCTTCTCTAGTGAACTTAATGGTTGCTCTGGGTAGATTTAAACACTAATATAATGGACATAGTCCATTTCTGTGATTTTTAGGCTTTAAGCATTTTTACAGTAGTCTTTAAGAAACCAGGCTGAAGTGCAGCTGAAACAAGCGATGTGGCAGCTACACAAGTTAGAAAACATTTCCATAAAAGATCATAAAAATTCTACAGTAAATTCTCTTCCAGAAAGAGCAAGAGGGAACAGTTTAGTGCTGTTTAGCCCTTCTGAAGCAAACCTTTTATTTAACTTTTCATGAGTGTTTTCTAATGACAAACTTGTAGAAAACCAGTATGTGGCTCCATTCCCTCGGCAAAGCTCACTGGACACTCACTTTGTGCTTAAATAAATATTTGTCTTGGAAGAAAAGAATTTCACAACACACAAAAGATACACTGTTTGAAAAGGTGCAAAAAATTACTGAAATAGGTATAGTGGATGTTTTTCTTTATTTTTTTTTTTTCTTTCCCAGTTTTTTTTAATTGCCTACCAGAAATCTACTTGAACTACTACAGAAAGCTGAGTAGTCTGGGAAATGCCAAGGAGCATGTTCTGATCAATTTGAAATGTGGTATCAGCAGCCAGTTGCAAACATTTGGGTCTCTCTGACCCAGTTTCCTCTTTCTTTTTTTTATTTTCTAGTGAGGTAACGCCTGAAAAATCAATACCCTTTATGGTTAGTTTTAACCCTCTGTAGCTTGCCTCAGCAGCCAAACATTTTAACAAATTTGAATGATTATAGATTCTAATGGTCTTCAATTTTATCATTGTGGTTGATGGCAGTGCTAATGTGATCATGGCTCTTCGTGGTTACCTCCTCCTCCTTATTTGTGTGGCCCTTGTGGCTAATGCCCTGGATTCATGGATTTTTATTCTTGCAATGCCTATAAGAGCCCAATAATTTAGTCATCCAGACAATCAAGCAACTTCTCCATAGTCAAGTAACTTCAGATTCTTTTTTTGCATCAGGGTTTACATTGTTCTTCCTGATTTTGACACTGTTTTCTATGTAAATCCATATAAAAGAAAAAAAACTTTACCATAAGACTGACAAATCTCCATTATTTTTGAGAGTAAGTTTCTTCTGAGCAGACAAAGCCACAGTGACTTTTGTCACTCCATCAGGGAGTGGAAATTGTAATTCTGGAATGTACCTTCTGTCCCATCAGCAATTTTTTCTATTTCATGAATTTGATTCTTGTCCTGAAAACTACATTGGAGATACGTGTTTAAACTTTTATTATGAGCCTGGCACCTTTATGAGAAACAAACCCAAAACCCAGCCAACACCCTTGGTTTGTTTTAAGCCCATTCAGAGCTTGGATTTTAAAAAAAAGCCCAAATCCTATATCCGTTCTGTTCCTCACCCCTCCTTTCCTCAAAGGAAAGGGCAAATACTCAGTTTTCCTTTGCAGTGAATATGAACAAACTCTAATACTGTCAAAGGGAAAATTATGAATAAATGGGGTTTTTATGTCTTCATGCTGAAGATCTTAGGTAATTTTACAGTCACTGATGATGATGCCTCAAAGCTGTTTTCTCCAGAGAAGGCTGGGACATCGTTGAGTGACATCAGAAAGCAGCTGAGCTACTGGATGAAATGTGTTCTGGTTCAGCACCCAAATATCTTCCTCCACCTGTAGAAGGAAGCAGGTGTTAACACTCTAGTTTTATTACAGCTTTTTAAAGCTGTGCATGTGCTTTCACTTGAGCAAATAACTCTTGAGTTGAACCAAATCTTCTATTTTTCTGCCTTTTCCCTGCCTTTGATTTAGTTCTTACTGATGTGTCCTCTATTAGTTTATTAATTATGTTTGAACTTATTTCCTGTTGTTCTGTTGGTTCTTTCTGGCAACTGTAAGTTGTTTGCACACAACAAGAATGCTGTGGATTTCATATATATATATTTTTATGTATTATGTAGTTTTTAAAAAACCTAAAATTTATCTAATTCAGTTTGAAAGTAAAATTAGAAAAGCATGACTTTGTGAAAGGAATTCTAATAGTGCTTATGTGACATTGATTTATTTTACATACAACACTATTTCTTTCATAGTTTATTGAATTACTTTTGAATTGTGTTCATAATCTTGCAGTACTAAAGTGAGTTTGTTAATTTAGAAGCTGAATCTTACCTTTACATCAGTTTAAATGTAGACTAGGGATATTTCTGGGTTATGATGAAAGTGGTGTGGGTTTGGGGGTGGGAAGGGAGAGTAAGGGTTGAGGAGATAACAGTAGATCAGTGGATCTAAAATATTTATTAAATTCTCCAGCTTTATGTGTCAATTAAATTCTTCCTTAAAAAACCTCAGCAACCAAACAAGCCCACAACAACAGAAAAAAAGCTAGTTGTTTCTTAATTGACTTCTAGAGAAGATTCCTGGTCTTCTGTGGTTTTCTAGGAGTTAAGAAAATTGTCTAACCTGAGAATTTAGCAAGTATCAACAGGTTAAATAATATGTAATGAGACTTGCAACCTTTTTTTTCCTTATAAGATTGTAATACAAATTCAAGTGCAGTTAAGAATATTTTTTTCTATCTAGCAGTCTAGATAGTTGCAAAAGTATATATTCCCAAGAAAGCAGGAGTTATGCTTAAGTACACTTAAGATATACCCCCCAGCCCACCCCCCTGCCCCCAAAGCCAAGGGTTGGTGCAGCAGGGCCTGGAGAATGGATAAAACTGTTTGAATAGTGTCGTTGGCTCAGTTTTCTCACCCATAGGGTTTAACTTGCACTATAAAGCTAAAGTTACAGATTAAGAACTATTGGGGGTCTTCTGACATGAAAATTAATAACACATGGTTTATTTTTTCTGAAACCTGCACATTCTGAAAGGACTGGCTGTGAGGACTGATGCACTCAGGAATTTGTAACTGCTTCTTTTTTTGTGGGAACATAATACAATAATTCAAATTTGAATTACCTTTTGAATTACCTTTTTTTTTTTTTTTTCTCTGTAAGTATTATCTGGTGAGTTTTTTCAGTCTTGTTCTTTCTGCCCGTCCACTTAATCAATAAAAATTCTAGAATGTAATAGAAATATCACAGTCACTCATTTTTCCAAACTCTGAATAATTTAGAGAGCTGGTGTCTAGATCTGAAATGGTTAATTTTAGGAAATGCACAATTCCCTGTCTTCACTGGAACCTTATGGAAATTCAGTGTTTTTCTGTAAAGTCTGTGTCCAGAGGTTCCCATTCATCCATAGATCTGCTACTGCTCTGTTTGTTTGAGGGGGGAAAGGTCTGAAATAATGACTTCTGCAAAGTCTTGGTTCTTTTGGCATCAGGAGATGCACTTTCAGGTTACAATTGTGTTCACTTTGAGCTACAATCCGAGTGGTCCACTTACAGTTTGGAGATTGAGATAGATATCTATATTAAATAGAATAATCTTCTTCAGTTAATCTCAGAAATTACTAGAATTCTTGACAACAAAATCTTGGCAATTAACAGAGTTTTGTAGGTGTCTCTAGATATTCCTTTTATCAAATTTTTAATTAAAAATTCCTATTCACAGTTCCAAAAATTCCAAACTTTACAGTTTGCAAATTGCAGACTTACTAAATCATCCAGTTATTAAAAGATGGGGAATTAAACTGTGTAACATGTACTAGATTTTTAACAAAGGTTGAGGTTAAATACATATTGGAACATTGTAACATGGTTAATGGGGAATCCACCAATAAGGAAGTATTTGTATCAAGTAAGTAAATGATGGTAAATAAATAACTGTTATATTTTATTACTCTCAGAATCTTGAACAAGCTCCAGATCATTAAATCCTTGCTTTTTTTGATTGCTTGTCTGCAGAACATCATTTAGTATTGAGTAAAGAATTCTGTTTTGAAAATGCTTGCACTTTCAGGAAGTTGATTTTGTCTTTTTCCTTCTTCGTCTTCTTTAGACTTGAACCTTGTCTAAAGGTTCTTGTCTATTTTCATACAAAATCACTTAATCAATGTACATGAAGAGATATGTGGCCTTAACCCCCTTGCTTTAGTGATGGGGCAGGTTCCAATGGGAGGGTGGGAAGAGTCTCCCTGTTGCAGGCCGTCACAGAGAAGGGTAATTAAAGACACCAGAAAGAGGCCCATGTTACATGTTGATAATTCTCTCACATTGCTTGTCTTAAAAATCTTCTTTTTATAGAAAGGAAGTACATTGGATGGTTAATCATTATATCTAGTCATTCTTCTAAACAAAAAGTGGGAGATAGTTTATGGAAATTTGGGTTTAACTCTTAAAATCTGGTGGTGTTTCTTAAATATATGGTTTTGAAAGAGCCTATTTGTCTGAATGTTAATATATCCTGAAGTATTGCTAATATTTGTATTGTTTTTTTCTGCTTTGCATATTTGGACTGTCTTTTTGGGCACGTGTTTGTGATGAATCTACCTCGAGGCAGTTCACACGATTCCTCTGCGATTCTCCTCTGGAGGTATGGATTTGTTCTAGGTCCTAGTTTTGACGTGGGTGTGGTTTTTTTCCTCTTTGCTCTCTGTAGACAGCAAACCAGTGTGGTGTAAATGCTATAGGTGGGTGTCACAATATTTGCATCATCACTGACTGGTAAGGAAGACAGGACTGTGTTTTCAAAGGAGACTGAGGACTCCTTTGCTGGACAATGAGCTACCACTGAATTTCACATCACTGTGTTAAAAAACAGTAGCAGAATGTGCTGTCTTGGTTTATTTCTATGAAAGAAAAAAAATGCATTACTCCATAACTTCCTGAACTGGTATGTGACTACAATCTGAGTTAAAAGTTTAGGGGAGCTGCTGTTGCTTCATTTCAGGTAAGCAAACTGCTGTGGGTTTCTTGCACTGTCTTTCTTGTTAGTCTTAAAGAGTTAAGTACTGTGTGAGTGTAATGAAATTGTCAGGTTATAGTAATTACGCTGGTAATTTGATATGTCGAAGTTTGAATGGATCCATGTGTGGAGAGTTTGTTGCTTTTCTCTGCTGAGTCCACTGGCCTTTACATTCCTGAAAGCTAAAGAGTAATAGAGCTCATTAGACTTTATAGGAAAAGGGCTTTTATCACCTCGTCAACTCGGGCAGCAGACTGCCATTATAGTCTTAATTTTGTATGGCTACGTAGATGTTGATGCACACTTCCCTGCCAGGTTTATACCAGTATTGTTTCTTACAGACACTTTTTATTGACATTTCGAAGCTTGAATTAAATTTTGTGTGGCACCACTGCAGATGTCTTCAATTAGATGAAGTTAAATAAAAGGGGTTGTATATCAGAGGCCAAGGGATTCTTGAAATTCTTTATTCTGAAACAGTTGCCACAAGCAAATCTTCTAGTATGTAGTCTGTTTACTCTTTTGAAGAAAAATAATTTAAAATCAAATTTAAGCCTTACATGATTTCAATTTGTAGTTTTTTGAATTTTTAATGTTATTATTAGCTGCAAATAGTATGAACACTCTAACTCTTCCTGTCTTTATTTCCTCACTTTATTATTCTGTTGAGGTCTGATTTTGGCTATGGATTCTGGCACAAAAAATGAATATTAAAAAAAAAAAAATGATACAGTCTGTAGTAGCAGAAAAATAGGAGAATTTCTAGAGTAAACAGGGTAATGGAGAGAGAACTGCTTTAGGGGATTTTTTTTTCTTCCTTTTGTCTTAGAAGCTACATTTAAACATTTGCCATTTTACCATTGTGGTATGGTTACCATGGTTCCATGGAGGAGTCTTAGTTGAAAACCAGCGTGTCCCAGTACCGTGATGCTGCCAAAGCCAGAGTGTTTCTGGTAGGAAGGCAGAGGAAAAAGCCTGACCCACTGTGGGTGGATTTCTGGGTTTGGGGCTCAGAGTCAGGGGCTCTTCTGGGCCAGCAGTTGCATTTATGCACATTTTGACATTCCCCTGCCCTTTTAATCACTTGGTATTGTGGGATCTTTCTGTAGTTGTTTACACTCAGCTCTTGTTAATCATCCTAAATACTTTTAAATTATCAGTGCAGTTTGCAGCAACATTGTTCAGTCTTCAGTGGTTCGTGTATCAGTGTGGAGAGCAGCATAGATCCTCCACAATGGAAGGTTGAGCTGTTTTGCATTATATAAATGATCATTTGTTCTCATTTTCTCTGCTTTTGTCTGTATTGAGGAGCTTTGGAATCATAAAGAACTGAAAGGCATTTGTGAATCAAGATCTTCGCTCTTTGATAAGCGCATCAGCTTCTGCTCCACTATATTTTGTTTATTGATAAGTGTTAATTTCTAGGAGATGTAATAAAACGATTATGGGTCTGTAATTCCCAGGATTGCCTTCTGTAGAATGTCATGTTTAAGTTACAGTCAGTGCAATGCTTGGGGCTAAATCAAAACGCATTTCATTAGGGGATCTTGGCAAATGGCTTTGTTTTTTTGTTACAGTGGTGTAGACATCTCCATGATCACCATGGGGATGCTGTTGCATGTTTTCCAATTGAAGTCCCTTCTACCTTCACAGCTTCACTAATCTTTTTAGCATTTTAAGCTTACTGTCACTGTATTAAATAGTTAATGATATCGCTCAAATATTGTACTTTTCCAATAAGGTATAGAAATTAGCTCTGGATTCAGACTCTTATATCCCGATGCAGTGAGTTGATTTACTTTGTTTTGATACGGAATCAAAGAATTGTTCAGGTTGGAAGGGACCTCTTGAGCTCACCTAGTCCTACCCTCCTGCTCGAGCAGGGTTAGCTGGAGCAGGTTGTTCAGGACCATGAGTTTTGAGTATCTCCAAGGATGGAGACTCCACAGGCTTTCTGGACAGCCTGGGCCATTGTTTGACCACCTTCTCAGTTAAAACCTGTTTTCTTCTGTTCAGATTGAATTTTGTGTGTTTTAATTTGCACACATTACCTCTTGTCCTGTCAGTGGTAACCACTGGGAAGAATCTGGCTCCTTCATCTTCGTTCCCTCCCATCAGGTATTTCTACGTATCGATAAACCCTCCCTGTGCATCATCTGTTCTCAAGGCTGAAAAGTCCCAGCTTCCTCAAGCTCTGCTTAAACCTCAGAGACTCTTGATCTTTATGGCCCTTGTGGACTTGCCCAGTGAGTCCTTATTTTTCTTGTACTGGGGAAGTACAAGAAAAACACAGTGCTGAGCAGAGAGGAGAGCTCACCTCCCTCACCCCCTGGTGCAGCCCAGGATACTGTTGGCCTTTTTTTTTTACTGTGAGGGTGCATTGCTGGCTTTTTATTTTATTTTTTAAATAAAAACATGCAGTGCTACCTCTCTGCTGACACAGCTTATATTTGTAGGCTGCTTTCACAGCATCTCCACTAATCCCTAACGAAAAGAGGACGTAGTAGTGAAAAGGAAATATGTTGCTAACCAGGAGATAGAAATCTACCATATGGTAGGTTGTGTGTGTGTGTGCCTTTGGGAAAGCAACTGCTGGAATTAATCACTTCACTTCTTTGGCAAATAATTTCCACTGGAGTGGAGCAGTCAAGAGTTTCCTGGCTTTTTTTTTTTTTCTTTTTTTTTTTTTTTTTCTCTTTGTGTAAGGGCTAGCAAGGGTTTCCTATCTTCCTCTTCCCTCCATCCACAGTGAAGCTAAAATGGAAAAGTTCAAGATAGGAAATTTCATGAAACCTGCCAGAGAAAAGTAATCATGCAGTTATTATGGTCAGGACCCATTTTGGGGAGTTGAGTAGGGAGAGCCTTCTCCAGCTGCACACTGGTCTGGCATGTGGGTTAATAAGTGCAATTTCCATAATAATAAAGTACTAAAACATCTCTTAAAAGTAAAGAGAAAGACTAATGTGCTTTGAAGAAAATGGAGTGCTCTCAGTGATTATTACATTGAGGTGTACTAATTGCAGATGTTGTTAAATATTTAAATTTTAATAATGCCTTGCAACATATGAACTATCAAACGTGTTCATGGAATCATTAGCTGGCAGAATATGAAGACAAGTAGAATTAACGTGTGAGGGAATATATTGTATTTTTCTCTGCAATATAATTTAAACGTTGGAGGGAGAATTGTTGGGTTTTATTTTTGTCCTGGCTTTAGCGCTGGGGTTTTTTATCGTTTCAATCTCATCAGATTATAACAATTGATTGTACTGAAGTTTGAGTATAAATTGTTCATTTTAAAGAAGTTGATCTCTCTGGGCTGGTTCCAGGGCTAATGTGTGGTGTTTGGGGTAGATGAGGTTGAGCCTTCTCCGGTGGGGTTTGCTCACCTGATGTCACTGGTGTATTTTACATCACCTTTGACAGACGTGGTCCCAGGGGGACAGGGCAATGGTGTGAAATGCTATAACCTGCCTCAGGAAAATGTTTCATATTCTAGACCTGTTTCATGTCAAATTCCCTGAATGGGGCATGAGACATCAAGTTAAAGGAGCCAAGTATTCATTGAGAAATTGGAGAAAACGTAATACTTACAAGCATTACAAAAGATTACATTGTATGAAAACTTTTCAAGGAGGAGGAAAATGGTACCCTTTTAAAAAAATGTTATTTGTTTAATGTAATGGGAGATCCCTGAACATTTTGCCTGAAATCAGTGCTGTGCTGCTTATGTTTGTTCCAGAACATAGACTCTTTTATGCTCATGACATTTCATTGTAATTGCATTAGAGAAATAACTGTAGTTTCTACTTTACTACAAGTGCTTCACTGATGCTAATATTTCAGAGAGCAGAGGTCTGGTGACCAAACCCATATGATGCTGTTTGGAGGTTTGGGGTCACAGACACAGCATTTGCTGAACTTCAGAAGACTTTGCTTTGAGTGAAAATCTTTTCCATGTTGGCTTAGACTATCTTTTTTTTTTTAACGTTCATTAAATTCTAAATGATGACTTTTTGACAAAGAAAGAAAATCTGGTGTAACTGACATGTAGGGAAGTCTCTGTGATGTTACCAATCACGTTTCCCTGGGGCCTGAAGGAGATGTTTCATTTTTTTCTGCACCCTGAGAGCCGAGAGGAGAACTCAGCCTGTGCTGAGAAATCCTGGGAGAAAATTTCTTACTCAACTGCGTCCTGCCTGAAAAGTTTTACTACTTACCTTGTGATTTCATTTTGCTCTACTGAAAAGTTGAGGATATTGTATGAAACCATAACTGTTGAATAAGTGGGTTATACCTGAATGAGAAGAAACCCAGTTTAATATGCTGGTATCTGAGTTAATATGCTCATATACTGCAGATTGAGCTCTCAAATGTTCAATCGTTCCACTTTTACAGTATCTGTAGCTCCAGAACTAGTTTTATGCCATATAACCATATGAAAATGCAAACGTTTTATTATATGGTCTTTATTTTGGGACTTATTGGTTGGGTAAGTCAGTTAAAAGGGTTTTTGTTCACGTGATTGATTTTCTTTTGACACATGTGGTACCAATTAGAATAACTTCTACTGCCCATCATCTCTCCAGTCTGCGCTACTGTATCAAAATACTTGATTAAACCCACCTTCTCTTGTAATGCAAACCAGTTGGTAATAGTAGGCAATATTGTCAGATTTATTGAGTGAGAAGCAGCTTTCTGAAAATCTGGCAATGCAGTGAAAAACATGACTAGATGGATAATTAAGTTGAGCGCAGTGGAATTCAGGATTAAAGTAAACTTGACGTGGGAGAAAATGGCATGCCAAGGTTGGTTGTGTAATACAGTTTAAATTAGGAGATCATTTTCTTCTTAATTTGAAGCATCAGTTCCTGGCTCTAGGTGCTTTACCCATCCGGAGACATACTTCACTGCATATCCAAAACCACAGTGCACAAGAATAGCCAGTTCTTAGTGTTTTTGCAGAAGATACTCTGATGTGGGCTGACAAAGAGGTTCCACAGATCTTCTTGCAATGCAGAGTTTCAGGTTCTGAGATAAAATGTGTTTCGTTGGTCATAAAGAGTAAACCTCACATAAAGAGCGAGCTGCTCAGTTTATTTTATAAATGCTCTTCTCGAGCAACTTTAATGGCCACTCTGAAAAAACTGAATTTCTGTGGCCAAAGTGCTTCCAGTCCCTGGGGGCACTGGGGAGAGAAACAGCAGAGTTTTTGCTGTGGCAGAAAATGCTGGAGGAACTGGGCAGGTCTGGGAAGCACTAGCATGGTGAAATGTCCCTGTTCCACCTTCCTGCCTTCAGGCTACGTCTTGTTGAAGAGCAAGTAGGTCAAATCAAAGAGTAGCTGCAGAATTTGTTTGCGTGTAATAATGCATTAATAACTTGATGAATCACCAAATTACTGACATGAGAAAACAACATAACCACCCCTCGATGGCAGAGGCAGATTTGCAGATTGGTGTTTGGGCTGTGTGATACGTGGAGTTTCCTGATCATGATACTGCAAAGGTCACAAACGATGCAGTGAACTAACATTGCTTCCCCTGCCTCTCAACCTCCTTTTTTTATTTCATATCCACGGATAGCAGGTTTAATTTCTCACAGTGTTTACTTTTGGGTTAAAATACTTACTAAAATTGTTTTGATTACTGCAAGTCTCCCTGTCAGACAATTACATCTCTCTTTTGGTTTTGCTTAGGCAGAGAATGCACCCAACGGACCAGAATGTGGCTATGGCTCTTTCCACCAGCAGTACTGGCTGGATGGGAAGATAATTGCTGTGGGTGTAATTGATATCCTGCCCTACTGCGTGTCCTCCGTCTATCTGTACTATGATCCAGACTATTCTTTCTTATCTTTGGGAGTCTACTCTGCATTACGGTAAGAGGACATCTTTGTTATCTGGTTAGTCATAATAGTAACAATTCATACTTGTTCCTAAAGTTAAGCTTTTATTTTCAGTCTAAACATATACTGGTAACACCATATTTAGCAAAGTATTGGTTTTTTTTTTTTTTTTGTAGTTCTCTCCAGATGGTTGCATTCCAAAAAAAAATTTTAATTGTCACCCTTGAATAGAGATATATCTTTCTAGTTGGCTAAATATTATAAAGAATAAAAGAGCACTCAGAAATGAAATACCTAGTTTTTATTGCCCCTGAAAATAATTTAGTATTGCTTGGTTGCAGCAGGAAAAGCCCTTTTTTTTGGTTTGAAAAGAAATAACTCTTCCTTCAACCTCTTTTGTAGCCCAGTCACCAAATGAAATTAATCACTTTTATAGTTTTATGCACATTGAGATCATAAATAATCAAGTACCTAAAAACCGTTGTCTTCTGAATTAGTAGTCTCCTGCTGTACTAGCACGAAGTATGTTTTCCAGGTATGTTGATCTCATTATCTTTGTCTTTAGAAAATCTGATGGAGAGAGTAATCCTATGAATTTTAAAGCCTAAAATTAACTATCAGCATAGTCTTGCAAAACAGTAGGAAGAGTGACTCATGCTTTCCACTGTGAATAAGATGTGTGCTAAATTGCAAGTTACTGTTTTTCTTCTGTAAGCAATTTTTAGCAATCCATTATTATTATTATAAGGAAAAAAACCCACCTAAATAAGTGGAAATATTTGTGCATCTCAACTTTTTTGCTTGTCTGTATACGTGAAGTAAGGTGATCACAGACACGAGGTGTTTCCAGTGAGGTTCTTGTGAAGCAACTGGGCTTGAGCCTCGTGCCAGACGTGTCTGGTTTTGGGTTTCCCTGGGTTTGAGAAGCTCTAGCTCCTTTTGGGTGTATTCCTCTCTTTGAAGTGGGGAATTTTGTGATTTCTGAATAATCTTTACACGGGTCGTTCAAGTGCGTATGTCAAAGGGTTTTTCCCACAAAGTTCACTATGAAGTTGCTGACATCAGTCCGTTGGTTTATTTCTGCTGAAATGAGGTGCTGCAGTCACTCCTCTCCTTCTTTGCTCTATGCTGGCCTTCTAGAAACCATCTGTTGAGCCATTTTAATTTAAGAAACAGAAAACTGATCACTTTAACAACCTGGTTAGTGAGGGGAGTTGGCTAAGTGAAGAACCTGTTAACACCAGAGCTGGTGCAAGAGTGGTGATGGAACCACAACGTGTACTTGAGAATGACCAGGGAGGGAGAGAGCAAGAGCAGATCCTTCTCCCACCTCTGGTAAGATCATAGATCAGTGAAGTCCTAAAGTGGCATTTTCTCCAAGTATGTCACCTTTAATAGGAGCTGATAACATTCCCTTACTGTTAGCTTTTCTCACCTTTTTAGGTCAGAAGGGACCTCTGGATGTCTTCTGGTCCAGTTCCAGTGCAAAGCAGGGCTGACTTCAAATTCATGAGCATTAATGGAGCTGTTGCTGTAGCATCCCCAGTGGTCTCTGTCTAAAAGAGTCTGAATTGTCATTTTTCTGATGCATTCAGTGACACTGGCGATTTTACGAAATTAATCGGCATTAACAAATGTAGAAAAAATTATATCAAATTGATCTTTGTTTCTGTCTATTAGAGGCCTAGATTTTTCGAAGTACTTCATTACATATGCAAGATACTTGAAATTAGACTGATTATTTTTTTTCCATGTGAGGTGAGCACGTAAAATACTAAGTCCTCCTACGAGTTATTTTTTAGTGTTTGTACATATCACATTGCTTTATGTCATAATAGACTGACATAATCCACGCTTATAAATTCTTGAAATTATTTTAAATTTTCTACATAATAAATTTAAAACTTGGTCAGTGCAACATGCATGCGTGGCTCAACTCCTGAAAAAAGCAGCTTATAAATTCTGAAGCATTTAAGAGCAACGAAAATGAGCTCCCAACAGTCTTAGAGGGAGCCAGCCTTATTCTTTTTTTCAAAAAGAGGAAAAAAAAAATAATCTTGAGAGTTAGGGAGGATTTAGGAAGTTGCAAAGGAATCTGATCCCTTCAAAGCTGTTGCCAATTTTACTCCGAGGAGGTTAAACTGCGTTGCAGCGCTGTCACTTCCACTTCTTGCTACTTGGGGAATTTTTGCTGCTGAGTCGTAAAAAGGATGGGATTTGAAGATCATTTGAAATATGTAGGCGTTTAAAGAATGAGGGGAGAAGAAGCTGCTTGTGAAATACCAGTCTTACCAAAGCGGGGTGGGGAAAAAAAACCCATCAAGAAATATTGAGTGATTCTTATTTGCAGAAAAAATTAAAACCTTCCCCCACGAATACCAGACAAGCGAAATATTCATAATCTCTGTTTTGTAAGAGGACAAGTACTTGACCTTCTTTTCAGTTTGGATTACATAGCACTGAAATACTAAGTCTGAATTTTGTATTGATGAAATAAGTTTATTTCTTCCTCACTAGTTGGTTACTCTTGCCAAGCTCTAACAGCCCTTATAACGTGTTAGAGATGTAAGCTCTAACTTTTTTTTTTGGTAAAACTGTAAGCTTTACAAAAAAGTAAGTGCAAGTCTGTCAGAATCCCTTTTCCATAGGGATTTAGGCAGAATGAACACAGGTAGATGTGAGTTATGCATTATAGTGACACCTGATTGCTGCTTCTGGTTAAAATGGTGGCGTTGGAGGATCTCTGGTGGGATCCCAGCGTGTGCTCCTGGGTAGAGGAAAGAGAGTGATGCTGGGGCTCTCCCCCTTTGCCTGGACTGGGATTGGCCAAACAGATAAATGAAAGATAAAGCAAGAACTTGAGTTAAGGGTCCACATCTCGGGCATTTCACTATAGGGTGTGTGAAGACGTGGGCAGTAGTTCTAAGCAAGCTCATTTGCTTGCACAAAGCTTTGTTGCCCGTGGTAAGGCCGTTACCTCGTTACCCCAGGGTCTGTTTACTTCACTTTCTGCTCACTTTGAGTCTCCTTATTTTGTTAAATCGGACAGTGTAGTCCAATTGGAAAGAAAGTTGAAGAGATTTTGAAATGCAAAGATGTTTTTTCCCTGGAGTGTTACCCTACTGCAATTCAAAAAGCTGTATTTGTTTTAATTAGCTCCAGGATAATCTGCATGAAACAGTCCGATTGTTTAACCTTCTGCTATGTCTTAAAGATTACATATATGAAGTGCATGTTTGTAGATTTTTGGGAGAATGTAAATCTCACTTCTGGAATCTGTTGTATTTACCTGGATATGGAGTAATTTATTTCTAGGCATTCCCTTCTTGGAATGGATACTGAGTTATCATGGACCCATGATGGTCTTGGCAAACTGAAACGTTAGGTTTTTAGTGTATTTAAACTCCTTAATTACTAATTTCATATTAATTGATTGAAAAAACCCCTCAGTGTTTATACATTCTTCCTGTATGCACATGCTCACGTCCTCTTGTCCCTTCGACATTGAAAGTAAGAATCAACATCCATATTTTTTCAAACTTGGTACAAATGGGAACTGCAAAGTTAACAAACGCTGTAAAAATGAGCGTTGTATTGGAAACACTGGCAGAATCTTTGTGATAATACTAGTCCCAGTAACATAAAAAGCAAGGTTATCTTGGAATCAATCAACACATCTCTTTCAGAATAAATGAGAAAATCATACAAGCAAACATGGGGTGGATGAAAAATACCTTCTGTTGCATAAAGATGGATGTTTTCACATGTAAATTGCTAGAATGCAAATAAGAGAACAAGAGGCTTATCTTTGAATCTTGTTTTTCAAAAATACTCAGATGTTTTCCTGAGCCATGTTTGCCAATCAGTCTACAATAGATGGGCCAGATTTTTGTAGAATTCTAATGTATGTGAATATCAACAAGAAGCCTGTTAAATAGAGGCTCTTAGTAACTTTTATTTGAATTTCAAGTCAGTTAATTGGCAGGTGAAAATACAAAAATGAATGTATTTTTAAGCCTGACACAGTGTGTTACATTTTGGTGATCTGTATGTTTGGTTTTTAAGCATTAATTTAGAGTTTATTATCTTTGGGGTTTTTTAAGCATTAATTTTGAGTTTATTGTCTTCATTTTTTTTATTTGATAGGTCAAGAGCCAGGTATCTGTAAAATATTTCAATACGAAGAGGTAAAATGAATGTAGGAATTGTATTCAGAAGTAATTAGTTTCTTCTCTCCTTTCACAGGGAAATTGCTTTTACCAGGCAACTTCACGAAAAAGCTCCTGATCTCTGTTTTTATTATATGGGTTTCTACATTCATTCATGCCCCAAAATGAGATACAAGGTAAAGTGTGTTTTTACTTATTTCCTTAGTGTGCTATTATTCAAAGCATTTGACAGTGTTCATAGTAATACAATATTTTGTAATTGTCATTTTGGATTTTAACATAGACTTTAGATGGTTAAAATTGAACGTTGGTTACTATTTCACTTGGCTTAGGAATTTAATTTCTTTTTTTTTTTAAATTTAGCTGCATGTGGTATTTATTACAAGTTGGCTTCAAAGCTGTTCACATGGAGAGATTTTTCGAGGCTGTCAGATAATAGTTTGTAATTTGTTACCTGCCTATCTCATGTTTATGGCATATCTTCCAATAGACTAAAATTCTCCTGGTTTTAGATTTGCATATTTGTGGACCTGTTGCTTAGTGACCGTCGGCAGAGATAATGTGCCTTCGTGGTCGTGGCTGTACTTGGGTTGTTCCTCTTTGGTTTTTTTTTTTTGTTAGAGAAAGTTGACTTGTGCTGCCAGTTGGACTGGTGAGAAGCTCAGTTGGCAGCAACTTTGAGCCAGGTGGCAGAGTTTTGAATAAAAAAATCAGGAAAATACACTAAATTTTTAAAATAACCATCCTATCACCTTGGTGTAACCCCTCTTGGCTTTAACTTTGTTTAGACCTGAGTGCCTGTGGGTGTCTCTCTTCTGTGGTTCTTGCATCTCCTGAATGTGGTATCTTTTCTTTTTAAATGTATTGTTGTTTTTTTAATATTATGATATAGTTTTTGTGTGTTTATTTTTGGTTGGTTGGTTTTTTTAACTTTTTTTCCCCTTTCTTTGTCAACTTGAGTTTGCCATCTACCTCTGCTAGACAGAGCAAAGGTAGATGTCAGGAAAAGAGAACGTTGAGTTTGAGGGAAGCAAACTCTCACATCACCAGCTTGAACCATAGGTTCTGATTACCTGCTCTGTTCTTTGGAAATATTTAAAAGTTTGGGATGATTTGTTCATGTTGAGACACTGCAATTTAACATCCCTTGTTATTTTACGAGCTACATAGTTCAAGACTTATAAAAAGTCTTGAACTTGAAATGAATGCATTTCATTTACTAGGGCACTTAAGAAAAAAAATAAATCTGATTATAATGGTAACAAGCATCCCAGTTCTGAAGGATTGCTGAGAAACTTTGGGTTCAGCTGCTTGTAGTAAGTTTGAATAAAAATGTGAACTTTGTATACGTGGATTAAACAAAACTCATACATAAGTCAATGTATTAAAGTAGCCACTATACATTTGTATTATTTATTATAATGTGGT